>OW386289.2:64623606-65049919 GCA_936432065.2 Rutpela maculata
TTGGTTTTTGTATACACGCTAAATCACAATTTTAATTTTTGCCCCTTTCAGTAACGGAGTAAAGGTGATAATAAGTTGGTACAGGAGGTGGCGAATGCAAAAAAAAAATATGATGCCCTTGGTTCGTGTATACACACTAAATCACAATTTATCTTTTACTTTTAATAATGATGTGGAGGTGGTGGTGAGGCCAGGAAAATTTTGAGACCTTGGCTTCTCGAACAAACAATAAATTCAAATTTGATGGATTCTTACTTGGTTGTTTTATCTATTTACCCCCATTTTCTTCCATTTACCTCTCAACTTCTCAGTGGAATAAGATCAAAATATAATCTAGTTCTAGATCTCATTATAATGCATAAGTGTACCAAATTTCAAGTCAATATCATAACCGTTCCTGGGTAGTCGTATGCACAAAAAAGTTACAGACCGACAGAAATTTTTTTTGCTCAATTTTGAAATCTCAACTTTCCATGACATTCTACGCCTATTTGAACAAAAAAAAATCGAAAATTGGAAGTAATTACAACACGAAATTAAAAATGTCTAAAACTAATATTTACAAAAAAAACTGCGAAGAATATCGTATAAACTTTGCAACAAGTTCAATAAATTTGTCGAAGAGTATGTTTACTCTAGTTATTTAAGTCCTAAGAAGAACCTATGCAATCAGCTTTTCTACTTTAAAAGACTATAACTATTTACCTAAAATTCATTTGCTTTTAATTTAAAATTCTTATTATTTATGATAATACTCCTACGATGCAAATATGTTGATAAACACTTATTATTTATGACGATCCCTAGCAGGATGATTTAAATATATTAATTAATAATAGTGATAATATTCATAAGATATAAATGTTATAAACGGTGTAATTAGAAAAATGGTGATTGATAATCTATGCCCAGGAATGTAAGAAATTAATCTACACATTTAGTGGTATAAACAGGGCCGCGTCTAACGGGGGGCCATTTCGTGCCCCGCACGAAGGCGCACTGGTCCATGGGGCGCCGAAAAGCCAATTTAAAAAAAATTTTGGGACGAAAAAAATTTTTTTTGGATTTCTCCCGCCCGCTCATCAAAAAAATTTTGGGACGAAAAATACCCCCTCTCCCAAGCTCAAGGTCCAGATCCGCCCTTGTTTCGACTGAGTGGTGCCCACCAACAAAAGGGCGCCAAAGAATGCTCTCGCACGAAGGCGTCTCATGACCTAGAAGCGGCACTGGGTGAAAATACAGAAATATAATACTTTAAATTATTACATAAGTATAACCATATTATTCCGTAGGATAATACTGGTGAAAATTTAATACAAAATATATACTATGCTGAATATAAATACAGAAAATATAAAATATCAGTCTGACAAAATACTTCTGAAATATCTTTACGAGCGATATTTATCGCGAAACGTGCCGATTGTTTTGCGAAGAGTTCGTCCATAATGCTCATCCATCAACATTACAATACTTTAGAAAAAAAAATGTTTTATGTATGGAAAACGTTCTCTGCGACATCTAGTAGAGTCATGCATTTTTTTGATTTTTCAACAACACTAAAGAATTGTACAACAAATAGTTTCTCCGTAAGTGTATGTCTTATGACACCTTTGAATGTGCTTTTAACTCTTCAAAATAGAGATATGCTTCCGGCAAAAATTCGTATAGGAAATTTCTTTCTTTACAACTTTATTTAAGTTGCCTTTAACAGTTGTAAGTGCTTGAGTGAAACGCCGAAATGGTTAATTTTCTTGTAATTTTTAATTTATTTTGGACCCCTTAGCCTGTAATTTCTCTCAGTTACACAGGCACACAAAATTAAAAAAGTGGTCTTTTTGTGGTACTCCATTGGGTCCATATGTATTCGACGAGATAAACACGAATACAGTGTCCGTTTGGCCCCATTGACCATAATTTCTTTGTAAATCGCGGAAATAACCAAAAAAATTCATAATTTAGGTTACTTTCGCGATTTATTAAAAATTGGTGGGTAACGGAGCTAAACGGATACCTGATTCGTATTCACCATATCGAAATACACAAGGGTTACTCAATGAAGTCCCAGAAACAGATCACTTTCACTTTTTTTTTCTGTCTGTGTAATAACATATTTATTTTGCTTACGCGATTTTCTAGAAAATGGCGGACGATCCGGTGATATTTATATATTACACAGACACATTTTAAAAAAAAAGTTTGTTTCTGGGACTATGTTGTGGCGATCAGTTCACTTGCTGGGTAAATATAAGTCACACCTTAATCTCAAGTAACCAGGAAAAGGAAAATAAACAAAAACAAGCTAAAAACGTAGGTACTCTTCGCCAATTTACTGAGCTTTTATATAATTGTTACACATTCTATAGGATACTCTTCGCAGTTTTCTTGTAAATAATGTTAGTTTTGGACATCTTAAATTTTGTGATACCATCTTTGTTGTGAAAAAAATTATATGAAAAAAAAAAATGAAAAATAAATATCCAACCAGTGTGGGATTCGATCTTTGGATTGCAAGGCAAAATTTTAGCCACTGCACCATCACATATTGCTACGAAAATTGATTGTTAAGTACAAGCGACAAAAATTAAGAGAATATTTTTTTTTAAATTAAATAATTAATAACTTTTTTATTTATTGACCGATTTTCTTCAAAAATAATAGGGTTCTTCCACTAGCTAACACTAACTTACTTTCCAAATTTCAATACAATCGGACTTTTCTTTCTTAAGTTATCGTGCTTACAAGAAACGTGACGGACGGACGGACGAACAGACGGACAAATATTTTATTGGATGACAATTTCATCAGGTGCAGGGACATCTCATGGTAATTACGTCGCGACCATTAAACTACCAACTTTCTGGAATATCAACCATATATGAATACGAATCAGGTATCCGTTTAGCTTCGTTGCCCACCAATTTTTAGTAAATCACGAAAATAACCTAAATTATGAGGTTTTTTTTGGTTATTTTCGTTTATGAAAGACCAGTAAAACGTAGTTAATTACAACTAAAAACTGACAGTTTAAAAGTCCATTTATTCTTTTGTCTTTATTGTTTCAATTTTTTCATAGGCTTTTTGGATAAATTATAATTTTCAACAAAAACCTGCGAATAATTCAAAAAGTACATGTGTTATGTTAGGACATGCTAATATAAGTCTACCTCAAATTTAATTCTACATCGATTTCCATAATAAAATTTGGCACGTGCCATTTGACAGAGCCAAATATTCTAAATTTATCCAATATGCATTTCACAGTGTATGGTGGATGCGAGGGGACAATCACTGAAATTATATGTCCCACAATTGCAATATTGCACACATATTGCATACATATTGCACACATTGCACGATATTGCACACCATTGCACATATACCTGTCCCGCATATGGCATAAGTGATTACCCCCTCGGGTGGATGGCTTCTGTTATGGGTATCGAGTAGCAAATGTGTTACATGTTCTTGGTATTAGTTTATTACATCCTCCATAAATAATAAACAAATTTAAAGGTCTTCGTGGGTGTAATTTAAACGCGCCGGCATTTTT
Organism: Rutpela maculata; assembly: GCA_936432065.2. Lineage (NCBI taxonomy): Eukaryota > Metazoa > Arthropoda > Insecta > Coleoptera > Cerambycidae > Rutpela > Rutpela maculata. The sequence continues at coordinate 64,627,160 of OW386289.2, forward strand.
TAACATAAGAGAATGACTGACATTAATGATTGTTTCTAATCATGGGTAAGTTGATGGAAATTTTTACTAAACATTCTTGGACATTTAAGAAAATCGCCAATATTTCAAAAAGTTGTAACTTTAATCCTTACAATGCTGATACTAGAAAAAAGAGAATTTAATTTAATATAATTTAACGCAAAAAATACAAGGTGTTCCTTTGAAATAAAAAAGTTTTTAAGGTTTGAATTTGACAAAATGTAAAGAGAAAAATAAAACACTTGGTATACTATTATGGAATTTATTTTTATTGTAGAAAGTAGCACATCTTGTTTTCTTTCTGCGTGCTAAAGACCAAATAAGGATCTCCTACACGAAAAAAGTTATAACGGTTCTTGCAAACCGTTGCACCTGTCAATTCTTTTATAAAATGTCAAATATCTCTGAAACTGCTCGGTTTAGGTATAGGGGTGCTACATGTTTTGACTCAGAACTTTATGATCACTTCGAAAAGTCGAAAATATATAGGGTGTTCCATTTAAAATAAGCAAGTTGATGTCGACTTCCGGTATTTCCGGAAGTGCCGCCATTTTGAAATTATTATTTTCGGACTCACAATGGTCGACTATGGTGTAACGGTTTGTTGTCGGGTAGCTGGTTTGGAGATTAATCAGGGTCCAGATTAGTTAATAAGACAGCCCAATAAAAAAAACCGCTGCCCAAGGAATCACTACTTCCACATCCAGATTTTCGATCTAACTCACTCACAACGAAAAAAATTTGTATGTGGAAATAATTGCTTATGGAACTTTAATAATATAATATTTGAAATTTTCTACCCCAAAAACCTATAGAACGATACCCCACATCGGTAGTGGGGTGGGGGTGGATGAAGCAAAAAAAATACTTTGAGGTTTCTGGTTCTTGTACAGAAACTAAATCACAATTTTTTTTCATCCCCTTTAATAATGGGTGGGGGGTGGTAATGGAGGTGGCTAATGCCAAAAATTTTTTTGAGATCTTAGCTTCTCTTGTATATACTAAATACCAATTTTCTGGACTCTTACCTGCTTGATTTAGCTATTTATCCCAAATTTACCACAATTTACCGTCCCAACCCTTTGACGGAACAAGATGAAAATATAATCTAGTTCCAGATCGAATTAAAGCACATATTATGTGTACCATATTTCAAGTCAATATCTTAAACGGTTCCAGAGTAAACGTGCGCACAAAAAAAGTTACAGACAGACCGACAGACAGACAGACCGACAAACAGAATTTTTTTTTTTCGCTCAAACTTAAAATCACGACGTTTCATGACATTCTAAGCCTATTTGAACAATAAAAATGTTTAAAAATTTTTTTGTCGTTACTATACTTCCCGAGATACTTCCACTGGATGTGGAAGTAATATAAACAATTTATTTACTTCTTCAAACAGGCAGTGTTACATAACATGGTACAGGTACAGGTTATATATCCGTATCTTTTACGATTCTTAGCACAACATTTTCGATTACCAGAGAGAGAGAGAGAGAGAGAGAGAGAGAGAGAGAGAGAGAGAGAGAGAGAATGTGTAACGATTGCGATGCGACGTTTATTGTTGCTACTGGAGTTGCATCGGGCGTCGGGTGAATATCGTCGACTCAAGAAGTTTCCCAGCTCAACACGCTGTAGGAGGTCTCCAGATCAGGCTCATTCGCTCTGGTTTTGGCGGCGAAACGGCGTCAGGGAATGACTAACGACTCGAGGCTCAACACGCTGCAGGATTCCCAGGGTCAGATTGCATTCGTTCCGTCGTGTTTGCATCGGGAGATGTACAAAACTGTAATATGTCCAGCTCAGCACGCTGTAAACATATTGTCATAGTTGTTCACACTCTCAATTAGTTGATTTGGGGGCGGGCTTTTATATCCGAGAATCCTCGCTTGCTGGTGACGTAGAACTACGTATAGTTTAGTGTCGTGTGCAAATCCGTGCCTCTAGACGGGAGATGGGTAGATTTGCGGGCCGTGTGCACATTGGTGTCATGTGTAAATCCCTAAACTAAATGGAACATGAATTTATGAATGCTTCATTACAATGGTAGGTACCAAATCTCAAATGTCTATCTCATCTGCAAGTGGGAAATATTCTAATGACCGCCTTAAAAGAATCACCCTGTATATTAGTGCAAAATTTATTCAGCTGAAAATTACATTGACTTAATGGAGGAAAACTATAAAAAATATGAATCATTTGATATATACTCCTGAAAACCGTTGACATCTAGATGTTATAATTTACTATAGTATAGGTAAAGCTTTTGAGTTAAAAAACCCAAAAGTTCTGCGACCGGACCGCAAGATATGTACCCACCCGTTTTCGAGGGTGGGGAACACGATGGTCACAATATTTTCCGACCTACCCTCCAACCACTCCCCCTAAACCGAAAAAACCACCCCTTCTTCCGAGTTTCCGGTGCTCGGCATTTTTTTTAACGGAAAATTTTGTTAATGAAAGTTGTTCAGAATTGTCCAAAATCCTTCATATATTTCATCAAAATAAAAAAATTGAAAATAATAAATTAAAAATATATAAAATAAAGCTAATAATTACTTGACAACTACCTGACCGCTTGGTTTAATTTCAAACAAAATTGTCATGAATTTTTTAAACAAAAAAACCCATTTAAATGATATAGCCGGAGAGGAATTCGACATATGCTATGCAACTCTCGAACACACAAAAACAGACAGTTGGTTCTTATGTAAAAATACCTCACAAAACATATTTTTGAGGTCGCGATTTGTTTTGGAATTGCGAAATTGTAAAAAATTGCACTTTTTCATACTTTTTACAAAAATTACTATTTTCGCATTTTAAATGTTCCCACTCCTCTATATCTGTTATTCGTTGTCATAAAAATTTGATATGTTATTATTTCAATACTCAAACCTTTCGCTTCTCAACGGTGTATGCAAAAATAACATATGTTTTAATGTGACTGAAAAATAAATAAATATTACTGAAAGAGTTACCACTTTTGTATACTTTACAGCGATAAAGTGTGGATTGAGGTAACTTTTTTATTTTTGAAAATAACTGCATACTGTAAGGGAGTAGGCTGTAGCTAATAAAATGAGATAGTTTTTTTATTTGGGGCGTTTTTTCATAAAATGTATATTAAGTGAGAAAAAGGTCGTGTAACATGAATCATACGCGTGGCGCTCTGGCTCGCAATCTATAACCGTATCGGGCAACAGATAGTTACCATTTTAATACGTTCTATGCGAGTAGGGAGTGTTATAGTTCACTGCTGTTACTTTTTGTAGAATACATTATTGTAAACACTGTTGTATTTAAAAAAAATACATAATATTCTCAATATTTTCAAGTGGTTTATTTATGATTCACCGTATTGGTATAACATGAAGAGATCGGGTGAGAAATTTTTACTGTAAACATGTACACATTCCCAAATATAATTTTTTAGCTCTATATGTGGTTAGCAATGGCTTTGATCAGTGTATTGTATGTCAGGCAGGAACCTCAGAAACTGTTCAAAATGTTACAGAAGAAAACTATATAAAAGGCCTTGAGAGCGCATTATGAAAATAAGGAATTTTTTTTTCTAAGAATCCCGTTGATCACGCCCAGTGTAGAAGATCGTATACGAGGATTTTTTTATGAAGACATACATGTTCCTATGAAAAATGCCGACAATAAAGGCACTACGAAATTACAAACCAGATTGAGTATGTCTACGGATACACAAAAATGTCTTATTATTATTATTATTATTATTATTATTATTATTATTTGCAATAAAGAACGCGACATTAAAGGTAACCGAAAGCAACTTTATATATGGTCATTTAACCGGCAAAACGAAATTTTCCAGAAAGCTAAGGAATTTAATGACGAGGAAATCCTATATATAATTCAAGGATACGGCGACAGTTGCATAGACATGACAGCAAATGATTTGAAATATCACAATTTCTGTATGTTAGATTAAAAAAAACTAATACTTCAAAGAAACAAAACAAAGCTAATATTCTTCAATTTAAAAACCTGTTTTTGCAAGCCTTATTACCCAGTATAATAATATCAATATTACTTTATCAATACATCTCGAAACGCAGTGGCGCAGCCAGAAAATTCATCTGGGGGGGGCCAATAGAACCGGCCTCCCCAGAGGTTGAGGAAAGCTTTTCAGAAAACGAATGTGTGTAGATTCCTCTACTAGATAATATGGGCATTAATTACAAAATATTAATTTCAAGAGATAATTTGGATACTGCTTTAGTCCCTTCAAATTAGTAAAAAAATCGCTGTTTTATGAAAAATCTTCCCACAGTTATGAAACTTGTAAGAAGTGAAGTATTTGGGTTGTCTAATCATAATTTTCACCCCCCGCAGTTCTAAAAAAGGGTGGTTTTTGAGAAATATATACATATATATGAATTTTAGCGTTTATTCGTCTTTTTCTCTATATTGAGGAAAAACTATGCCTTTTGGTGAAAAATATCAAGAGAGCAAAGTTATAGAGCATAAAATTTCCTATAAATTTCGTCTCTACCATTTTTTTTTTCGAATTCCGCTTAGTTTCGCCGCTAGAGGGCACGAAAGAAATAAATATATGTATGGACTTTTGCGCCTTTTTTTAGTTTTTGAGCCAAAATTATGCCTTTTTATGAAAAATTACGTGAGATCAAAGTTATGGAACATAAAATATATATATTTTTTTATGAAAAAAAAAAAAGAAAAAACTAGAAGACATCTAGAGATAGTGAATTTTATGTTCTACAACTTTGATCTCATGTAATTTTTCATTAAAATGTATAGTTTTGGCTCAAAATCTTAAAAAAGGCGCAAAAGTCTAGATGTATATTTCTTTTTCTTTCTTTCGCGCCCACTAGCGGCGAATCTAAGCGGAATTCGAAAAAAAAAAGGTAGAGGCAAAACTTGTGGGAAATTTTATGCTCTACTACTTTGCTCTCTTGATATTTTTAATCAAAATGCATAGTTCTTCCCGAGGGGGCAACCGCTGAGGGGAAATAGTGTACAAATCGGAGGAATTAGGAAGGAATTAGGAAGGAATTAGGAAGGAATTAGGAAGGAATTGAAGGTATTTCGGAAGGAATTATTAGGTATTAAGGGAATTACAGGGGAATTTGTAGGAAATAAATATTATTACGAGGTATTAGAAGGGAATTAAGAGGAAATAAAAGGTATTAGGAGGGAATTAGAGCGTAAAAATATTGAAATGGAATGTTTATCTTGAAGAATTACATACCAATTCTTATATAAGGGACGTCAGTGTTGTAAAAACATTAGCGCAGAGATTAGCGCTAAAAATATCTAGTAAAGAAAAAATATTTAATTTAATTAAACTACCGATGATACTGTGGACTTCTAGTTCAGTAATATAACGATTTATATCGGACAAAATTCATAAAGTTTTGAAAATCGGTAGAAATGTTAAGGATAGCATAAGAATTACTAAACCGAAAAGTTCCCAACCCTAAATAGTGTGCTTCATCCCCTAGGACGCCGTTTCCACCCCCATTTTGAGGTTTTCTAGATTATCTCGGGAACGGTGCACTTTTTGGTCAATTATTCCTTATAAAATTCTCTATAAAAAACGTCTCTACACTTTTTCTCCTAAAATTAATAGTACCGTGGGAAATAAGGCGCACAATAAATTGTAATCTTTACTATAATCTACTTTAAAGTAGAACGCTAAAGCAGTAGCTACTAAACTCCACCTAACATTATAATAAATGTACCACTTCCACCCTCTCACCTCTATAAAATAACGCGATTTTTAAAGAAGCGAGAATATTGTTTATTGTACTTGTTTCCGCTCCACCCCAGAGGTAAAGTACTTGGCGTGTGGTGTCCCCTGTAGGCCGAATCCACTAATTATCAAAAGGTTACCTACGTTAATTAATCTTCATCGTCTTCCATAGATTCGACATTCATGCATGCTTGCCCGTGGTAATGGTAACATATTGTGGAGCAACGTTAGCCTGCTCTTCTGCAACTGCACCTGTTTTCGCACCCTAATTTGCACGAACCAGAAATTAATGTTATAACAGATTCGGGAGCCGGTTCTTTTGTTGTCATAGTTCGGATTAATATACCGCCAACTTTTTTCCATCCCCAATCAGTAGCTTCTAGCGCAACGTTTTTCCATGTTTGAATTTGGTAAAAAACGCGATATGAGTGTTGCCGAGCAGCAGCAGAAGTTGTTGGTAGTTTTGATAATATTACAGTATTGTTCGCTTTACCAACAAGTTTGTTAAAAGTCATGAATCTGTATACATCATGACTTTTTTCTGCGGAGGTAGAGTTGTATAAAACTAGAACAAATTGCTCTCCTACGTCTACAATTTCTCCATGACTAGCTTTTTCATTATTAAAAGTTTGCACGATGTCTTGTAATACTTCAGTAATATAACAGTTAAAATTGTAATATATTGGACAAAATTCATAAAGTTTCAAAAATTGCGTGCTTCATCCCCTTGAGGACGTCGTTTCCACCCCCATTTTGAGGTTTTCTAGATTATTTCTGGAACGGTGCATTTTTCCATAAAAAAACCTATATACAGAATTATTCCTTATAAAATTCTCTATAAACAACTTCTCTAAACTTTTTTCCTAAAATTAATAGTACTTTGGTAAATGAGGTGCAAATGTAATCAGCGCAGGTCATATAATTCGCTGAATATCCGTATGGCTGTCTTTACGCGAAAAAAGTATAAACATCTACACACCACCACAATGTAAAAAATTTCAATTTCTCCCACTACATCTCAGACGACCCAAGGTCAATGCATTATTTTAGAGCTTGCTGTAAACGCTGTTACTCTTCAGGGCTGCCAATGTGCGGGACTTACGCAAAAACCGGGTATTTTAAACCCACTTTCGGGTAAAATCGAAACCGGAAGTCGGCCAATTTGGTTTTTTACATTGTATAATTGGAAATTATATCCCATATCACTACACCAAATTTGAAAAAAATCCATTCGCCCATTCAAAAGTTACAACAGTGTCCCTATCGGCTGAGCGACCCGGTATACAATATTCTCGCTTCATCAAAAATCGCGTTATTTTATAGGGGTGAGAGGAATTTATTATAATTTTAGGCGGACTTTAGTAGCTACTGCTTTAGCGTTAAGTATTGAACTTTAAAGTAGATTATAGTAAAGATTACAATGTGTTGTGTTGACCGGAACCAACCCTTCCTTATGTGTGCGCCTTATTACCCACGGTACTATTAATTTTAGGAAAAAAGTGTAGAGACATTTTTGATAGAGAATTTTATAAGCAACAATTTTGTGTATAGGTATTTTTATTAAAAAGTGCACCGTTCCCGAGATAATCTAGAAAATATTAAGGTATTAGGAGGAAATAAAGGTATTTGAGGAATTAGGGGAATTACAAGGAATTAAAGGGGAAATAAAGGGTATTTTTCTAGAATAGGTATTAGGTGTACAAAATTTCGCCAGCGGTTGCCCCCTCGGTTCTTCCTCAAAATAGAGAAAAAGACGAAAAAACGCTAAAATTCCTGTATATATTTCTCAAAAACCACACTTTTTTAGAACTGCGGGGGGTGAAAATCATGTTTAGACAACCCAAATACTTCACTTTCTACAGGTCTCATAACTGTGGGAAAATTTTCTTAAATATTTCCTAATTTAAAGGGACTATTTGTACTAATAGTGATTATGCTTTTTTATTTTTTGGTTCATGGCAGACGGCTTGGGGGGGGGCGGGCCCCATGCCCCCCCCCCCCCCCCCTGGCTGCGCGCCTGTCGAAACGAATGCTGTACCATATCATTTCATGTTCTCTACGCTGTGTGGTGCATGGTGCACTCAGAATTTAATGCAGCGCGTACACGTATCAAGCTGATTACACTTTTATGATCACCAAACTGTTGTAAACAACAATTTTATGTTTTTCAAAAATTAATTCAGACCTTAAACTACATTTCGCTCGGTTTTACTAGTACTCTATCTTCAATAATAAAAAAATTTCCTCGATACCGACTTTTTCAACGTCGGTCGCTACTGAAAAATGCATGTGATCTCGGGTGAAAATATTTTTTTCCACCAGATATTTTATCTTTAGGTATAATTTTATGTATGGCAATCGATTCATCATATTTCAAAGTTATGGGATGAGAAACGTAAAATATTATATTTTTGCGGAAATTCATAGAAAAGTGGAAAAGTGCAATTTTCTCCGATTTCGCAATTCCAAATCAAATCGCCACCTCCATATTTGAATCCGGCAGGTCATTTTACATAAGAATATGATTTCAATTTTTGTGTGTTCGCGAGTTGCATAGGCCACTTTTATTTTGCATATTTTGAGGGTCTCGGTCTTCAGCCAATATTTTTGGACTTGGACATTATTTTTTGAAAAATTTCAATATTTTTTAATTTTGATTAAATTGGATTTAGGGTTTTTGGACAATTCTGAACAACTTTCGTTGATAAAATTTTCCGATAAAAAAATGCCTAGCATCGGAAAACCGTAAATGGGTTGGTTTTTCCGGTTTTAGGGTAGTTTTGAAGGATAGTTCGGAAAATATTGTCGCCATCGTGTTCCCCGCCCTCGAGAACGAGGGAGAAGATGTCTTGCGGTCCGATCGCTTTTTTGACTTTTTCTGGTTTACCGCAAGGGATTACTAATAACTAAATATTTCACTTTTTCGATATAATTATAAAAAAAAGCTAAAGTGTCCTGTTTCCGGCCACAAAAAATTGTATAAATTTATTATTTAGAAAAAGCTACTTTATAGAAACCGACATGGCTTCTGTATTTACGATTTCGCTTGATAAGGTAAATTAGGATCGTTTGCATGCAAACGATGAGTTTAAATATGAAATTAAGCGGTCTTGTAATCGCATAAAATGATTCATTTGGGTAAATGGCTCATGATTTCCGCTGACCGAATTAACGAAATCCGGTCATTTTCCAAATTAAAACTCTCAGACCTAGACACCTTTATGAGTTTTTATCGGTTTTAACACAGGCACAGGGGAAATTATATTATAGAAGCCCAATTAAACAAATTATAGAAGCCCAATTAAACAAATTTTATTATTGAAACGGAAAATTAAGGAACGACAACTTCCCCTTTGACAGTTATTGCGGTCTAGTCTAGTGACTAGACGGTCGCTTCTATTACATTGTTAAATTTCAGCGTTATCAGCCAAGTAAGAAGGCTGACTGATTACGGGGACATTTCTTAGATAGGAAGTGGAGTGTTTTGTGGGGGTCTGTGATGATCGTGTATGCACAGGGTTGGTTCAGAGATAGAAAGTCAATTAAACCAAATTGTATTAGGCGGGTTTGGTAAAGAAACTGATTAATGCCAGTAAGTAAAACAATGAATATATTTATTTATAGCACAGTAACTAGAGGTTTTAACTTGGGAATAATGTCATATGAATTAGATTTCGTTCATTTTTGACAACTTAATAGTAAATGTATCAAAGAAAAGTTTCTATATTTTGCAGGGGCAAATAAAAAAAAACAAAAGCATTGGAGATGAAAGAGAATCAAAGGGTATAGCCGGATAAGTTAGGGAAATGTGCCCCCGCACTTAGTTAGTTATGATGGCTTCCAGATGATGCAGTTTATAGAGTATATTACACGGTAAAAATTTTAACCCTCTACTATCCCTACGAAGGTGGAAAAAAATGATATGTCCTTAACTATTATATTTTTTTCTCTACTTCTATGCAACCGATCGATTTGAAATTTGGCACGGATATTGCTTGCATGGAGATAACTTACTCCAAAAAATAAGGCCATTTTACGATCATTTTAACCATGAGAAAAAAAAATATAAACTTTTTTTTTGAGGACAAAAGGGTGGCCACCCTTTGTGGTACAATCACCATTCTCTGATATATTATGTCTTGACACTTCGTGATTATCATATTAAATTGTCAGATTTTTTGCTGTGGTGGAACAATATGGAAAAAAAATAAAATTGGGTAAAACAAAATATTTACACATGCCTCTTAGTTGTAACAGTTATTACTTATAGCCTTACAGGGTATTGTTGCATATCTACAACCGACCGCGGGGGTGCGATGCCAAATCTACTTTTCCCCAGGTGCACAATCTGGCAATACCGCTTCTGGAGGTCCCAGGGATACAGATTAAAACAAACCAGATGTTGCACTTATGACGTATCATAGTTTAGATAATAAATCAACTCTAGGCAGGTACCAATTTGTGCGGTGATATGCGCATTATACCAATCAGTCTTAACCAGTGAGCATAGGAGGGAGCTTTTGATAAGTAACAATAATTAAAAATCACCTAATAAATACTCAAAAAATCACTTAAATGTATAACAATAACTCTAACCTTCAATACAATACACCATATTCCAAAATAAGGTGTAGCTGATGACGACTTCCGTCTCTGAGATTTCAGTACTAAACACTCCCTCGCTGGTTTTAACTTCCATGTCAACCGCAAGTTTCCTCTGTTTATGTATTCTGCGCAGAATCCTGGCAGGTATACGTCACATGACAAAAAATGAAACTGGTTACATAGGGAATACTATTAAGTGAAACATCTGGTTTGTTTTGTGCCAGGGACGAAGTATTAACTCTCTAGGACCTCAAATAACCGTCAATCATCGGACTTCACCATCACCGTTCATCGCCGAGCGATAATAAGCGGGAAGAATCCCATGGAATAGATTAGAGAATCTAGAATAGAATGTCTAAGAGTTTCTGGAAGCTTCAAAATAGGTATTTAAGAGATGAACAGCCGCCACAGAAGTCAGTTTCTTATAGAGCGTTAGCGAGATAAGGAGCAAGAGTCCTAGGCGAACCGAGGCGATTAGAATTCGAGTGCGATTGTCGAGTACCTATTACTGTGTGTAAATAGTAGTTGTTTTAAGTAGTTATAGTTGTATTTAAGTGTTAAATAAAGTTTATTTAAGAAGAAAAAGTATCACGTATCGAGAAAAACCCGCCAGATTCGTAACAGTATATTTACAGTGAGAGAGTTTATAGGCTATTTACAAGTTTGGAGTGACTTTTAACTAGTCAATTTTTGCTAAAATAACTTTTTGTAACTATCAGCATGGCAGAAAAATGTATTGGATGTAAAAAGTGGTTACGCAAACTGAAGGGACCACACAAAATTATTCAAAGTGCCGAAGACAAAAGCCACTTTCCAATTTTAGGGAAAAGTTTAGCAACGAATGATATTCTTTTTAATTACTGTCGCATTACGACATCTAAAATTCACTCCAAACTTGTAAATATAGCCTATAAACTCTCTCACTGTAAATATACTGTTACGCCTCTGGTGGATTCTTTTCGATACGTGATACTTTTTTCCTTAAATAAACTTTATTTAACACTTAAATACAACTGCAATTATTTAAAACAACTACTATTTACACACAGTAATAGGTACCCGACAATCGCACTCGAATTCTAATCGCCTCGGTTCGCCTGGGACTCTTGCTAACGCTCTGTAAGAAACTGACTTCTGTGGCGGCTGTTCGTCTCTTAAATACCTATTTCGAAGCTTCCAGAAACTCTTAGACATTCTATTCTAGATTTTCTAGTCTATTCCATGGGATTCCTTCGGCGTATTATCGCTTGGCGATGAACGGTGATGTTGAAGTCCGATGATTAACGGGGGAAGAAGGGGTATCTCGGTTATTTGAGGTCCTAGAAAGTTAATACTTCGCCCCTGACACCTCCAGAAGCGGTATTGCCAGGTTGTGTCGAATTTCCGTGCGTCTGGGGAAAAAGTAGACTTGGCAACATCGCACCCCCTCGGTCCGTTGTAGATATGCAACAATACCTTGTAAGACTATAAGTATTAACTGTTACAACTAAGAGGCATGTGTAAATATTTTATTTTACCCAATTTTATTTTTTTCCATATTGTTCCGCCACAGCAAAAAATCTGACAATTTAGTATGATAATTACGAAATCTTAAGACATAATATATCATAGAATAGTTGTTGTACCACAAAGGGTGGCCACCCTTTTGTCCTCGAAAAAAAATTTATTTTTTTCCCATGATTAAAATGGTCGTAAAATGACCTTATTTTTTGGAGTAAGTTATCTCCATGCAAGCAACACTCGTGCCAAATTTCAAATCGATCGGTTGCATAGAAGCCGAGAAAAAAATATAATAGTTAAAGACATATTATTTTTTTTCTACCTTCGTAGGGGTAGTCGAGGGTTAAAATTTTTACCGTGTAATATACTCTATAAACTGCATTATCTGGAAGCCATTTTAACTAAGTAAGTGCGGGGGCACATTTCCCTAACTTATCCGGCTATACCCTTTGAGAAGATAAGGTTCTATGCAACTTTTCATATAAAGTGATAGTCTTTTAGCTATAACGACTAGAAAAAACCGCTGCCTAAGGAATCACTACTTCCACATCCAGATTTTCTATCCAAGTCACTCACAACGAAAAATTTTGTATGTGGAAATAATTGTTTATGGAACTTTAATAATATTTGAAATCCTCTACCCCAAAAACCCATAAAACGATACCCCACATCGGTAGTGGGGTGGGGGTGGTGATAGGGGGTGGTAGTGAGGGTGGATAAAATAAAAAAATATTTTGAGGTTTCTGGTTCTTGTACACACACTAAATTACAATTTTTTTTCATCCCCTTTAATAAGGGTGGGGGTGTTAATGGGGGTGGCTAATGCCAAATTTTTTTTTGAGACCTTAGCTTCTCTTGTATATTCTAAATATCAATTTTATGAACTCTTACCTGCTTGATTTATCTATTTACCCCAAATTTACCCCAATTTACCCTTCGACGGAACAAGATGAAAATATAATCTAGTTCTAGATCTCGTTAGAGTACATATGCGTACCAAATTTCATGTCAATATCTCAAACGGTTCCAGAGTAAACGTGCGCACAAAAAAAAGTTACAGACAGACCGACAGACAGACAGAAATTTTTTTTTCGCTCAAATTTAAAATCTCGACGTTTCATGACATTCTAAGCGTATCTGAACAATAAAAATTTTTAAAAATTTTTTTGTCGTTACTATACTTCCACTGGATGTGGAAGTAATTGGGATTTTAGCTTGAAAAAAAGTTATTTCAAATAGGTTTTCGTCAAATAACTGTAGAGTTAATGATTTCGGAGATCTGGAAGTATAAATGTGAAGTATTTAGTGTAAATGTTAAATATCTGAGAAACGAACGCACTTATATTAAAAATGATGACAATTAAAATGAAAGTCCATTAATTTGGCTTTCAAATGATTTTTTGGTTATTTCTATAGCGTAAAAAACAAAAAAGTTATGACAGAAATAATGTATTTTTTCACATTTTTTTAATAAAAACGTCGCCATTTTGTTAAGTAGTCAGTAATTAAAAAAATATATTTTCATTTACTGTTTTTCGTTAATATGTATGACCTAGACGCTTAAATTTTTTCGTCCACTTACTGAAAAGAAATTGCATTTTAAACTGTAAAGAGATTTTAGAAGAAACGTAACATTTTTATTTCCTTGCAAATATCTCAATAAATATTAGTTTTAGCGAAAATATGAAGGACATCAAAAATGAAGCTTGTAAATTGAGAATGAATTCATTTGTGTAGGAATGATAGTTTCGGAGATATTTAACCGTTTTTAGGATGAAGTATTTAGTACAAATGTTCAATATTTTAGGAACTGTGACACATCCATCAACAATTCTAAGCAACAAAATTAAAGATAATTAATCAATCTTTAAAATGATTTTTGATTTGTTTTTAGATCACAAAAAATAAGGAAGTTATGACCGACACAATGTGCGTTTTCACATTTTTTTTTTATATGGCTTATATGGCTTAGTAGTTAATTTTTTAGATGCTTAATTTTTTTGTTCGTTTAAAACATTTGTTTTAGAAAAAAAAAGAAGTATGGCCATAATATCCCTGTGTAAACCTTCAAGTAAATTTTAATCATTATAAAAATATTCAAATGAATTTCATTTAAATTAGACCCGAATTAGTCAATAACGCATTGTTCGTAAAGTATGATCATATAAATTTCTTTTGTTAACCCTCAAATATATTTTTTTCATAATTATTAAAAATACTCAAACGAATTTAATGTAAATTAAACCCATAATAATCAAATCCTTTACTCTTTATAGTGTGTAAGTTGTGATTTGCATAATACCTAAATAATATTCTCTAATTATGGTCATAACATTTTATTAGGTAAATTGTCAAGTGAGGTTTTTCACAATTACTGAAAGTATTAAAATGAGTTTAATTTAAATTAAACCCGAAATAATCAATGAGGCATTGTTGATATACTGCGTCAAAACAGCGAATTCTCACAGCACTTCAACGGAGGTATGCATGGTGCAGGTTTCCTTCAGAAAAGTGGTATTTTCTAAGAAAACATACGCCGATGATTCTTCTAATCGCCTCAGGACATATGTGGACTGAAAACAAACTTCAAAAAAGCATAATAATGGAGCAAGATCCGTCAACAAAAGAAAGTTGGACCAGCGGAGAGGAACACAAAATAGATGAATACTCCCTAAGAACAACGAGCAAATTGAAGTACCTAGGAATAAACCTCACGAACCAACTGGAACGGAGTGAAACGGTAAGGAAGAGAATCAAAACGGCATACAGTGTCACAAGGGCAATCATACCGTTCATTAAAAAAATAAACTATATTGGGACCTTACCAAATGTATGTACATAGCCGTTAAACGGCCAACGATGACATATGGAGTCAAAAAACAACAAAAGCCAATAGAAGAAGTTTTTGAGAAGAGCAGAAAGGAACAACAACTGAGATGAGCAGGATTAAAAAATAAACCACAAAGAAATCGCAATGATATATACTCTACCAAAATCGGAAGGAATCAGAAGACTCAGAAAAAGAAGGTTCGAAGAAGCAGAAACACAAAAAGAGGAGCATAAACAGTCCATATTATGACACAACGCGGCAACATATTTCACAAGAAAACTCAGAAAAGGCCGAAGTGCAGAACCAAAAACACAAAAAAGGGAGCTTAAACGCTCCCTCACGACACAATGCAATAACGCATCTCACAGATACCTACACCTCCCATCCCACATTCCTTTACCATGCGCCACGTGGCTCTCGCTGCTGGCAACAAGCATGACCTTAGTCCAACCCAGCGTGGACGTAGCAGACCCAGCTGTGTAACCCTGGGAGTGGCAGGCATGCCTACTGCAAGCTGGTAAATCAATTAATCAAATCTATCAGAATTGCTTATTACATATTTGGTACCCACGAGAAGAAAAATATTAGTTACTGGTATATCTGTCTCCGCCAGGAGTTGCCAGGTTTGTGTGTTTAGGTATAAATATAACCCTTACTGGACTATATTAGGATTTTACTTCGAAAAAATTCGCAGAAGCTGGATTTTTGCACACATCCTGCAAAAAGTCCTTGTCGATATCATGTTCGATTCGAAAATTATTCAACGTCAAAGGTCATGAAAATTGGTTTTTAGCAGATACCTCGCTTTCTATGGGTCACACGACAATTATGGTTATTAGTAAAATTGTAGACTGAACAATTCTCTCCAAAAACGGTTATACATTTTTCATCTTACATTTTTCACGTACGAGCAACCGATTTTACGTTATATGTCGCACAATAGTAATTTACGTTAAGTCCGGTAGGTGACTTATTACAGTACGAGTTGTTTTACGGACGAGGCGACGCAGGAGCCGAGTCCGGAATATAAACGAGTACTGTAATGAAACCTACCGGACGTGTATCGTATAATATTTTAATTCATACTAATATAATTATTGAAATTTGAAAAATATTAGTTCGTAATCTAACAATCGCATCACCGCACCGTATCGATGTTATAGCCATTGTTTTCCATAGCTAATTATGATTGTCATTAGCTTGCCACTGTCAACTAAATAAAACCATAATTTTTGCATTGTTTTGTATTATGGAGATTTCAGAGCAGACTTAAAATAAATCTGTTGAAGCAACCGGGAAATTTATCCAGAAAAAATCATCATATTTAGTGTAAATTAAATAATCTGTATAGTGGCTCCAAATAAGAAAACTTTAGAACTAGAGAGCTTTATTTAATCAAAATAAAATAAAAATTACAAAATATTAAAATTTTGTAAGTAGAAGCCTAATCTATAGTTATGTAACATTCTTCATTCACCAACTTTAGTTGGTAGAAAGTATATTTTGCAGTAAAAAAACCGCTATAGAGCGGTGAATGATTTTCTTCAATAAAACACTTCTCGGGACGCATTTTTATAGTTGGCTATGACTCCATTATTATGTGTTTCTTTAAATTATGACAGATATTTTTGTTATAAATATTGAATAACCTATTAATAGATATTATTATATCCCCGTTTTTCAACAATATGGCAAAAAGGTATACTCAGTTTGCACATTTTGATTTTGATTTCATGACATTAATAATTGTCATCGTCATTTAACGTACTTAACTGATTTACTTCGTAATTTTACTTTAGAAGCGGATGATAAAATGTTGTTCCGGAAAATTCAAGAGGCTCTTTTAGAGCTTTCTGTCAAACACGAGGAAAAATCGAATTGTCTCAAGGTATTATATCTATTATATGAAACATAAACATTTGATCGTGGACGATTTTCATTCCACATATTCACCATTAAGGAGAGAAATTCTGAAAGAATTTGAAAAGCATTTGTTAATAAATAATTGTTGTAGTTAGTTTAAAAATAAACTTTTCATGTATTAAATAATTGCTAAAACTGTGTATTTAAATATTTTATTTCTTATATTTTTAGGTGAAAAAGTCAAAAGTCAAAATTCAAAATTGCTTACTAATAACAATAATATGATAGTGTTGCTAGGTAACACATTACAGTATCAGATACCGTAATGTTCGCAAGTAACAAATTACGGTATCAGATACTGTAATGTTCGATTTACCGGCCGCAAATGAGTCCGGAAAATAGTCATTTACCGGACAGTATGAAATAAAGTATAATTCAACTGCATAGAATAGAACAATAACAGCACTGCATCCATTTCCACACCACTTTCGAGGTAGAATGCTAGGGCATGCACGTTGTTTTACTTCCACATCCAGTGGAAGTGTAGTAACGACAAAAAATTTTTTTTAAATTTTTATTGTTCAAATAGGCTTAAGATGTCATGAAACGTCGAGATTTTAAGTTTGAGAGTAAAAAAAATTTCTGTATTCGGTATGTCTGTCTGTAACTTTTTTTGTGCGCACGTTTACTCTGGAACCGTTTAAGACCTTGCATTGACTTAAAATTTGGTACACATATGTACTTTAACGAGATCTGGAACTATATTATATTTTCATCTTGTTCCGTCGAAGGGTTGGGGGGTAAATTGGGGTAAATTTGGTGTAAATGGGTAAATCAAGCAGGTAAGAGTCCATAAAAATGGTATTTAGTATATACAAGAGAAGCTAAGGTCTCAAAAAAAATTTTGGCATTAGCCACCCTCACCCTATTTTTAAAGGGGATGAAAAAAATTTGTGATTTAGTGTATGTACAAGAATCAGAAACCTCAAAATATTTCTTTTCTTCATCCACCCCCACTACCACTCCCCTATCATCAGCCCCACCCCACTACCGATGTGGAATATCGTTTTATGGGTTTTTGGGGTAGAGGATTTCAAATAATATATTATTAAAGTTCCATAAACAATTATTTCCACATACAAAGTTTTTTCGATGTGAGTGACTTGGAGAGAGAATCTGGATGTGGAAGTAGTGATTCCTTGGGCAGCGGTTTTTTCATGGTTTCTGTTGTAGGCCTAAGCAAGTTTAATCAAAAAATACATTTATAAAACAATTAAGACTTTTCCTCGTCACTGTCTACAACGTCTGACACTTTTCTCTCTCATATATTGGCTTTTAAATAATCGATGAGGTTCATTTTACCGTATATAATCCAGTCAACGAAGTTCAGAAAAGTCCGATTAAGGGAAATAATTCGTGTAGTGGCCAATTTTTGTCCAGTTGTCGGGGGGGGGTCCTGAACAACATACTAAAAGTCCTGACTGGTGGGGGGTGCGGGAGATGGGGTGTAGTTTAAAGGTCCCCTTTTCACGTCTTTCTTGAATAACTTGAAAACTACGACCTCTAGCGAAAAAGTATCTTTATACAAAATTAAAATAGATAAAATTTTCTACAAATAAATTCCTATTTCATTTCTTATGTAGGATCAATACTTTACGAGAAACAGAGGGTGGAAAAATTTCGAATTAAAAAAAAATCAAGTTTTAATGACATAAATGAAATTTTAACACTAAATGAATTTAAAACTAACAGAAAAACTATATCATTAATAGTAAACGAACATTATCTTAAATCTAAACATTTTAAAAGTCAGGAAAATCATCGTCATCGTCGTCGTCGTCCAAATTGTCGTCTAACGGTGCACCATTCGTACACGTACCATGGCAAGTTCCGCACACCATTGAGCATGAAATGCCGGCTTTTCGGCAAACACAGCGTCCCCCACACCCAGTAGAACATCGGCAAAAGATGGAGTTCAAGATCGCCTCAGGAGCTACTGGTTCTTTGGTGGTAACCGGGGTTCGCGATAAAATTTTACCCTCGGTTCCATCCCCACTGGTTCGGGAGTAGGGGATTGTTGAGCCATTGCTGTATCTGTAAGTAAGTAAGCCAACCGCTGTAAGTAACAAGAAATTTTGTAAAAAAACAGTTAATATACCTGCAAATAAACTCTGAAAGAGTGTTGTTGCGCAGCTCCTTTGGTTGGTGGCAGTGTGGCTAGGTGGATGATTTTAGGAGCGCAGCAAATCGGTGTTTAAGTCTCGCTCATCTGCAGTCGCTTGGTAGATCACTAAAAACATCTGCTCATTTCATTTTACGCGATGAAGCAGGAAAGAAAGAAAGACGTGAAAAGGGGACCTTTAAACTACCCTCCACCCTCCCCCCCCCGCACATCCCCCACCGGTCAGGACTTTTAGTATGTTGTTCAGGACACTCCGCCCGATAACTGTACAAAAATTGGCCACTACACGAATTAATTCCCCTAATCGGCCTTCATTTAACATCAAACTTTCATTTTATACCATTAAAACATGATTTTTAAAAATTCGCGATTTTTCTCGTAAAGTATTGATCCTACATAAAAAATGAATAGGAACTTATTTGTAGAAAATTTTATCTAGTTTAATTTTGTATAAAAATACTTTTTCACTAGAGGTCGTAGTTTTCGAGTTATTCAAGAAAGACCTGAAAAGGAGACCTTTAAACTACCTCTCCCGCAGTCCCGCCAACAACTATACAAACATTGGCCACTACACGAACTAATTTCCCTATTTTTCCTTCGTTGATTGGACTAATTATCTTTTTTCTACATTGATATCATGAGAAATGTTAATAATAATTATTATTATCAGAAAAGGGACAAATAATAATGTGTACATACCTACTTATGTTTATTAAAATTAAATGAGCCTGGCCAGCTTTCGAGAAGGCGAATAATAATTTTAGAAAAAAATGTCAAGAGAATAATTTAAGCTGATAATGATGATGACTGGATTATTTGGATTCAATTATTTTCTTAAATAGTATGTTTAAAAGCAATGCCTGACCTGTAATTTACAGGATGTCACCTACTTTGCTTAATCTGCGGACTGCAAGCTGCATTTTCGGTGCACATATGTCTAAGATAACGAGTTCCCTTTAATGGAGGCGATAAGATAGTGCAAATACCTGTTAGCCAGTCCCACTATGTTACAATGTATTGATGGATCGACAGAAAAAATCTATTTTGAATCAATTGCTAATAGCAAACGTTTGAGAGATCAAGTTTAATAAAAATGCAAATTTTAAAATAGAATGAAAAGTATGATATAAATATATACAAAGTGCTCCATTATCTTCGTGGAAAATTACTAAAATTCATCCCCAATGCCACCCCCTTTTAGGGGGTGGCATTTGAAAAATATATATATTTATTGGAGCTGAAATAGAATCAGATTTTAAAAAGAAAAGGTTCTATGCAATTTTTCACATAAATTGATAGTTTTTAAGTTATAACGACTTAAAAAAAAGGTATTTCCAAACGGCTTTCGTTAAGTATCTCGAAAAGTATTACTTTATCGAAAACATGTTACAGACCAATTACAGAAAGTACAAACTGGGAATTATTTATATTTTTTGTTTATTGATGTAGGATTAATAATTTCGGAGATATTTAAGTTTATATTTGGTATCCAAGTGTTTCGAAATTACCTTTAAAGTTTAAAATGCATTTTTTTCTAAAGCAAGTGCTTTAAATGAGCATATAGGTAATGCTACATCTTAACGAAAAACTGCATTTGAGATAATTTTTTTAAATTACTGGCTGATTAGAGTATCAAAATGACGACCCTTTTTATATAAAAAAATATATATACGCATATTTTTCCTTCATAACTTCTTTATTTCTTATGCTACAGGAACGAGTAAAAATAATTTGAAAGCGCAATTAATTGTCTTTAATTTCATTTCTTAGCATGCGTGACGTAGGTGACACAATTTCTGAGATATTTAACATTTAAACCGCATTTTTCGTCTCATAAACGTTCGGACGCCATTTGTAAACTTTCATATCTCCGAAACTATTAAATCTATGTAAATAAATAAAAAATCGAAATTCATTATCAGTTTATCAGCTTTATTTTTGGTCTCTACCCATTTTTCAATAAAACTAATATTTATCGACATATTTGGAAATGAAAAAAAAAATACGTTTTATTAAAAATACCTTTATAGTTTAAACTGTAATTTTTTTCTAAAGCAAGTGCTGTATACAAACAAAAAAATTGAGCATCTACGTCATGCTATATATTAATGAGAAACGGTGTTTGAAATTCCTTTTTTTTATATTTACTGGCTAACTACAGTAACAAAATGACCACTTTGTTATTAAAAAAATGTGAAGACGCACATTGCTTCGGTCATAACTTCTTTGTTCTTATGCTACAGAAAAAAACAGTTGAAAGCTTAATTAATAACCTATTATTCTACCTATTAGCATTCTTGACGTAGGTGTCACAGTTTCGGAGATATTTAACTCTCACTCTAAATAATTATCTTATGAACACTTGGATACCAAATGTAAACTTAAAAATTTCCGAAATTATTAATCCTACATCAATAAACAAAAAATATAATTAATTTCCAGTTTGTACTTTCTCTAATTGGTCTGTAACATTTTTTCGATAAAGTAATACTTTTCGAGATACTTGACGAAAACCGTTTGGAAATACCTTTTTTTAAGCTAAAATCGCAATTTTGAAGTCGTTATAACTTAAAAACTACCAATTTATGTGAAAAATTGCATAGAACCTTTTCTTCTTAAAATTTGATTCTACTTCCTCCAATAAATATATATATTTTTTAAGTGTCACCCCCTGAGAGGGGGTGGCATCCACCTCCTTTAAATTAACAAGCCGCCGCACAATATAGAAACTTTTCTGTGGAGCATTTACTATTATACTGCCAAAAATGAACGAAATCCGTTCAATATGACATTATTCCGAAGTTTTGCATATTTTTTACCTCTAGGTACTGTACTAACATAAAACTGTAATTTATTACAAAATATCCGGCAATCAACCTTGTTATGCATTACGTTATATAAAAATATTTGAGAATAGCTCTCGCTTATTTTTGAGTAAGGTCATGGAAAATTTATTTAAAAAATCTGGCTGTAGTAATGGGTATACTACAAAAATTCGAACCATAATTTTACAAATGTCTGCACTGTTTCTGGGCTATTAATATGAGTCATATAATTAGGATTCTAGACTAGTGACGCGTACTCAAATTTAGACTGGGAAACAGAAAAGTATCTTTAAAGTATCAGTATTAGCAAACTATCTGCTTGATCTGAGCACAAATTTAAAAGTCTTAAAGACTTCTAACTTTATGTTGTTTATGTGAGACACAAAGGAAAGTTCTTATCAATAATTAGTTCAAGATCCTTCAGGTCTCGGGTCTTTGAAAAACCGCGTGATCTATACTACAATCAAATTTAATGTTGCAAATTTTGTTGTGTAGGACATAATGTTGTATCTGAATACATTTATAGTTAACTGATCTTGAAAACACCAATTAGATATGTTGGAGAGGCTATTTTGTAACCGATTGCAATTTTCTACGGAGTTAACAGCTATAAAGAGTTTAATATCGTCAGCGTAGAGTAAGTAGTCATCTTGAATAATTTCCACAATATTATTTACAAATATGTCTAAAAGCAAGGGCCTGCGAATTGATCCTTGCGGAGTACCATATGTTGCCAGGTAGTCGACAGATCTGAACCCACTATAAACCACATGGTAGAATCGTCAAGCATTCAAAATAGTCAACGCGGAAGAAAACCCGGAAACCATTCTACAAATCAGAAACCGAATTACATAAAACAGGTTAACAAAACAAGATCTCAATTAAATAACTGCTGCTTTGTTCCCGTACATTTCTTTTACCAGACAAACGGTTTCAAGCAGAAAAAATTTAACACGCTTTTCTCGTACAACTTTTTTAGTTCTTGAGTTATTGAGTAATGAGCTTTTTTTTTTAATATATCCGCCATTATGGTAATCTCCTTATTCATAACGTCTTTGTAGACGCTTTGTGATTCACGACTTATTTTAGTTCCCATCTTTGCTGTATGGCACGTCTGATAGCATCACGCCACCTATCGCGGTTATCTGTTAGGCGCACGTATTCGCCAAACTTTTTCCATTTCAATAACAGAATCAATCACAAAGTAACTCTTGCTTTTTTCCAGATGAAAATCAACTAGCATCTCCCGCACCTACTCATCATGTTCCATTCCGCCACTAATGCTACTGGCTACAGTGACGCGAACACGGGATTCCACCAGCACATCCAACAGTCACCGGTCTACGTTCCCGGCAACAGGGCGATGCCTCAATATCCGTCTCCAGCAAGTGGGCATTTCAGCACGGCCCACCAGAGCAGTTGGCATACGGGCGGCGGGTACGGTGAGATGACGGCTCCTGCGGCTCACGGCTTGGGGACGTCGCCACATCATGCGGGAGCATTAGCTGCTGGTCAGTTTTATGCCCAGAATATGATGATGGGCGGCTGGAGGCCGTACGACGCAAGTGGCTTTCAAAGAACTTCTCCTTACGGTAAGTAAATTCATAAGATATCCACGTAATATCAATTCTACTTGATCTATAAAGTCTTTAATTCTGTAAATAGGCATTACTACAGGGAAATTAGCCAAAAAAAAGGAGGAAACCTGGACAAAATTAGAAAAAATCTGAATTTTCGCACAGACGTTCTTTGAGGTGTCAAAAACTCAAATCCACGAAAATCACAAAAATTCCAAGATATTGAAGGTCAAAGTTTTTTTTGCAAATATCTCGCGTCCTATGCATCGGATGCCCATGAGGCCAATGTGAAAGTTGTAGAGAATTAAATTATCTACAAGTCATCTTTTTTATTTTTTACCCCCCCTTCCTTTCCAGGCGTTCAAAGTCAAAGTTTCAAAATCAATGTTTTTCGCGAATATCGCTAACAGACAATCAGGGGCGACTTAAGGGCCGGGCGACTGCATTTTCTTTTAATGTAACATTTTTATCACTTTTCGGAAAATAACATTAAATAATATCAGTATCTATTTTGTTTAGCTATATCACTACTATATTAAAAAAATTAAAAAAAAATTTAACTTCAAGATCTTACTGCTGAAATAGATGATTTCGAATGCTCAGACATCGTAACAAGGAGGACAATGAAATTAGCAAGGCCGATGATGAGGATTCTGATTCTTATGATAGTAACCCAAGTAGCAAAATAGAATCCTAAAGGAACTGAATTATTTTATAGTTATCGTCTAGTGCCGTTTGAAGGACAGTTTTATTTCTTAGAGTATCAAATTAATACAATTTTATCGTATAAGAGAACGTTTCTATAATATTGTTGTGTAAATGTTCTTATAGCTCATATTATAGGACAAAATCTTATTGTACTACTCACAAATTTTATAACATTTTTATAACATTTTATACAATCATCTATAAAAATATTTTAAAAGAATCGTATAAAAATTATATTACAATTGTATACCTATTCTAACAACTTTTAATTTCTGTATTAAGAAATAGTTGTATGGAAGTCGTATAGAAAGCTGTATTAAAGTTCTTTAAGCTAATTTATGAAACTGTTCTTTCAGTAGCAGTGTACAATAAGCATAAAATCATTTTATAATTAACCTATAAGTACATCAGTTTACTCTATTATAAATACCTTATAGAACAAAAATGTAGTCCTCAAAGATAAAGTTATCGGAAATTCTGCGTTATAAAATCTGTTTACACATAACCATTTTGTCATAAAAATTAGACTAATTTTATTACTCAGTTTTAAAAAATATATCGAGCAGTATCTCAGTGGATGAAAATTAAAGAAGTGGATTTTTTAAAAGAACAGTTAAAAAAATTACCATCAAATTCTTGGGAGTTACAATTCTGGTCGACCTTTACAAACTGCAACTAATAATTCATGTAACTGCAACCATGGGGCTAATTTGGAAATAAAAACAGTATTATCTACCACTGCTAGGCATCATAAAAATGATACTCCAGTAGAAGAGCTGCCAATAGACATGGTAGAAGATTTTCTTGCTGGGTTTTGCCTAGTAATGTTTATCAACATTTTCTCTTGTTGTTTTGTGCAATTACAATATGCTCCTCAAAAATGTATACATTTGTTTTTGCTTTTAGCTGCATCGATGTTTGAAAACGATGTTGAGATGTACAGAGATTTTTATGGTGAAGATATAACAAGTAATGTACACCTACACAATCTCTCACACTTAACTCACGAATTAAAAAAAAATTGGAGTGCTATCAACATTTAATGCATATCCTTTTGAAAACAGACTTTTTTATATTAAAAATTTACTTATAAATAATTTCCATTTAATGGAAATTGTCATCTGCCACAAATAGCTAAAAAATTGGGTGAAAGGCTAGAAGTTGATAGATACCAAGTTCTCCAGGGGCACAAAAGTTTCCAAATTAAAAAAAATGCTGAATTAACAACAAAACATACCAACTAAATGTGTTCAATTTTGTAAGTTAGGTTACTAATGTCTATGTACTCTATACTGGAGTTGATTGCAACAGAACAGAACAGAATAATTGTTTGGTGCAATATATACAATCTTTACGTGATACATTTGTTTTGTAACATGGTTTGCGGACGAACTACAGGATAACATCGAAAGTTAACAAACGGGGTTGCCACGTTATGCAAAAATTGGATAAAATTAGGGAAAATTATGTTTAGCCAATAAATTACATTTTCTTCTTCTACGTGGTATTGAATCCGAGAAATTTAGCAGGCCGACACACAAATCGTCATGCTAAGGGTGCCACTCAATATTTTACATGTTTTCAATCACTATTCTTTACTAGTTTGTAGATTTATTTATTTATAGTTTGTAATGGATTTATCACCTACACTTTATATCTCTCAAACTATTGCCGGAGAAATAGAAATTTTACAGATTACTCAATAGGATTTAAATCTAATTGGTGTAAATAATATATTGAATAGCATTTCAATCAGCTATTAATATGCTAAAATTTCACTATAAAAAATATTGACTATGATTTTTTTAATTGGTAGCAAACTTCATTTTCATAAAATGTTGGCTAATTCGTATACTATAAACTCGAAATTAGAGGAAAATAAATTTTACTATATCTTTGCAATTACTTAAATTGTCGTACTCTATAAAAAATGAGTGAGAAAATAGTTTAATATATTTTGAAATCTGGCAACCTTTAGAGTTCAACTTGTTGGTTTATTTCCAGAATATTTTTATAGCGCCTATAGAAACAACATTATAGGATTTTAATATCGTATAGAGTTTCGAATAACACAAAAGCGTTGTATAACGTTTCATATGGGACAAAATTATCGTATTATATTACGCCATATTTACTTAAGGATTTAGCGGTTCATCAATTGCCGCCATTATGCAGAATTCTCATAGAAATGTAAAAATGCCTATTAAAAATTAATTTTTCAGAAAGGCAAAGATTATTTTCATATCAATTTAATCAATATTTTGTTTAAACTGAAAATTCAACCAGTTTAAATTTAATAAAATATATTTTTTTAATTTTTAATAAACCAAACGCGTATGCTAAACTGAGGCCCTTCAGTTTTTTGCTAAAAATATATACATATTTTGTCAGAAAATTTCGCCGCGCAAGAGAATTTTCTTGCTACTAGCGTGTTAATTACACTGTTTAATAACGGGATTTTACCATGTTTAATGGATATTGAGCGCCATTATTGAGGTTGTTATTCGAAATAATAACTACACAACATGTTTGCGTTATATAACCATTCTTGCAATAATTTTGTTCTGAATTTCATCACTAGAAAACAAAATGATTGTATAAATTTTTGTTAGTGGGATACCGTTTACATTATAACTCACTTATACAATTACTATACTATAATTTTATAGCAGTTGCCAAGTGCATATGTAAATATGTTGTATAAGTAATCCTGAGGATATACTTATAGGACAGTTTTATAATCATCGCGTAAAATAGTTTTATAATGGTTGTATGGTTTTCTAATAGAATTCTTATAGTACCAAAAGGTTGTATAAAAGTGGGCCCTTTTTGGTTGTATAGACATTGTATAATGGTATTTAACTGCCTTATATAATTTACATGTTTCTATAAAATATGTTGTATAGCTGTTCTAACAACCTTTATAAAAGTTATTTTGCTACTTGGGAAAGATCATAATGTTAGCGATGATGATAGTTTACAGAATGAGTTGGAACTCAACGAAGTTGAGTATGAGTCAGAGTAGGATTAATGTAATATAGAGTACCTTATGTAATAATCGACGCAACTTTCTTGGATTAGGCCTACTTACACAGGGGAAACCATGTAAAAAAACGCGCCATACATTCTGCCTCGTGGGTGGTGTGAAAACGAATGCAATTTAAAAAATATTTTTTAGAAACTGTAAATTTACTAATCTTGCAGATATCCAAGTTCTCTACTGCTTGTATGTAGACTTCGTCGCGATGCAATGCATAGGGAGCGAGATATTCGCGGAAAACCGTTTTTTTAAACTTTGACCTTGAATATCTCGGAAAGGGCGAGGTTTTGGGAAAAATGCATAATACCAATCTTGTAGATAATTAAATTCTCTGCAATGTTAACTTCATTGCTGTCCGATTTTTTTGGCGCGAGATATTCGCGAAAAACCATGTTTTTGAAACTTTGACCTTGAATATCTCGAAAAGAGGTAAAAAATAAAAAGGACAATTAGTAGATAATTTAATTCTCTACAACTTTCACATTGACCATGGGCATCCGATGCATAGGACGCGAGATATTTGCAAAAAACTTTGACCTTCAATATCTTGAGTAGCCATGTTGAGATTTTTGTGCGTTTGGGTTTGGGACACCTAAAAGAATGACTGTGCAAAATTCAGATTTTTACTAATTTGTGTTTCAAAGTGTACAATCTTCATGAAAAATGAGATAGATGGCGCTTCATATGCAATTTTCAGCGCTCAATTCGAATAACTCGAGCAAACTGGACAAACTCCAGTGTATTTTTAACCTTGAAAATTAGGTTTAGTTTCAAAACGTACAATCTCCTTTGACAAGTATGATTCAAAGTGTACAATATCCAATGGCTTTTTTAAGTCAAAGTGTACAATCTCCAACACGTTTTATGCATTATATTTTACGGTGTATTTCAAACCGTGCAATATCCTGTCGCGACTTGTCACTAAGAAAACGCGCCAAATAGGTACCTACCTACCCGTTTAATTTTTTACAAATTTGTCTTAGAGGGAGATACAATACCAGATAATGCTGTTGAGGAATGTTGTAGTTTAATTGAGTAGTTTTAATCTTTTTTTAAATAATAATATTTATTATTTTTTGTTATTAACAATAATAATTTTTTTATTTTTTAATGTTTTTAAATATTACTTTTTAGAATTACCTAAGACTTACTTTTTTAAGTGTTATGCTAATATTTTTAAATTGACTATGATCAATAGTTATTAACGTTTTCATTTTTTGTAAACCCTCAAACTAAATAAAAAAGGAATAAAGACAATCTAATACTACTTTGAAGTTATTTTCAAAGCGAGCAATCTCCAATTGTTAGCTTCATACCGTACAATCTCCAACAGTTTTCTTCAAATATCTTCGGTTTTTTTTGTCCTTTTAAGCAAAAATCTGGTAAATCATCTTTGCATACATATATAAATGGGTTTAAAAAATCAGTAGGACAAAAAACGTTTTTGAATTAAGTTATTCGTTTTTTCGGTTTCCTGAAAATTTAGCAAACATGCAGATTGCATACTTTGAAACTAGACCCCCTCATTTCCAGGTCAAATGCTGTTTAGTAAATTGGAAAATTTAAGTATAAAATATAACATTCTTGATCTGTTACGTTCGTTTATGAATAACAGAACCCTTAGGGTTAAATAAAATGAGGCTTAATCTGCTACACCGGTATTAACCGGTATACCGGTTCCGGTAAGGTTCCGGTTCTGAAAAAAATAAGGGTTCCGGTCTGGTTCTAGAAAAATAGCGGTCCGGTCCATGTTTTTGGTGGTCACGAACTGGAAAGTGGAAAGTTTAGGTCAGCTAGGTCAGAATTAGATTAGAAGTAGGTATTTCTCAGTCTCGTGTCACAATTCTCACAATTTTATTTATATGTCCGTTCTCGGTTCGTGAACTTGGCGCCATTTTTTACATTTGGAACTGGAACAGAAACAGATATCACTTAAATGGAGAACACAAAACGGTGATAAATATTGACGCAACTGTCGCAATGCAAGAAATAAACAAGGCAATATCAACATTTGACAGAGCGGGAATGGTAGTAGGTTAGTACAGTTACAGAACAAGGTACAAACATATATACATGACCGTGGTGCTTTGAAATGAAATCAGAAAAAACCTTAAAAAACTGAAATTGATTTTAGGGATTTTGGTTCCGGTACTAGCGTAAAATGAAATGGGGATTCAGTTACGGTTCCGGTCCAGAAAAAAATAATCCAGTCCGGTTCTCGAAAATTAGCGGTCCGATCCAGGTCCCTGGTTTAAAACCGTAGAGTTATTTATGAAATGTAATAGAGTGTCTCATTAATAATAATTGATCGTACGCTAACTGAAGAATCTTGAGCCCAAAATATGAAAAATATTTTCATACATTATTTTAAAATTACTTAATATTTCTTTACCATATTTGGTAGCTAGTGTTGATGGTCCAAGACGCATAATATAAACGAAATAACTGGTTCCTAACTATTTCCAAGATCCACGGTGGGGGATGGGGGGGAGTTGGGGAGTTTCTCCTCCTTAATTTGTACGCCACTGACCAAATATTTGTTTTCTTGGTTTTCATTTATTTTTTAATAATTTCTACGCAACCCTTAATACGTTGCTCTAGACTGCCTATTTCTCGAGGTATTTGAATTTGAAAGTTTTGAAAATAAGACAGTAAAAAGTAGGTTTGTTGTTTTCCGATAAAATTGGCAGCATTCTGTACTCGTTGCCATAATTCCTGACGACTGTTGATCGTCTGCGCATAAACTAATGATTTCATATGCATTCTACAGTAATGTACGTTTTTTGCGTAAAAATTATTGAAAAACAAAAAAAAAACCAAGAAAACAGATATTTGGCCAGTGGCGTACAAATTAAAGTGAAGGACTTCCCCCGCCCCCTACCATGGACCCCTGGCAATAGTGAGGAACCAGTTATTTCGCTGATAATATGCGTCTTGGACCATCAACACTATCTACCAAATATGGTAAAGAAATATTAAGTAATTTTAAAATAATATGTGAAATTTAATTTTTAATTTCAACACCCTGTATCTCAGTAAGGAGGCACATTTTATCTAAGTGTTTTTGGTTGAATCTTCTTCTTTTGGGCCAAGGATTCTTCAGTTAGCGTATGACCAATTACACAGGCACACACAAAAAAAAATATTTTCCAAAGGTGAGACACATTTGAACCTCTGAATCGTTTAAAATGGCTCTAGTCACATACTCCCAACGTTCTATCGTACCACGGAATTGATGGTGGTGTACTTTTCCTCCCACAAAAACTACTACTACCCATTATTCTAATTTTTCCATAATACGCTCGTTCGAGCTTGACAGATCGGGGTCATTACATGGAATATTGACAAGTCGAGTATCTTTTGGGTAGAAGACGCCAAAACAAGCCCCAGGGATTGGAACTATCCCCTCCCTGAATAACAAAATATTCCGAAAATACTGCGAAGGGGCGGTTTCCTCCAGTTTTCGAGTTTTCGATAATTGAAATACTTTCCCCCACTCTTCTGGAACTATCCCCAAATGAAGAAGAAACGACCCCTCGTTCTGATTTTTCCTTACTACGCTTGTAAGGGCTTGACAGATTGGGGTTATTACAGGAAATATTGATAAATCGAACTCTCTTTTGACCAAGAGACGCTAAAACAACCCACTCCCTCCCTGAATGAGAAAACGCTCTCACAAGCGTAGTATGCATAAATCAAAACGATAGGTGTTTCTTCCATTCAGAAGCCCTTGTTCTGTCATTCAGGGAGGGAGTGGTTAAAACCCCCAAGGTTGTTTTGGCGTCTCCTGGTCAAAAGATGTTCGATTTATCATTATATTCTGTAATAACTCCAATCTGTCAAGCCCTCACAAGCGTAGTTCGAAAAACAATGGGTAATTTTGTTCAATTTGCAGGTACTCGTCCTCGAAAACTTGAGGAAACCATTCTTCAGCCCTTTGTTTTGTCATTCAGAGAGGGGGTTGTTCTGGCGTCTCCTGGTCAAAAGATACTCAACTTATCAATATTGCCTGTAATAATCCCTCACAAACGTATTATGAAAAAATCAGGACAAGGGGTAGTAGTAGTTTTTTTGGGGGAAAAGGTACACCACCATCATTTCCGTGGTACGATAGAACGTTGGGAATATGTGACTAGAGCCACAATTCAGAAGTTTCATTTCAACGTGAGTCGCTCTATTACATTTAATAGCCATTTAACCCCGAATCTAGGGATGAAATGTCAATTTGTGAAAAATTAAGCAGTGAAACATATATTTTTGACATGATATTTGGAACCAAAGTCTCAAAAGGAGAGGATCTTTGAAAACTAATTTTTTGTGTGTGTGTGCCTGGGTTATTAATGAAACACCCTGTACATTAATAACTAAATAACAGCCAAAATAAATTATGGAATTTGCGAAGCTTGTAAAGTACGCCAATGGATCTACTGTCTACACTCATTGCTTCAACCGTAAGTGAATTCACAGATATGATTTATTTTTTATTTGTCAAAATCTTAGAGAAGGCGACAATGACACTTCTTTTACGCAGATGTTATCTTGTCCCCATTACAGTGTTCCTTAATTTACCGACTTAACTGCCGAAACACTTCACATGCACAACTCTGACATAAACAGAGGTTATGATAATACGAATATTGATAATTTTAAGTGTCTGGTCCAGATCTGTATATTGTGGATCTCCGCCGCTTTGAACTGTGATTTACACTGATGCTTCTTATCAGAGATTCTAATGCATCTCTAAATAACTGCCGGTTGAGACTTACGAGGTTTAGTTGGTCGTAAAACCGACTATCAGAGTGCAGAACCTGACTCGAGCCTTCATCTAAGGCTATAACTCAATAACTCCACTCCACTCGGATATGCCAGCTCGCTGCAATTTCTCTATTATTGTTTATTACTCATTCCATATACACACACTTAA
Source organism: Rutpela maculata (assembly GCA_936432065.2). Lineage (NCBI taxonomy): Eukaryota > Metazoa > Arthropoda > Insecta > Coleoptera > Cerambycidae > Rutpela > Rutpela maculata. The sequence goes on from OW386289.2 coordinate 64,658,981, forward strand.
CATACGGGATTTATGTGCCTGTGTTTATATTTATCGCTACATGGCTCTGGATAGCCATTACTTTATTAATACCCCGTGCCTTATTATATGCTAAGTCTATTGAATTATTACGTTGTTTGATTTTTTTTCAAATAAGTATTATCACCTACGCGAATAATAGTTGGTCAATTAAATGCTTCACTCAACCGAAGAAACGAGGAAATTAATACTATATACTTAATAATAAGTAATAATGAAAATTGTGAATATTTTGATTTCGTTCCAGCTAGAGTGTAAAATCACAAAAACTACAAATTTGAAATTAAATAACGAAAAGTAAATAGAAAAAAAAAACACAAAAAAAGACAGAGCCCTACATGGGTAAACGAACAAGTGTAAGAAATATGGGACTAAGAGTGGGAGATGAGATACTATACAGGATGGCTACTTTTTATATTGAACAGTATTGCTATCTTGCAAACCATAACAGTTACAAACTCGGTTAAATGGGAGAAAAGTTTCATATTTTGAAGGCCAATAAAATGAGTTGTAGAAATTCAAAATTTTTCGATTAGTTCCGGAGATATACGACAAAATCCGAAATAGCTCATTTTCTTTTCTTTTTTTCCTAGCGCTCTCACTATAAAAAATATTAAAAAATTTCATTGGAATGTTTTATTGTAAATTAACTTTGCGATAACTTATCGTAATCAAATTTTAATTATGACGTTTCGTCTGTTCAGGGGCACCATCAGCTTTATTTTTTTTTTAATTTTAAAGCATTTGAAATTATCAATTCAAAGCTATGTCACATTTGACAATTTTACTACGTTTCGTCAGAAAAATAATCATCATTAATTTTATTGCATTCGCCCTTTACAAAACATTTTTTTGTTAAGTAATACAGGGTGTGACTCATCATTTAAAAGCTTATTTTATCAAGAATCCAATACTTTGACTAGCTACTCTGATTTTGCTGTTAATTCAATATTATTTGCAGAGTGAGCACCAAATAAAAAAATGTACCTATTTCAACTTGTCAACTGTATTTCTTTAAACTACGAATAGAATTTACGAAAAAAAACATAATTTAGTCAGTAAACAAGTAAATTTACAAAAGTTGTTCAAAATGTCCATCATTCTCCCGAATGCAAAGTCGCGTTCTCTTAGACTACTGGCTTTCGCAATAATATTTGGGGTAATTTGGTTCAAGGCTTTAACAATTCGATTGCGTAATTCATTGTCATCTTAGACCTCGTTGTAGTATACTTTGTTTTTTAAAAAATCCCAAACAAAATAATCCATGGGATTCAAGCAAGGTGAGCGAGGTGGCCACCTTACTGGTCCATTGGTTCCTAACCACTTTCTTTGAAAATGCCTGTTTAAAAAATCCTGGCCGCGTTAGCATTGTGAGGGTCACAACCATCTTGCATAAACCATTTTATTTTTCTCCAAATCAATAACGGCATTTCATCGAATACTTCGAGTAACAAATGGATATAATTTTCACCGTTTAAATTGCCTTCAATGAATTTGGGCCCAATTATAATGTTGTCAATTATGCCACACCACAAATTTACTGAAAATCGTGCCTGAGGCCGTACTTGATACATCAGATGAGGGTTAACAGTTGGGTAGAAGTGTTTATTTTTCCTGATAAACATTCCAGAATTTGTAAAGATCGTTTCAGCAGTCCAAAGAAAATCTATTAATAGTCAATTTTCTCCTAAACCAATTACATAGGGTTAGTCTGCGGTCTGGGTCACCGCGATGTAATTTCTGTAGTTTGAAATTAATAGTCGTGATATTTGTACTTTTTTAATACTTTTTTGAAAGCTGCTGCCGATATTCAGCATTCATTTGCAATATTCCTTGATGAATTTTCTGGGTTTATGTATACTTGAGCCAATACACTAATATCATTTACCGTTTCTCTCAATTGGTGCCTCTGTTCCAATTTACAAACAATGCCTATTTGGAATAAATTCTTGGACACAGTGTAAATAGTATTTCTTGTCGGATGGTGTCTGTCAGGATATAAATTGGCATATTATTGGACTGCCCCATCAACATTTCTGTAATTCTTAATGTAAACATCATACATGTCTTTTTTTCTTTTTTTCTTCTACAGAATAACCATCCATACTGAGAAATAAGTATTAAATAATATTTTGAATTAGAACAGCAATAGGTAACGAAAACAAACGTCATTAATACGATAAACTAAAATCAAATGGCATTTAATGAAACTTTTGTTTTTCAATTCACTGTAGTGAAAAAAGGCTTAAAAAAGATACATACGTTTTGTAACAGGCGGAGGCAATAAAATTAATGATGATTATTTTTCTGACGAAACGCAGTAAAATTGTCAAGTGTGACATAGCTTTGAAATTACAATTTCAAATGCTTTAAAAATTTTAAATAAAAAAAGTCTGGTCCGTATTTAAAAATATAAAGCTGATGGTGCCTCTGAACATACGAAAAGTCATAACAAAAATTTGATTACAGTAAGTTATTGCAAAGTTAATTTACAATAAAATATTCCAATGAAATTTTTTAATATTTTTTAGTGACAGCGCTAGATAAAAAAAAAAGAAAATGAGCTATTTCGGATTTTGTCGTATATCTCCGGAACTAATCGAAATATTTCTACAACTCATTTTATTGGCCTTCAAAATATGAAGCTTTTCTCCCATTTAACCGAGTTTGTAATTGTTATGGTTTAAGAGATAGCAATGATGTTCAATATAAAAAGTAGCCACCCTGTATAGCCTATATTTCGCGGACGACCAAGTTGTAATAGCGGAGGACGAAGACGATTTAGGTTACATGATTAGAAAACTCCAGGAAGAACATGAAAAAAGCTGGACTGACCATGAATATGAGTAAGTGTGAATATCTTTTAGTCGGTAACAACAAGTGTAACAACCTACCCTTGGTATATGGAATAATAAAACGAGTAGACCAGTGTAAATACCTAGGAGTTATCCTAAACAAACAGGCCAATAATAATGACGAAATCAGGGAACGGATTACCAAAGGTAGGAAAGCCATTGGAGCATTAAACTCACTCTTTTAGGAGAAAGAGAGCAGAAAGGAAACAAAAAAGAGAATATACAAAAGCATGGTGAAGAGCGGGGTGGGGCAGAAGTGTGGGATGTGAGCAAAAAGAATAAATAAAAATTACTAGCAACTAAAATGAATTTCTTAAGGAGTTGTCGCAAATTCAGACTGGAGAGGGAAATAATGTGCAAGGAACAGACTATAGTAGACGAAATTGAAAGACGACAATTAATATGGTTTGGACATACGAAACGAATGGAGAATAGATGGCTCAGGAAAGTTCTGGTATGGATACCGTCAGAACGAAGAAAGAGAGGACGGCCGAGAAGAAGCTGGCGAGACGACATAAAAGAAGCAATGGACGCTAGAAATTTAAAAGAAGAAACTTGTAACGATAGACAAAATTGGAAACTGGAGACAGAGAGGCGGCGACAGGCGTAGAAATCTGTCGTATATATATAAATAGAAAAAAATCACTTTACTGAAAAAACATTAATAAATATCATACAAATCACGATACTATATGAAATTATTAGACGCAGATCTATTTCATGGATGAAAACTTTTATTCTCTCTTACTGGAAATATAGTACAGTAACTTGGTGATCTCACTTTGGACTAATTCTATAGCAGTTTTAAATTCAAATATTTTTGGATAGTTTGATTCAAAATGGATCAAATCTGAAATATTAAAGGGTGTTTTTTGTTGGGGTGAGTTAAATGTCAAAGATTTTACGTTTTCACACTACATATTTAAAAATCTTTCCGTACTCTCTTGCGCTCAGTGTAAAACAACCAGCCAAAAGCACAAAAAATGGTGATTTTGACGTATTTTTGGATCTTTATCAATGGTAAAAAATCAAACTACGTAAAATTTGTATTGTTTGTCGTATCTTCAAATGTTGAAGTTTGAAAAATAGTATTTTTTTTATTTTGCCTCGAATTTAAAAAAGTGTTGTTGGGGCCAAATAATAAGGCTCCTTTGGCTCTTGCTATTTTCACTTCTGTTGCAGCAATACATTCCCCAGAGATTCTTCAACCTTAAAACAACTCAGAAAATGGTTCCGAAAAATTGTTTATTGCAGTATTATTGGAATATTATATTTTATTTTTTGTATTGTTTATAATTTCTACTTGGCAAATCAGGACAGCTTATAAATGTATATTTAAAAGATATAATCAAGCATGCTGTTATTCCATTAATCAGCAACACAAATTCCATTTCCGAGCACAGATATAAGGAGAATGAAAAAATCTAACGCTACTGTTACCACAATGAATGATTTATTGTATTTGCGTCCAGATTTCCGCATAGTTGAAGTGTATACGCATAGATAATATTACATCATAACCCATCAAAATAAATTAATGTGAAGAAAGTTTTCTTATCTACAACGTTTTGACAGACGTTCTGAGATCAATGATTTTGATTTTGGGGTGTTTATGTTAATTAACCAGATAATTCCATGAAAAGAATTTGTTACATATTACGTATGTATAAAAACTGTGCACGTATTCATTTACAGCCATAACGCGAGCGAGTAATTACATCGTTAGCGTTCATTGTTATTAAACACATATATCTTTCGTGAAGTGAAAACAATAAAACGGTTGTAAAGATTATTTATATGTATTACAATTATGGTATAGTAGTAAATTATAATGTGGCATAATCTCTTACATTATAGTTTTAAAAAAACTGTACAAAATAAATTTATTGAGAATTTAAATAACGCATGAGCATTGATATGCGATTCGGTTTGCATGTTCTCAAAAAAATTAATAAACAAGTAAATAAATCGCCCCTTAGACTTAGGCATATTGGGATCTAAAGTATGTAATCAACAATTCCAAGGTCCATCACTTAATTTTCTGTTCATTTACATTTGTTTTTTCCTTTGGCCCATGATCACTTTAGTCTTTTTTGTAGCATGTGCTATGTATTGGATTAAAATCAAGGTGTATAGGAGGATGGGATGGGATATGCCGAATATAGGCATCATCTTGAATTCGCAAAGTATTTATTGAGGAATGTGTTCTACATTGCATTTAAAACTTTATTACATTCTTATTGGTTGGAATGCAAGTTGGTTCGAGGTGCGCCATTTTTTAACTAAATATGTAACATATCAATTGAAAAACTCTAAATTTTTCTTATACTTTAACGTTCTTTGGTGCGAGAAATGATCATCTATTAATTATTTTGCGATTGTTCATAGAGAACTCCACATATGAAGACAAATCATAGTCATTATTTCGAAACAAAGAAGAATTTGTTAAATCCTATTTATAAACTAAACTAAATGTTCTGCAAAAATGGATACTGAAAATATTATATGGTAAAAACCTTACTTACCCTAGTAATACAATATTTAAAGACAGTGGAGTTTTTGACATTAGACAATTGTTCTGTTTCACTATTCTCAAAAACATATTTAAAAATAAAATTAAAATTCAGAAAATATCGCATGTTCATGAAACGAGATGGAAGCAGAGCAGTTGCCAGGTGCCGAGAAGCCACAAGGCCATTGGTCAAAGGAACTTCAGTTACCTCGCAGCTAGATTATATCAGATTATACCGAATGAATTTAAAGATATAGATAGTTTCGGAAAATTCAAACAGAAAACCAAAAAATGGATTCTAGAAATGCCTAGAAGTATAATACATGATATTATAAACTAAAAAATACTTATATAAAAAACAAATCGATATAAGACATATACCTAAACAGACAAACTTACCTAATTGGACAAAATTAAATTAAATATTCATGATTACTAATGGCGATAATATAATAAATTATTACGATTATTAAACTTACCCAATACTAATTGCATTGATTTTTATATACATATACATATATTTCTTTGCCACCCCCCTCCCTCCCCCATCACATACAAGTAGATTACTATCTACTTCTGTGATTATATGTTTTATTTGCTTATATAATCAATTTTTTTGTATGTTTTTTCTGTATCATGTAAACCTAAGTAAATAAACATTATTATTATTATAAAAGACAAAAATATATTAGGTACAATGGTTTCAAGTCCTCCTATTATATTGACATCTCCAGTAGGTATCCGTTGGTGTCCATTGGTGTCCGTTGGTCCCCTTCTGTTTCTTTTATTCTTTATAATGATTTAGATGACGTTATATTGCCTATTTTAAACTCTTTTATGTTGACGGTTTAAAGATATTTTCAGCTATAATTTGCATTGATAATCGTAGAAAGTTGCAATATAGACTGAATCCAGCTCAATCTTGGTGCACTGACAATAAAAGACATCTTAATACAGGGTGCCCCATTATATGTTGCCCATTTTTAAACCTATATAACTTTTGAACTAGTTGAGATAATGAAATGCGGTTTTCGTCAGTCCTCTTTTAATTTCGATAAGTTATTTCCTGAGTACCCATCTTTTTTTTGCTCACTTCCGATTTAACCGGATAGGACATAGCGTATTTCCGAAGATAGGGCAACTTCGTTGTTTCAAATGGAACAAGCACCCTATATATATTTTTCCATAGTTGGAAAGCCCATTGCTTCCCCTTTCCAAAAAATCCATATTTGTCATGGAAATTATTCAGAGTGATAGTTTAATAAGCTTTTAAAATGAATACTGCGTTTTATCGAAATGCTACGAAAAAAATAATAATTCACAAAGTAGACTACGGAAATAAAAGACATCACTTGTAAACGTAAAGTTTATTGAAAATTACATGTTACTTTAATTGCTAATATTGAAAATGTACATATGGAACTCGATATAACAAAGTGCAACAGGATATTTATTAAACAAATAAGAAATAAACAAAATAATACACAGTTAAAAAGATGTTCAAAATGTTGCCTTTCAACTTGGATACATTTATTTATTCGCTTTACAAAGTTGTCATAGCTTCTACTTAACTGCTCGGGGGTAATGTCGTTAAAGACATTTCGAATGTTTTCTTTAAGTTATTCTAAATTTTGTGGCTGTAACACCTCTTTCACATACCCCCTTATGAAAAAATCTGGAACTGTGAGTTCTGGAGATCGAGGAGGCCATGCTGTAGGACCTCCCCTCCCTCTCAAACGATTTCTAAAGGTGGCATTCAGGGAATCCCTAGTTATCCTAGCATAATGAGGCGTAGCACCATCTTGTTGGAAATAAAGTGTCCTCAACAAATTATCCTGTTCATGTTGCGGATAAAAGAAAATTTCTAACATGTCCAAATATTATGGGGCATTGACAATTGGACTGTTAAAAAAAAGACCGTACATTTCTGGGATTTTCTGATGCCCAAACTCTACAATTATGCTTATTCACCTATCCATTTAAGTGAAATGATGCTTCGTCTGACATGACTAACTTATCAAGAAAATGCCTATCTCTTCTACGTAAATTAAGAATTTCTCTACAAAATTATAATCGTTTTGGAAAATCAGTTTCCTTTAATATTTGATGAATCTGAATTTTATAAGCATTCAATTTTAGTACATTTTTTATAACATTATGAACAGTAGTTTTCGGAATACCTGTTGGGGAAGAAATTTTTCTTGTAGATGAGGAAGGATCATTTTGGGTCATTTCCAAAATTTCAATTGCATTATTAAGCTTATTTTAATTATTTGGAGTTCTTTTTTACGGTCGATACAACCCGAATTCCAAAAGTTTCTATACCATTTTCTAATTGAATTTTTTGTTGGAGGTTCCTTGTTAAACATAGTTCTAAATTTTCTTTGTGTTGTTTTGTAAGATTTAGTTTCAGCAAAAAAGATTACACACTAGGCATTTTCTCTTAAAGTAAACATTTTTCTTAAACTAACTAGTTGTCAATAAACTAAGTTGACGTTTACAAGTGACGTTGTATTTTATTTCCGTAGTCTATTTTGTGAATCATTATTTTTTTCATGGCATTTCGAAAAACGCAGTCTTCACTTTAAAAGCTTATAAAACCATAACTCTGTATAATTTCCATGACAAATATGGACTTTTTGGAAAGGGGAAACAATGGGCTTTACAACAAAATATATATAGGGTGTTCCATTTGAAATAACAAAGTTGCCCTATCCCCGACAATACGCTGTCATTTCCGGTTAAACCGAAAGTGAGCAAAAAAAGACGGATACTCAGGAAATAACTTATCAAAATTAGAAGAAGTATGGGGAAAACCGCATTTCATTATCTGAACTAGTTCAAAAGTTATATAGGTTTAAGAAGGGTCAAAATATAATGGGGCACCCGGTATACCGAAATGCACGATCATGCGCTTCACAAAGAAACAAATAACATTTGAATACATTTGCAATATCGATTATAAAATATTATCTCGATAAAAATTTGGGTGCGATGTTTGATTCTGACTGTATAACTTCAAAAGTAACTGAAACTATGAAATTCTATGGATTGTAAGAAATTGTAAAAAAAAAAAAAATTACTGATATCGAGGTATTAAAATTCTTATATTTCACCTTTGCCTCGTTCTGCTGCTTTAATATGTCATCCATATTATAGTTATCAAATTTTGGCGTATTTTATCTGTAGATTTTATGCCGCAAACATTTTTTCTAGATGCTGGGATGGATTTTCAATTTGGCGAGGGTCGAGAATGTGTAAACTGTGGAGCCATATCGACACCCTTGTGGAGAAGAGATGGCACGGGACATTATTTGTGCAATGCTTGTGGTCTTTACCATAAAATGAATGGAATGAACAGACCATTGATCAAGCCCTCCAAAAGACTGGTAAGTGTTAAGTAAATTAAATATGAAAATATTGCAAACATAATTTAATATATACTTAGCTTTATTAGCAACTTTGCTATACAAATACAGTACATTAAAATACAAATAACAGTTTATTAAAATGGATAGATTCCCAATATGTTCATGCATATACAACAAATATAAAATTTTATCTACATACCTCACTTACAAAATGATATTTATAGTGTTAATTAATAATTTGCTTTTATGTATTCATTTATATTTCTTTTAAATACTTTTATATTATCAATTGATTTTGCATACATAGGCAATGAATTATAAAAGAACAAGTCCCTTATAAAACAATGAGTTTTGTGTTTTGGTCTTTTTTGCTCTCATAACATAAATATTGTTTACCGATCTTGTGTAATGTTGATGTATATCTCTCATGAACTTAATTTTTTTAAACATGTACTCAGGTAACAATCTATGTATAATCTTATAAATAAACACTAAATTTTGATACACTAATATTTGATTGATGTTCATGAATTTCAGGGAGTCTAACATATCTTCAATTCTAGTAAAATAATTCACTTTTAAGATGATGCCATGCCTTTATTTTGAAGAGTTTGTAAAATATCTTTATCTCCTTGATAATACAATACTGTAGGGCAGTACTCAAAATGGGGTGCTATTATCGACTTATATACTAATAATCTAGTCGACATCGTTAAACTTTCACTGATTCTATTGAAATATCCAAGTTATTTATTCATTTTTTCTATTACATAAGTAGCATGTTTTTTTAAATTTAATTTGTCATAATTATTCCCAAGCATTTACATTCCGTTACAAAATCTAATTCCTCCTCAAATAACTTTAACTTATTGTTAAGTTAATTTTCCTTCCTACTGAATACCACCACTTTAGCCTTTCTTGTATTTACAAACAAATTCTTTTCAGTTAACCACACTTGCAGTTTATTTGGATTTTAAATAAAATCTCTTGCACGTTATCGTCAATCACTGAAATGGCCGTGTCATCTGCAAACATATTAGTATTGAAGACTCATTTAAACACTTATTAATATCGTTTATTTATATGTTATGAACAGTATGGGTCCCAATATTTTTCCTTGGGGTACACCGCATCTTATTTGTTTAAGATTTGAAACATATTCATCAATGTTTGTTTGTTGATACCTATCACTCAGATAACTTTGAAACCACATGATAGTCTTATCTACAATTCCATACGCTTCTAATTTATTTATTAGTATTTCCCTATCAATGGTTTCAAAGGCTCTTTTGAAGCCAATAAATATTGTCAGCACTTTTCCTGGTCTATTAGTTTTTTCTATTTGATATTAACAACTCTATTGATGATTCGCACGAGTGTTTTTCTCTAAATCCTGACTGGTTTTCAATAAGGATATCATTACTACTCAGGTGTTCATAATCTGTTTCTTTATGAAAATTTCCATAATTTTTTCAGCCAAATTTCAGGAAATTAATTTAATTAGAGATGATAAAACTTTAATCCCTCTGTTCTGATTAATTACCTTTCTCGGTTTTGTTTTGAGTGCCGGGAGAACGCGAAATTTATTATTCGTCTGTTTAAAATATTTCTTTATCGATCCACGCCGCCTTCTTGAAAGCTTATCAGTATATTTGGTTACCACAATTTTTATTTATGTTCATTTAGCACTCATTTTATCTTCGAATTTTAAGCGGTTTGCTTCACTGCATGTCTTGTAGGCATGCAACGTATGTACATCCCAGAAAATATAATAATAAATCGCTATAATGAGAGTAGAGAAATATATAATTTCGTTAACGCAAAGAGCAAAGTTTAGCTTATCAGCTATTTTACCACTAATGTATATCCTTGAAACGTCAAAAATAAATTTATTTTAAATTTTTATAGCAAATAATTAAACACTGTTCCAAAGTATTCTTAAGGATTCCAAATAAAGAACATAAAGATAATGTACAATGGTTTAATAACATACCATCTTAGTTCATTATAAATGATGAAAACAATTATAGTTAATGCAATTCCAAAGAAAAGTTATTTCTTTAAATTATGAACACTCCATAAGTAAACAGTAGGGTCAACCTGGGCTAATATGATACAAAAATCAAAACTTTTCAAATGAAATTTTGTTTTTTATCCTAGACGTTTTTAAAAAAATACTGTTATGTGCTAAATTACTTTCTTTTTAAGATTAGAGTGCAGAAATTTTTGGTTAATTTTTACAAAAAAAAATCATTTCACATGAGAACCAATCGATTTTCGCGGAATAGTTGACAACTTGAACAATATTTTTTTCACTGTTGGGCCCTCGGAATTTGTCTGGCGTTTGTTATGTCGCGATAATTATAATTTATTTACCTATATATACCATTCCCAGATAAGAACCAAATCGTTTGGACTATTTTTCTTACAACTTCGGATTGAAATTTCGGGCCTTAGGGCCCACGGAATTTGTCTGGCGATAAGCTTCCGTTGGATGTTTTTCTTCAAAACGTAAGTCTAACTTGACGCCAGATAGGACAAAACGTTTGAAATTGCTCATTTTCATGAAATTTTCTTTTCTGTTTTCCGCTGAGGGGCCCTAGATAACCGTTTGATAAACACGAAAATGGTTAGTACAAATCAGGCACAAAAGCCTCCCAAAAGGCCAGATAGGAACCAAACGTTTCAAAAAATCTGTCACTATCCCACGGTCTAATACGTTTTCCTAAAACGGTTGACCTCCGTTAACGATTAGAAAGTTGAAACAAGTGCCAAACGAAAGTTCGCAACTTTTCTTAGATATTTGCAAAAGGTCGGCAGGGTTAGCGATCTACAATTGAATTAAAAGGCTTTTTGCGACTGGCTGCAGCGTTTTTGCGCCCCATAAAATCAAAGTTTACGTTAAAAAAACGTTTTCAAAAAATTATTTGCTTTAAAAAATTGAATGGCGAAATAATGTTCCTCTGAGAGTCATCGAGATATCGAGAACTCCATATCAATTCCAAGACATCGCACTTCAGCATTTAAACCAGCCTTTTCGTATTTAGCTCGTTATGTGATGATGACGAATAACTTTATCTTCAGATTTTAAAGGATATAGTTGCTGCCACTGCTAAACCAACTTTAAAAAAACGTATTTTAGGCAGTGACTTGTAGATTTTAATGTGTTTTAAATATTTTGTACTTATTTTTAATCGTTTTAATGTTTGACCCCTTATATTTTACCTGTGCATTTATTTCTGTTTTTGTAATCTAGGGTGAAGTTTATATAAAAATATTATGTTCCTCGCGCTTTTGTGTAAAATGTATGCTTCTTACACAATAAGTATTTTTTTAAATTGAATGTGCAACTAGAATACATTTATTTATCTATTTAATTATTTAAGAGGGCACCCAACAGACAGCCGAGCTGCCCAATGACAGGGTGACACAAAGTACAAAAAAAAGAAAATAATTACAAATTGCAGAATGCATATTCTATAAAGCCTAAATATGGTACTTGAACCCTAACCTATACATAATATTTGATTTGATCTAAAACTAAAAAGAAACTAAATAAGTAAAAACATAGTAATCAAAACATTACATTTGAAAAGAAGAAATTTAAATGAATGCAATTATGAAATTAAAAAACTACGACACTATCGACTTAAGTACTTTTTCAGACGTGATTTAAATTTAAAAGACCTGAAACTTAGGCGGTATATATCTAATTCGTAATTATTATAAGAAGATACATTATTGTACGCACAGGAACATCGTATGAGTGGAGAATTTGATATTATAGGTAACGCTTCCCAAGCAGCATTCAAAGTGATGGGAGCTGGTATCTGAGGCATCGGAACTTTAATATAGTAGGAATGACATAAATGTTACTAATTTTGCGACTTCAGGGTAATATTCACTTTGTGGTATACATTTGTAGTGACAATTATGTAGATTCTACTGAATTTAGGCATTGTATAGTTATAACACTTTCAAGTAACTGCTGGAGAATCTGCAACGTCGCGGATACTAGTCTGCATTACTTTGAAGCATCCTCAACTGCAAAGTGGAAATTGGTAGTAATGCCGACTGCACAGCTTTACCAAAGGACCACTTCAAAGTAACGATAACTTCAAGTGTGTAATTTTAAGCCCCCGGTACGTTGTTGGGAAATTTTTTGGAACTTCAAAGTTGTCTAACTTATTAGTGACATCTAGAGCAACAATGAGGTTATTTCTACGAACATAGGGGCTTTGAAGTTATTTTTACTACTCCCCATTAATTGAAAATGACTTAAAAGTTACATATACCTTGAAAATCTACTATAAAGTATTATCAACTTTTAAGACAATTTATATTATTATTGGCATTGAATAAAATGGCGGTATCTGAAATGCTCAGTAAAAGCGAAATAAAGTTTATCGGCCCTCATCCACGTTTTATAGAAAACTGAAGAAACAGTTAAACAGTAGTAGAAATAGTGATTCTTCAGAATATAATGCAAACATGAAAGATTATTTCGCCACAGCAAAACCATCATCTTTGGCAACAAGTGCAAAAGTGTTCCCATCAACACAAGGAGAAGAGTAATCGAAAACTATAACAGTCTGCAGTGATATTAGTGATACTGTGTACTGCACGAAAGTTACAATTTGTCTTTAAAACACAAATTGACCCATAGTTCAGTTAGTGATCCACTGAGCATATTAAATGAATTTGCGGATTAAAAACTCCAAATTTAATAAATATTATTGTGTCGATGGGGAACGGACAATTTCGGTATAAACGGCATAAGATATTGTTTGTGTACAATAAATTGAACTGAATATATATACAAAAAAAAAATAGCAAAAAATCGTATTTCTTTTCTAGAATATCTCAAAAGTTATCAGTGACGACACAAATAACAGTTTACAACACCATTATCCAACCTCATTTCGATTACTGTGCCAGTTTATTATATTCCTTCGATTTAAATAAAATAACTTCCCTTCAAAAACTACAGAATAGAGGAATGAAAGTGATTTTGAAATACAGCCGATATACCTCAATCCAACATATGCTTTCTTCTCTTCAGTGGCTGTCTGTAAAAGATAGATTGCTTTCCATGGCTATGGTATTTACTTTCAAAATTCTAAATAACTTAATACCCAAGTATTTAAATAAGTTTATATATGCAAACCAAATACATCAACACCACACAAGAAATAACAACAAATTTTATATACCAAAGCAAAATCTAAGTCAAACTAGGAAAATTATGTTATATAAAGGCCTCGATCAATATAACAAGTTGCCAGAGGATGAAAGGAATCTATCTCTCTACCTGTATTCAAACGTAAAATTGTAAGCTACATAAAGTCGATTGATTAACTCCACTTGTTTTATATAGGTATTTTTTTCTCGTTATTTTTTAATTTATTTGTATATGTATTAGTCTGAGTGTGTAAGTGAGTGTATTATTTATTTATGTATAAATTATGATTCTTTGTAATTACATTAGAAAAGTGAATTTGTATATTAGGATTTTCCTATTCAAATAAATACTTACTACTTTTTGAATGAAATTAAATGTAAAACGATCACTAAAATATGAAAACTCATGTATTTTTTCCATTGTTTTTATTATATACACACCTTACGTTAATAAATATATTTAAAAGACATACATTGTACATCGTTTTTCAGTAAAAAAACAAATATTTTATTTGCACAAATTTATTAACAACTTAATATCAGATAATAAAAAGTACTTGGTAAAAATATAATAATTATTATTTTTAATCCACATTCGTGTCCTTGTCCACATCACACACAGTGACACTTTAACAGTTATTACCGTGTTGCCAATAAAAAAAAATTACCTATCTCGTATCTGCCAATTGTACCAACATGAAAATAAGTTGATAGCAATACTTACCAAGATCTTATACCGTCATTGGTTCCATTTGCTACATCTAGGTAAATATAACTACACAGTGAAATTGTTGTAGTTCCCGTCACCACTTTTAAAGTAGCAACAACTATAACGTTGGTGGCATCTGCTACTTTATGGGAAATGTAACTTGTAGGGAAATAATTTTGGTTCTTGCAACCTCTGAGTTACTGCAATTAAAATCGCCATTTTTCTGTTGTTGAATGAAGACATCACATTGACACAGATAAAAATATAATTCAATACAAAAAATTTCTTTTTATTATGGTCATTTACAAATATGTTTTCTAAATAGATTATTACTTTATAATATATAAAATAAAAAAAAAACGTTTTCCATATAAAATTTTGCAGTTTTGCTTGTACACATAATTTTTGCAAAAAAAATTTTTTTTCCGAAAACACCATTTTCTCGAGGGGACGTCTCTTTTATCGAAGCATCATGATAACATTTTACAGAAAACAAGTGGTGGTTTTAATATCCACACCCAGGGTAAATGCAAAACATCATGATTTATAATATATGCCTATGCATGTTGAATAATCACCTTAACTTGGACCTTGGACATATCATGTGCCCAAATTCAGTAAGTCATTAATTTGCTATTCGAATAACAGAGAGCGAAATATATAGTTTGCGCTCTCATTTCGGTCAGCTGAGCTGTTCCAAAAGTTAGTCATTTCTACTACTCGGTTACATCCCGTTTACTTAACAACCTAGTCCTCGACACGGTAACGGTAGAAGTACCGGAATAGTAATTTTCCACGTAATTATTATTCCCCATTTTGGTGAATACTTGGTAGAAGGATGGTTCCCATTACGTAACAGTCCTTAGTTGCGGAAACCTTTTAAGTTCCCCTAATGGTAACTATTACGTAGAAACTACTAAAATTGCTGCTTGGGTTAGTTATTAACGTGTTTCTAATCCTCCATAAATATGGATTGCAATTTAAGTTAAAATAGTTTACACAAAATGGAGAATCAAAAATTTTATAAACAAAACAAATATCAAAGTAAACTCTTCTAGATGACAAAGAATGTAAATTATAAAAAGTTGAATTATTTTCATACGAGAAATAGTACCTGTGTCTATTAAACCTATAATTCAATGCATTAACAAGTTCCTTCTGAACTTTTTCTATTATAGAAATGTATTTGTGGTACATTGGTTTCTATATTCTGTGATTGGTAGATATGTGCCTTAAATTAAATTATGGATGATGTCTTTTTGAAGCCCCTTGTTGCTCTTAACATAAATCATAGATAACGCAATGCCTTTTTTACGATGTGATCGATATGATTTTCAAATGATAATTTCGAAGCTAAAAGTAACCCAAAGTCTTTAAAACCACATTAACTGACTTAATTTGATTGTTGTTTAAGCATAAAGTAAAAAATAGAAGATTCAAACAAAATACAGAAACCTTTGTCTCTTATAAAAAATTGTGTAATTTACAATAATCGTAAAAATGATTTAAATCCGACTGAAGGTCGTTATAATCTGCCACTGAATTTATCCTTTTATAAATTTTTAAGTCACCTGCGTAAATAACATGTTTAGAAGCTGTGAAGCATTTATGAACGTCATTGATGAAAATATTGAAAAGCAGGGGCCCCAGATGAGAACCCCGAGGAACTCCGGATGTCACATTAATGCAGTCAGACTTAAAATTGTTTATAGCAACATATTGTCATCTATTATTAATATAGGAGGAAAGTAGCATCAACAGTTGACCGTGCACACCGAAATTTCTAAGTTTTATAATTAGTGTGGGATGATCAACGCTTTTGAAAAATCGGTGTACACAGAACATACTGAAGCGCCATCCTCCATCCAAATATATCTTGTACGTAAGGTGCTAAGTTAGTCAGCACAGATCTCTTGCTATATAACCCATGTTGATTAATATTCAGATGATTTTTAACGAGAAAGAATAGTTCGTTAGCAATTAGTAATTCAAAAATTTTACCAAGAAGGTGATCTAACAACGAAATGGGCCTATAATTTTTTACATTGCTTTTATCACCGGTTTTATAAATAGGAGCATGAGCATTTTTCCACCTTTTCGGGAAATGTCCTGTTTATTATATATAATGTACACCAGGCTATCAGAACGATTTAAGAAATATGGCTGGAATACCATCGGGACCTGGCCCTTTCTTAATATCTAGATTTTTTAGGGCTTCTAGAATTTGCTTTCTTGTGATATTTGTTATGTTAAATGAAGTATTTAAGTTATTTTCAAATAAATGAATGTCAGAAGGGAATGTGTTGGACTCACTTCCAAAATAATCCATGAACAGGTCACAAATAGACTGGTTCTCTGATGCCACAATTTCACCATATGTCATTGTTTGAGAAATTGTTTTCGTAGATGTTTTATTGTGAACAAAAGACCGGAAGTATTTGGTGTCAGTTTGTAAACTCTCCTCAGTTTTGTTTACATATTTTTTGTAGTCATCACGCATATTATCTTTAAGTCTCTTACGTAATACTGAGAATTGTTAATAGTCATTTACATTATTTTTTTTTCATCTTTGGTGAGCTTTATTTTTATTTTTAATAAAGGCTTTAGTGGCTGCAGAGAACCAAATAGAATCTGAACCTATCCGAATACATTTTTTAGGTACATAGGTATCAATAATATTAATAATTTCATAAAATGCTTGGACATCACAATTCACGTTTTTATAGTGTAAAATTTCATTCCAATCAATGCTATACATGAAATAAATACAAAATTCAAATGTCTTTCCATTTGATTGCTCAATTATTATTTGGCAGGATGCTTGAACTTTCCCAACGAAAACATTGTCATATTCAGCGATTTTAATATTTAAAACAGGATTTTCAATTTCAGACGGCAACGCGGCGACTGGGCCTTTGCTGCACGAACTGCGGCACCAGGACGACGACATTGTGGAGGAGAAACAACGATGGGGAACCGGTCTGTAACGCCTGTGGCTTATATTTCAAATTACACGGTGTGAACAGGCCCTTAGCCATGCGCAAGGATGGAATTCAGACACGTAAACGCAAACCAAAGAAGCCAGCGGGAGGAGACAGAGATGACAGTAGCTCCACCTCCGTCGAAGGTCAGTACGCCCCTCTGCTTGGTATTGGTCGAGAATGTAGGGGAGGATGAATGATGTTGTGGAGATAGCGTGCACGCACTTCTGATAAGTTTCTGCTCTCCTGACAGTGCGTAAGGCGATGTGACATAATATTATTTTTTTGTGGTCGCGGGATGGTGACTTTTTTCGCATATCAAAGTTTTTTTATGTTACGTGCTGGTGTTGATTTTATAGTAGTAGAGAAACACGGATTTCTTGTATCTAGCGAGGCGCATGAGCGGTTCGTCGTTTGTTTTGAAATCTGTTCCTGAGAAGGAATTAATCATTTTCTATTTATTCAATTATACCGTTGAACGAAAAGTCTTTCACTCAACGATATTATATTAGCTTTAAATTAATTAAATTTTCATGAACTCCCAAAGGGGCTTATACAGAATACAGAACGATTTAGTTTATTTATTGTTATCTTCAGGTATCTTTAAATTAATGGGAATTTGCTATGTAAATCCAGAACGCCCAATTTCCGTAATGCAGGGTGCTAAACTCTGCGCTTTTTTTAAATATAATTTTTTTATTCATTTATTTTTTTTTTGTCTCAATCTGACCAATCCCCGTGAAAGTTGGTACTTACTCTAGTATCACTTCGTAATGATCAGGGGCGGACTAACCGGCTATGGGGCCCTGAGCTGTTAATGCTTTGGGGCCCTTCCCATCTCAGAAGATAACTTTTTTTTTAAGATCAGGTCAGAATACGCACCACCAAGACACCTTTCATCTTGTTTTGGCTAAATACTGAACTAAACTATAATAATAATACAATACAGAGCATAGTCATAGTCATATCATATTTGGTTTTTAAGTCCGTTTTCAGCGTTCGGGGGCCCCTTGAGCATCCGGGGCCCTGGGCTTAAGCCCCTAAAGCCCCCCCCCCCCTTAATCCGCCTCTGGTAATGATTAACAATTAAATTACTTCAATTACTTTGCTTTTTTATATAAATAATAATTTTCATCTCGTTTCATTGTGACCAATTCCTGTGAAAATAGCTCGGAAAATAGGCACTAGTATTATTTTCAGGGTGGAAAAATATCAAGATTTTTTTTTTATTTAAATCAGATTTTTTTTATTCTTTTGAATTAATTTTTTTTAATAAACTATAAATATCATGAAAACTTCATTATAAATGGTAAAAAGGAATACGGAAATATTGAAAACAAAATCAATTTCTACCAGACAGAACAGCATGTATAATAAACGTAACGTGAGTGAGTACAGTAGATAATACATACTACAAAAATATTCAGAATGTTAATTTCTATTCAATAGATTCATTAAGAAGGCCATCTTCGCTGCCTTGTCCACCGCCAATTTATTTCTCAAGTCGCTGTGGACCAAGCCAAATGTCGAAAATATCCTTTCTACCGAGGCTGAAGATACAACCGCGGTGGTTATTATTTATTATTAATTTTTCAGGATTGTGGACTTCGAAATGACAAATCTACCATGCAGAATTAGGGATTGCATTACCGGTTAACCGATTAACCGGTTATTAGGACAAAAAATACATGATGATAATTACCGGTAATTTTAATTTTTTACCGGTTATTTCGGTAAATTCTGAACATACGATATGTCACGTATTCAACGTTTCTATTTATGTCACTGACTAGTATTCACTAAATACACAGTGACTGTCCCAACACCAAGCACTTCTAACAATAAATAAATAATATTATAAAAAGTAAACTCCAAACACCAAGCCCTAAGAAATACAAGAGAGACATTGACAATATCTTACGACAGAAAATTGAATATTTCACTGCCGCAAATATCCGTGGAATACATTTAGAAGTATGTTATTACCAATTCTTATTAACTTATCGACCCACCAATATCGATTGAGGAAGGGCATTTTCAGCTGATGGTATTCTATGCACAAATATCAGACGACTAACATATATAGCTTTGAAAAACTAACCGTTTTAACAGGCTATTTTTAAAAAATATTGTATTTTGAGATTAGGTATTCAGTAAATGCCCCGTTTGAGTTTATGTTTATAATTTTTGTTATTTAAGTGGATATTTTTGTTATTTACAGAATAATTAGTTATTTAAATTTATTTCATTTATATTTTTTCTTTTTAATAAATTAACTCCTATATAAAAAAGTCACATTTTTGTCACTTTGACAGCAATAAAAAAAGGTGCATCGTTTTTTATCACCGATAAAAATGCCTGTTCCTCAAAAGCAGAGTACACCTAGTAGTCGCACGTCACTTTGAAATCTGTACTGTCAGCTATAATTTTTAAGTATTGTGGAAACTATACTGTACGATATGAGTCGTTTTGGGAAAATTATAATTATTTTTAATAAATTATTGTTGTTCGTTCACATTCATATTCTGTCGTTAATTTATCTTGCCAAAAAACACTCGAGCTTTTCTTTTATGGATAAATTTCTTTTTAACTCAAAATTTTGCCAATCAGTAATTTTGCTCGAAAAACTGACATTTGACAAAATCATTCGACCTCCGGTCTCGCGATTTATTCATATCAGTTCTTCTTATAAAATCACTGATTGGCAAAATTATTTCATTACAAAGAGAAATTTATCCAATAAAAAAAAGCTCTTGTGATTTTACTGTTGATAAAAAACCTTTTGTTTGTTCATTATATCACATATAAGTACGTGTATAAAAATGTTTTTGTTAAATTTAGATAATTTTGTATATGGAAAAAGACAATTGCCATTTTCGCCACCCTAATCATTCGTTCTACAAAATTACCGGTAAATACCGGTTAACCGGTTATTTACATTTTTATTTACCGATTTACCGGTTATTAAAACTTCCGGTAAATTGCAATCCCTATGCAGAATCATTTTGCCGTCCTTCTACTGCGGGTTTGGACATAAACGAGCCAACAAACGGCTGAGATTTGCAAAGAAACTTGATAACGAGTTGAAAAATTCACATCGAAAACTTTTCTTCTACACAATATAGTGCTTTACGCTTTTCTTCTGGAGTTAACCCACTTTCTGCTGGCTGTTGGGATAGGGATCGGGACTATTATTCATATATTTTGACCTGATCATAAATGCTAGTAAATGGTATGGGGTAACAGTTTGTTTCGTAACGTTCTTTGATTTTAATTTGCAATTTTTCATGGGTTACAATATTCTCGAGCTTTTTCATCATTTTTTTCCAGTAAAATACTGCATTTGATAATGTGCAATTTTCCCTTTGCGGCCTATTCAAACAAACTGCTACTGGTTTTAGTCTTTCTACAAGCGATTCACAATTTCCTTTCAAATTGAGATCGGTCACTCGCCTTCTAATATCGCATATGGATATTAAAATATTCCATCTTTTTTATATATGATTCCAAGGAATCTCAAATAGAATTCTAGCGAACTTCTGTTGGTGAAAAGCAAAGCAGAGCCATTTCTACAAGAAAATTCAGTTCTCGCATGATTTTTAAAAAAATATTTTATGACCGGGATAAGTTGATTAGTAATATTTTCCATGTTGAGAGATTGGGCCAATAATTGACCCTGATGTGCACCACAGCAATACGTGATTATATTCATTTCCAAATCTTTCGAAATCATCGTTCGACATTTGTTTTCATATTATCAGCGTTGTCGGTGACGATGTTCCTTATCTTGCAACCGAATATCTACGTCGGTACTATACTAAGTCAAGTAGTGACAAGTAAAATTGAAAATTTTTAAAAACCCCCGATCAATGTATCTAATCGTACCAGTTTCATATGACTGAGTCAAAATGAGGCATAAATCATGTTCGGCTACCATAATTGTCTGCACATTTTCAATTTTACTTCAATCGGACAATTTCTAGAGAAGTTCAACGGCGAATTCAAGATGGCGACCAAACATCAAAATCGATTATGGCCTATAACCTTCTCGACAAAATACTCTTTCAAATAAAAAAAACTACATCAAAATAGGATCACCCGTTGAAGAGATATGAAGCCACAGACAGACAAACATACAAACATACGCGTCAAGCTTATAACGCTCTTTTTGCGTCGGGGGTTAATTGATAGAAAGCTCGATATTAGTGGCTTCTGAGGATTCTGAGATGCACGCGGGGAAACCGTTGTGTCGCTACTTAAAGGGCCGACCGATAGGTATCGACAAACTTACCAAATCATACCGCCTAAGTTGGCCCCAACAAGTTAGGTCGTCTGTAGACCTCTCTATCAGTGGCGGCTCGTGATATTGTCTGCAGAGGAGGCTTGATATTTTGAAAAACATTTAGAGAAATTTCTACAAGTAAAATATATTAATTTGGAAGATTGGAAGATATGCTGCTGCTTCCAAAGGGAGGCTCAGCCTCCCCTGCCTCCCCTGACGAGCCGCCACTGCTCTCTATTTATTTTCCACTGATTACACTTTAACGCACACGTTTTTATGATTTGTGGAAAGTATAAACCATTTTCTCTTATTTATGATTTTTTTTATTTCAATCAACATTTTGGAAGTGATTTAAATCACTACTTAAATCACCGATTTAAATCATTTTGATGTAAATCATATCCACCCTGATTATTTCACAATTATTTTAAAAAAATTGGATTTGCCTGTTCTTAATTTAAAAATTCGAGTTATTGAAGTAAAATAAAGCTAATAAAAATCGAAATTAAGAAAGCGTTCTTTTTTAGTACCATATTTCGACTTCCATTAACATTAACAAAGAGGATATTTGTTGTTTTAAATTGTTTTTATGTACTTTTTAATTTTAACCAGGTTAAAACATTTTAGTTTTGTAAAAAAAAATCGCAGAAATACAAGCGTTTTAAACAAAATTAAAAAAAAAAAGAAAAATTGCTAAAATAAGATAAAATTATTTCGTTAAAACCAATCAAAAGTACTTTTAAGAACCTAGAGTTAAAAAAATGTTCTGTTACGGCTTGATGGCATAATCTTATGAGACCACAAAGTTTGGAACAACTTATGTTCTTTCGGCCTTTTAAAAAATATTTTAACCTGAGATATTTCATCCATAAAAATTATATTTTTCAAAATTTTATCTGAATTGATGCATTATTATTGAAACCATATTATACCGGGTGACAACGATATCACTGGTCCCCCCTCTTTTGCCCCTTGTTTTTAAGATATAAAAATGAAACTAGGCATAATTAATATAGACATAAAATGCCACATTTTGACGTATTTGAAGATTTTTTCGGGCTTCCGGTTTAGCCAGAAGAGACACCAATTCTTCATTTTTTAAGCGGAACACTCTATATATTATTACATTTTTTTTTGAAAGGGTTTGAACTATTTTGGTGAGTTATTACGCCGGCTTGATTTTTTTAAAGCCAAGTTTTGTTTTGAATCTAAAGTGCTCAATTAACTTTAAATCACCATAAATGACAAAAAATAATGGAAAAATACAAGTTAGTTTCATGGAAAATAGTATATTATATTACTAGGAGTAGAACGCACTCTTTTTTTGTGTTGAGCCCAGGATTTGCGGCTGAGCCGAAGCCGAAGCCGCAAACTGGGCGAAACACAAAAAAAGGCGTTCTACTCCGTGTAATATATACTATTTTTTCTTCAAGCGTATTAAAATGCAAAAATTCATTTATTTATCATAAATGTACAAATATTCAAACTACAGTCTTACATGTTGACACAATATGACAAGTGGCTAGTGGATAGCGCGCCACCGGTGGCTTTCGGTATTAACATTATGTTACTAGTAAAACAATACCCACTACGGCGGCGCTTTCGGAACTAACATTATGTTACTAGTAAAACAATGTCCATTACGGTGGCGTTCGGTACTAACATTTTGTTACTAGTAAAACAATGTCCTACTTCTACTTCTGTTTTTGGTGACATAATTTAAACATTTTAATACGCTTGAAGAAAAAAGTCTTTCTTTTCAAATGGCGAAATGGCACCACACTACAGCACAGCATCTCTCAGTTAAATACCACTTTTCAAGATCTATCCAACGGTGGGTGCGTCCAACCCAAAATCCATTGAGTAGTAAAAATACATAAATGTGTTATTTTTTTTCTCATTATGGTAGAAAAACTGTATAAATAAATAATTTTTAAAGTAAACCATGAAAAACAAAAATAGTTTGACAGTTATAACAAGAAATTTTATTAACAAACAATCCAGTTCTGTTAATGCGTAGTGCAATAATGCTTGTCTATTCGTGATTTTTAACGTTACTATGTATTCAAGAGACGAATAAGTAGATATCTTACTAATTTACGGCGAATATCGTAAGAACGCAACAGCAGCTCAAAGTCGGTATGAGCAACAGTATTCCGCTTGCTCAAATAGAAATCCTATTAAATTCTAATCACGTGTGCGGAAACAACCAATCAGAACAACATTACACTGATTATTTCCCTCACATTATAAAAACCAATGAAATAGCAAGATTTTAAAAATTTGGATCATTAAGAACAAACTTTCAGCAAAAATTGCATTCCAAGTGAAAATTTTACATAAAATTACAGCGAAAATAGAAATCCTATTAAATTCGTGCATTTCTAATCACGTGTGCGGAAACAACCAATCAGTACAACATTACACTGATTATCTCCCTAGGACAATTATCACTTATGCCATCCAGTTTGACAGTTCTATAATTAATTTAATGTCACAATTATGATTGGAAACTGTAAATAACGAATCGATAAATATAATAACAGAGGAAAACACGCCATATAATACAATTGAAAGTAAAAAGTACATCTGGTATGCATTTATGGACGTTTGCGGCATCAGAAATTATGAATTAGTTAAAAATAATAAAATAAATTGCAAAAAATTTTCTATGCGAATGCCCTTCGAACGATGATAAATAGCTCATAATTTTATCACAACTTCTTCAGCACGTTGCTTTTAAGTAATACTACGAAGCAAGGGGCTTTCGGAAAATGATAAAATTATTTCGTATTATCAACGCCCTTGGGACATTATAGCTGACAACACCTCCAGGCAATATTTCTCATTTTTACAGAGGAAATTTAGACAAGAAGAAAATCCCGAAATCCACAATTTTATTATCGATAAAGCAACAGAAATTAATGTATTGGCTTGTGTTGAATTGAATCCTACTGTTTCGGTCAGAGAAATATGACACGAATTGGATATAAGTCGTGAAACGGCTAGCCAAATTATTAAAAAACATGGATTTGGTTCATATTAATATCAGTTGCATCAACATTTATATGGAGATGATGCTGATCAAAGGCTAGATTACTACAACTGTTTGCTTAACAATTATGATGATGACCAGAATTTCGTGAAATGTATCCTTTTCTCTGATGAGTCAAGAGATTCACGAATAATGGTATGTTCAATAGGCAGAATACTAGATATTGGACTCAAGAAAGTCAACATTTAATAAAGCAGAGCAACTTTCAGGAAAGATTTGAAGTCAACGCGTGGGCAAGAATAATTTTAAATAAGGTCGTCGGACCAAAACTTTTTCAAGGACGTATAAATAAATGGTCAACGATATTTAGCATTTCTACAAAATGAGACTGAAGGATTTCTAGAAGAATTACCCCTTGAGGTTTTGAAGAAGCTATACTTTCAACAAGATGGGGCTGCCCGTTATGCTGCCCAAGTACTAAATCCTAAATCATTTGACAGATAGGTTTGACGAACGGGTTAATGCAACCAATGGTCCTATACATTGGCCCCCACGTTCTCCGGATCTTACACTTCTCTATTTTTTCCTATGGGCTATTTAAAGGAATGTGTATATTATACATTCCCAGCAATATTGTCAATTTTGGAAAACAGAATACCCCAAGTATTTAAAACTATTACGCCTATAGTGCTGGCATATTCATGGTAATTTCATTCATATATATGATTGGCATGCATTTTAAAAAGTTGCACCTGACTGGTCATGTACCGCCAGTCTATTATGGTAGAAAAACTGTATAAATAAATGATTTTTAAAGTAAACCATGAAAAACAAAAATAGTTTGACAGTTATAAGAAGAAATTTTATTAACAAACAATCCAGTTCTGTTAATGCGTAGTGCAATAATGCTTGTCTATTCGTGATTTTTAACGTTACTATGTATTCAAGAGACGAATAAGTAGATATCTTACTAATTTACGGCGAATATCGTAAGAACGCAACAGCAGCTCAAAGTCGGTATGAGCAACAGTATTCCGCTTGCTCAAATATAAATCCTATTAAATTCTAATCACGTGTGCGGAAACAACCAATCAGAACAACATTACACTGATTATTTCCCTCACATTATAAAAACCAATGAAATAGCAAGATTTTGAAAATTTGGATCATTAAGAACAAACTTTCAGCAAAAATTGCATTCCAAGTGAAAATTTTACATAAAATTACAGCGAAAATAGAAATCTTATTAAATTCGCGCATTTCTAATCACGTGTGCGGAAACAACCAATCAGAACAACATTACACTGATTATCTCCCTAGGACAATTATCACTTATGCCATCCAGTTTGACAGTTCAATAATTAATTTAACGTCACAATTATGATTGGAAACTGTAAATAACAAATCGATAAATATAATAACAGAGGAATACACGCCATATAATGCAATTAAAAGTAAAAAGTACATCTGGAAATGTATTTATGCACGTTTGAGGCATCAG
The DNA here is from genome assembly GCA_936432065.2 of Rutpela maculata. NCBI lineage: Eukaryota > Metazoa > Arthropoda > Insecta > Coleoptera > Cerambycidae > Rutpela > Rutpela maculata. Next base: position 64,685,386 of record OW386289.2, read on the forward strand.
AAATTATGAATTAGATAAAAATAAATAAAATAAATTGCAAAAAATTTTCTATGCGAATGCCCCTCGAACGATGATAAATAGCTAATAATTTTATCACAACTTCTTCAGCACGTTGGTTTTAGGTAATACTACGAAGCAAGGGGCTTTCGGAAAATAATAAAATTATTTCGTATTATCAACGCCCTTGGGACATTATAGCTGACAACACCCCTGCAAGCAATATTTCTCATTTTTAGAGAGGAAATTTAGACAAGAAGAAAATCCCGAAATTCACAATTTTATTATCGATGAAGCAACAGAAATCAATGAATAGGCTTGTGTTAAACTGAATCCTACTGTTTCGGTCAGAGAAATAGGACACGAATTGGATATAAGTCGTGAACCAGCTAGCCAAATTATTAAAAAGCATGGATTTTGTTCATATTAATATCAGTTGCATCAACATTTATATGGAGATGATGCTGATCTCAAAGGCTAGATTACTGCAACTGGTTGCTTAACAATTATGATGATGACCAGAATTTCGTGAAATGTATCCTTTTCTCTGATGAGTCAAGAGATTCACGAATAATGGTATGTTCAATAGGCAGAATACTAGATATTGGACTCAAGAAAGTCAACATTTAATAAAGCAGAGCAACTTTCAGGAAAGATTTGAAGTCAACGCGTGGGCAAGAATAATTTTAAATAAGGTCGTCGGACCAAAACTTTTTCAAGGACGTATAAATAAATGGTCAACGATATTTAGCATTTCTACAAAATGAGACTCAAGGATTTCTAGAAGAATTACCCCTTGAGGTTTTGAAGAAGCTATACTTTCAACAAGATGGGGCTGCCCGTTATGCTGCCCAAGTACTAAATCCTAAATCATTTGACAGATAGGTTTGACGAACGGGTTAATGCAACCAATGGTCCTATACATTGGCCCCCACGTTCTCCGGATCTTACACTTCTCTATTTTTTCCTATGGGCTATTTAAAGGAATGTGTATATTATACATTCCCAGCAATATTGTCAATTTTGGAAAACAGAATACCCCAAGTATTTAAAACTATTACGCCTATAGTGCTTGAGGATGCACAAAATATCATTTCCAGAAGTATAAGATGCTTAAAAGAGGGAGGTCTGCACTTTGAATATCTGTTACGTTGATAGTCAGCGAAATAGTTATTGCGTTTTCTTTTTTACTGAAGCTAATATAATGTTGTTCGTTGTTCTTAATATTTAATAAATAAAAATATTTTTCAAATTTTTAAACTGAAATAATTTATAATGTTGATTAGAGGCCATTTTCTAAATGGTCAAACACATAGTTTTGTTTTTCTTGGCATACTTTAAAAACATTTATACTATTTCTCTATCATAATGAAAAATAAGTTTTTTTGAGTTTAATACTCAATGAATTTATTTACGCACAGAGAAAAATAAATAAAAGCGGCATCTCGTGTCTCGCCATATCACTTTACAAAAATTCAGTGCTTGGCAAAATAATAGTTGCTCTATTAAAGAAAATTTGATATACAAACAGTAATAATTTTCAGTAAGATAGAAACAGAAAGTGGACTGCATGTTACGTTGCTGGAATAAAGTGTGGCTAGTCCCTCAGAGATGTCACCTTCGTTACCGAATTGATATAAACGACAGACTTTTGTATGTATTTTCTTTGCAACTTTTAAAGTTATAAAGAAATTTATTTAAGGAACTTTAAAATATCATCTTAAACTCCAACAAATGTAAATATCTATGTCAAAGTTTAGAGGTAAAAACAAACGTACGTTAAAAAGTATTATGGATTATGGGCGAAAATACAAATTATTGCTATTAAAATTTTATATAAAATATAATGTCACATATAGCACAGTAAAATTTACTTTGTTAAAAAAATAGCACAGCTTACACGACAATCAAGTACAATACTGCTATTATTTAAGGCATTCAATATAAGATTTTTTTCTTATCGATCTTAGTTTTTAGTTTTTTTTTTTAATGTATTAATAGCGAAAGTAGCTGGGCGGCTGGTTACTGAATGCGCAGTAGCAACTAGTTTAAGTAAGGAAAAATATCTATTTTGATTCAATTTTAAATAAGCCCTGTTTTGAAACTTCTACTTTTGCTACAGATTGTACTTGAAATACTTAATATCCGATCATCTGTTTCTAACAGATATCTATTCTCTGTTCTTTTTTCGCTCGTTTCACCCGCCGAGCTACTTTCTGTGAGCTGTAGATCTTTAAGGAATTGTCAAGGTTAGGTATTTATTATTACTAGAGTAATAAATAAAGACTATGCAACTCTTAGTCAACTCTATCATTTAGTCAATAGACGTAGCAAGCTATCAGTAGGCAATAAAATATGCCTATATAAGGTAATCTTTCGGCCAATGCTGACCTATGCCTGTGTGCCTTGGAATTTCATTTCAGACATACTGCCTCAGGTTACAGCGTACACAAAATAAGCTGCTACATCTATTAACAAATTCGCCAAGGTATATTACCATAGAAGATTTGCATAGGCTTACGGGGTGCAAATGATACGACAATACACCGACGAGACTGCCCAAAAATTCCTACTATACGAACCTCTTAACTCTGACTTAACTCGAAACCTGACACATACAAGAAGATACGACAACATTCCACACGTCCACAAACTTCTACATGAACGACTACAATTCTACGATTTACCCAGAAAGGACTGACGTAGCTTCCCTACCTAAAACCACCACCTCTCATAAACATATAAATCCAACATACCCAATTCCATATCCACTTCCCATTTGCTGATACCCCTTTGAACCCCTCGAAATTCCTTAACATAGAAATTAGGCACAGTGTGCAACAACATATTTTTATATACTTGACTTTTTTGAATATGGTTTCTATTGATTTTCCCTATACAATATCTTCTGTGACAAAATAAGAAACGTTCTCATTTTCATAATTCTACATTTAAGATAAAATGCAAGCGATCTGTATAGAAACTTGCTAATTGTCTCTATTTTTTATCATGTCTGGAAGCATTTCTGCCACAACACCTGGCCGCTGCGTGACATCGCGCGGTTCTCGCGTTGTTGTTACGTAGCTCTTTCATACGTTGTTAGTACTAATGAAATAAATGCAATACCTTTTTGATATGTACCCCTAGTTAAATAAAATAAAAGATATTTAAATTGGAAAAAAATTGGTTATTTACTGTATCTGAAGATTAATTTATGAAAAAGATTTTTTCCCTCTTTTTTTAAATTTTAATCGTGATTTATATATCTAATTGCGTGTATGTGTTGTAATTATGTATGTCAGTGCTAAATACTATTTTTGATGTCAAATATGTCGGAGCAAAGATAACTGCCTTCTATTAATTGAAGTAAGTGTTTGATATTCTAATATCGCACGGAGACCCGGTTAAGGTTAGTTGTTGCACAGACTTAATTACGTGCGAAATGTCCTATGCTTAATTTTGACACACAATTATTTAAGTAATAAACCAAATAAAAATAGAAAAACTCGGAATTGGAAGACCCCGATACGAAGAAAAGCAACATCTCGTGCTTTCCTACACTCACACAAGCAAAACAATAGCACATGAACGTGCGTAGCGCCAGAAATAGCAAGATCCGGAGAAGGTAAACGAAGAAAGCTTGCTCCAAAAATTTTAGCTCCCATTCAAAACCAGTTGATGCCGAAAAATTTTTGTAAAAAGCACTGAAACACTCGTGCTTGGTTTTGGAAAAATCATAATCATTTATACCTGGTTTTGGCAATAAATAAAAATATTTCAACCAAATCACAAAAACGGCGGCGAACGACTAGCTAATTTTATGCGGGGCTGGGTTCGTGGATCCAGTTTTTGTATGAGTTAGACAGAGAACCAATAGTTTTGCAGGTATCTGCCCCTAGTTTGTTTTGTGATCAAAAACTGTATCTGAAGATTAATTTATGAAAAAGATTTTCAACAATATAGATCTTAATAAAAAGAGCGTTATCCATAGTACAATTGACAATAAGCTACCCTCGCTAATCACAAAACCGACTGCTGTGGAAAAGCCTGATAATAAGACAGGCACAAACAAATAAATTAAAAAGACGTAAATTTTAAGATAAAATGTATCATTTGTGAAATTCCTTAAATTACAAGAAAATATAAACTAATTCAAAATAGCAAAATATATAAGAATATAACCACATGGTCCAAATAATCATGGTTAATAATATTTATTTAAAAATAAAAAGATTATCAAAGATATTATTGGTAAACACACCAAATATTTTATAATAATCTGAGAAATAAGCCATAAATATCAAAGTTCGAAAAATATATAAGTTACAATATATGAATAGTTAAGCATGATAAAATTCACTGAAATTTTGCAATGGCAAATCGAAGCACAATAAATACCAAAAAACGCACATATATGACCACCTGACGGTGGACATATTAAGGATGAATCCTGGTGAAGCTCCTCAACTCCTACCAATTGTCTCATATAACGCAAGAATCTGCATAAGATGGCGACATGGCATACATGCTGCTCTGGAATACCGGGTTAACCTGAATAACGCTATCAGTTTTGCTTTATGCTGTTGAACTTGATTTACTCCAAAAATGGCTCTACTGGATTAGACTGAACTGGACTATACTGAAGTATAGAAAACTTGAAATGGACTCAAAACTCAAAAAGTTGACTGGACTATAAGTTGTAAATCTTCTATCGTTTAATTTTTTTAACCATTACCAAATTACATTTAGTACCTGAACTTGATACTGCAATTTACTTGTATCCATCTTCTGACAATAACTACTACACTGGCACTCGATAAATACTTGTCTCCAAAATAAATATAAAATTTATAATTATCAAGGTACTATACGGATTTCCCATAAACTAATTAACTCGATGTTAAACGATTTCAACAATACTAAAAGATCTCGGCATTAATCTTTTCTAAAGTAATGAATTCAACAGCAACTCTTATTCTTGTTGGATGAACTACGTAAATTCAGATAACTACACAAGTGACAATGTACATGGCTTACGATTATCTTAACTTTGAATTTAACTTATTAATGCTGCTATAGAGTTGGAAAATGGCTTTTCAGTCTATGCAGCCGACAAGAAATAACCTCTAACCCTACTTTAATTACTGTGTAAACAACCATTAAACCAACAAATTAAATCAGAAAGAAAATTAAGCCAATACTATATAGGCAAATCACAATACTAATATGTGTAACATAAGTCATACAAACCTTCATCTACAAATTGTACCAAGTCGATTTATTAGAACGACTTTACGTAAAACGAGTTTTAAACTATTTACACAAGTCACAAGAACTATATGAAAACAAACACCGTTTTCTGATTCAAATATTTTCTGATAAAATATGAAATCTTCAGTAAACACCGAAAAATGTATACTCCTTTATTTGTAATTTTTCTGCTTTTGCGTTCACTTTTGAATATATTAAAGCATTTAAAAATTTGTAGCATCGACCACAAAATTGAAACATTTTCAAAGTTTGTCTTGATATTAAACCGCTGGGCATTTTTGTTACAGAATCGAAAACTCCATCAATGGTGAACCAGCCTAACCAACAACATCAACCACAAAGTCAGCAATCTTCGTCCCAAAATCACCAAAACCATCAGTTAGACAAATCATCACCAGCAGAGAGGCCATACTTAGGTCAAACCTCCTTACTTCCTGCTACCAGTACAAGTGCAATAAAGAGTGAACCAGGGTACGAGTACAGTTGTATACAAAATCAACCGTCATACTCATACCAACAAATATTTGGTTTTCCGAGTGGTAATTCGGGTACCGGCGAAATGGCCTACCACCATCAGCACCACGTCACTGCAGCTGCCAAGCTGATGGCTTCATCTTAACTGTGCAAATAGCTGCGAGCAGAGACTGTTTTCCGTTCTAGGAATTTGTGAATGTAGGTGCTTGATTTTGCGTAAAGTTACAAGAATGTAATGGTATTTTAACTTATGATTTGAAACCGTAGAAAAGCATACATTTTATTTTTATAATTCCCTGTTTAAAATGTAAATTTTAAACGGGGTTTAAAATGTAAATTATTAATAAAGGACCACGCACAGAATTATAGGAAAAGGCCTATCGGTCAAAATGTTTTAAATTTTAAGAAAAAGCTCTCCTGGTTGTACTGAACAAAATTTCTCACGGGCACAATGCTCAAAATTCAATATTTCGGCCGTAAGTGGCCTTTGAAGTCTAAAAATATAAAGTTCTTATATAGTCCCTTGAGGTAAAGCTTTGACCCCAAAAGTTCTGTGACTGGACCGCAAGCAAGACTTCTACTTCTTCATTTTTGAGTGCGGGGAATACGATGGTGATAATATTTTCCGACATACCCTTCACCCACTACCCCTAAACCGGAAAAACCACCCCTTTTTTCCGATTTTCCGGTGCTAGACTTGCGAGGTCTTGTCAGATCGGTTTTTTTTTATCAATTCGAATAAAATAAGTAATGATTGACCACAGATGACCTAACCCACCCCTGGGGGTTGAAAGTTCCTCCACTCCCAATGACGAAATGTCACGAAAACAAAGAAAATCAGCTGGAAAACGAGGGTTTTCGAGGGCGACAATATTTCCCGACCTACCCTTTACCCACTACCCTAAATCGGAAAAACCACCTCTTTTCCGATTTTTCGGTGCTGGGCTTGCGGATAGGATTTTTTGTCGTCAATTCGACTAAAATATGTTAAATCTCGGTCAGTCGAGACCTAATCAACCCGGGGGTTCAAGTAGCCTTTACACGAAGTAAACTTTTCTTTCAGTGGCTTGCAGGGAATTGATTAACACGGGTCATTCGTATATGTAGATATTTTTGTTTTTCATTGAATATATACAGAGTGTCCCAGGATAGATGTAACAAGAGGTGTAATGGAATTTTGGAATTTTGGAATGGTGTTTGGGGATTGAGTCCTGCTTGTTGTAAAACTAAAGTATACCAAAAATGATGTGATTTGGTGTTCTACAGGGTGTTTTATAAGCAAAGTTGTAAAAATCACCACTAATAAAGTACCTACCTTTATTTTTCAAAATAAGAAAAATTCCACTAAGAACAGTTATTTAGAATGCAATTTATACCTCTATAGCAAATTTCAGGAATATAAAATTATTTTTTTGCGAATTAAGAGTTGAATTCATATTTAAGTTGTGTAGGAGCAAATGTTAATCATCTCAAAAAGTAGGCTATTGGTAAATAAAAAATTGAATATACGAGATGTAAGAAAGTATAATGTTAATCGAACTAATTGTAAAACAAGAAACAATTACTAACAGTAGATTAATGAGGTTTAAAAACTATAACAAGTAATAAATGTCAAAAACATAACAGATTCACAAACAAATTAATTATTGACCAATACAAAACAATGTTTACAATTTTTTTATTATTCGACGTAACTACCACCCACATCCACACACATTTCTTTCCTTCGCCTGAAGTCCTTAAAACTGTTTTGAATATGATCTAACGGTATGGAGTTTACAGCATTTGTAATTTTCTGCTTCAATACTGCTACATCGTTAGGAGGTGGTTCAGCGTAAACCAACTGCTTGAGGCGACCCCATAAAAAGAAATCCAATATTGATAGGTCTGGGGATCTCGCCGGCCACTTGATCGGTCCATCCCTGGCAATCCAATTTTCTCCAAAGTTTAAATTCAACCACCGATTAACCATTTCTGTGGAGTGGCCAGGGCAACCATCATTTTGAAAATGAACTAAAGGCATATCTCTTAAAATATTTAAATGTTCTTCAGAAAATCTTTCAAGAAGCTCTAAATAAGTGTGCTGGTTTAACCTTCCCTCAATGAAATAAGGTATAATAACTCCAACGTGATAAGAAACGGCACACCACACATTCACTTTTTTATAATATTGTCTTCTACAATGAATTCTAAAATTTGGATTTTCAGAAGCCCAAAACCAACAATTCTGAGATGAAACAACACCATTGGTTGTGAATGTCGATTCATCTGAGAAAATTATGAAATGATGAAAAAATCTCTCTTCCATGATTTTTTCTCCAATGGTCAAACAAAAATCCAACCTACGGCCGTCATCTCCCTCTTTAAGCGTATGTTTATAATTTGCTTTATATGCCCTAATTTTCTTTGCCTTGTAAATTCTTTGGAGTTCAGACTTGCTAATATTAATAAGAGCTGATCTCTCTCTTAGTGGCATCCTAGGATTTTCTATAACAGAGGCATGAGCTACAATAGCCCCAACATTGTCTTCATCATATGCTTTTATTTTTCTTTTCATGTTAAGAACACTACCAGTAGCCAGAAAGTTTTTAATTATTCTCATAGCCTAAGTACGTGACAAAGCAGTGTTTGGAAATTTCAAATTAAATTGGCTTACCACTTCCCTTAGCGAGTTTTCACCGCCAATTTCGCAGCATTGTAAAATATAAATTTTTTCACGCACTGTGAGTACCATTTTCACTTAATTTTTTATGCTTGGTTCGTTAATTTGAAACAGAAATTAAGGATAATATTGACTACGTTTGACAGATATGTCAATAATAAATGATAAATGTGTATCCACTGCTTTTCTCATAGCCTACTTTTAGCTTCCACATAACTTTAAATATTAATTCACAAAAAATAATTTTTCTTCAAGCGTATTAAAATGTTTAAATTATGTCACCAAAAACAGAAGTAGAAGTAGGATATTGTTTTACTAGTAACAAAATGTTAGTACCGAACGCCACCGTAGTGGACATTGTTTTACTAGTAACATAATGTTAGTTCCGAAAGCGCCGCCGTAGTGGGTATTGTTTTACTAGTAACATAATGTTAATACCGAAAGCCACCGGTGGCGCGCTATCCACTAGCTACTTTTCATATTGTGTCAACATGTAAGACTAGTTTGAATATTTGTACATTTATGATAAATAAATGAATTTTTGCATTTTAATACGCTTGAAGAAAAAATAGTATATATTACACGGAGTAGAACGCCTTTTTTTGTGTTTCGCCCAGTTTGCGGCTTTGGCTTCGCCTCAGCCGCAAATCCTGGGCTCAACACAAAAAAAGAGTGCGTTCTACTCCTAGTAATATAGTATACTATTCTGTGCAGTTTTAATTGAACGGTTCAAAATAAAATACTAATTTATTGAAAAAATGGGAAGTTTCAAAAAAATAATTTTATATTCCTGAAATTTGGTACAGAGGTGTAAAATTGCATTCTAAATAACTTTTCTTGGTGGAATTTTTTCATATTTTGAAAAATAAAGGTACCTTATTAGTGGTGATTTTTACAACTTTGCTTATAAAACACCCTGTAGAACACCAAATCAAATAATTTTTAGTATACTTTAGTTTTACAACAAGCAGGACTCAATCCCCAAATACCATTCCAAAATTCCAAAATTTTTGGTCCATTACACCTCTTGTTACATCTATCCTGGGACACACTGTATATAAAAATATTATCGTTTGTGTTCATTCAATGATCATTCGTTACATCTGCTTCATTATATACAATTCACATTCTATGCTAATAGATCATTCGACGCTTACAATTATATCCACACTATTCATCCGAGTCGAAACGGACGTCACAATCACTGAAGGAAAACTTCACTTCGTGTAAAGGCTGCTTAAACCCCCGGGTTGTTTGGGTCTCGTCTGATCGAGATTTATTTATTTTATTCGAATTCACAAAAGCAATAATAGAAAAATTAAACCTATAAGTGTATATGCATTTGAATTACTGAAAATAATATCAAGAGATAAGGTTCCTTTTTGTGGCAAAATCAAATAAGTAAATTCCAGTATCTAAACGAGGCCACACATTATAATAAAATCGAGGAATATAAAGTAAAGAGAAAGGTTTTATAACATACATTACAAACTATGCAAGCCTAGCAGCGGAAAATCGAAAAAGGTGGTTTTCAGGTGATAGTGAGTGAAGGTTAGGTCGAAAATATTGTCACCAATGTGTTCCTCGCTCTCGAAAACGGGAGCATACCGTTTTTAAGCAGATTTTCGTTGTTTTCGTGGTACTTCGTTATTTGGGGTGAGAGTAGTTTCAACCCCCGGTGATGGGTTAGGTCACCTGTGGTCAATTTTTACTTAATTTATTCGAATTGACAAAAAAAACCGATACGATAAGCCGTCGCAAGCCTAGCAGCGGAAAATCGTAAAAGAGGTGTTTTTTTCGGTTTAGGGGTAGTGAGTGAAGGAAAAGATATCGTCAACATTGTGATCCCCGCCTTTAAAAATATACCGTTTTACAGTTGACTTTCGTTGTGTTCGTTGCATTTCGTTATTGGGGGGGTGTAGGTAGTTTCAACCCCCGGGGTGAGTTTGGTCACCCGTGGTCAATATTTACTTATTTTATTCGAGTTGACAAAAAAACCCGATCCGACAAGCCTCGCAAGACTAGCATCCAAAAAGAATTTTGATCATTGTGCCCATGAGAACTTTTGTTCAGTATAACCAGGAGAACTTTTACCCAAAATTTTAAAAAAATAGAACGAAACTATACTTTTATGCGCGGTTCTTTCCACTTTAAAACGTACATTTTTTCAAATTTCCAATTTAATCTGTAGACCTTGTTAATCTCCCAGTTTTAAGTGCAAGTATTGTAAAATTACCATTTTAAAGTGTAAAATCTTGGTCCACTTTAAAATGTAAAACTTGTTAAATTTCCAGTTTAATTATAAACTTGGTTAAAGTTCCGTCTTGAAGAATTTTTGTTAAATTCAAAGTTTAAAGCGTACATTTTATAAAATTCCCACTTTAATTTGTACACCTTGGTAAATTATCAGTTTAAACTGTAAATTTTCTTAAATTTCCAGTTTAAACTATAAATTTTATTAATCTTCGAAGTGAATTTAAAAACACAAATATTTGGGTCACGGATATGATTTAATACAAAAACAGAATAGTTGCTATATTCCCCAAAAAAGAACGCGGCCACGATCACGTGTTTCGAAATTATTGCTCCTCATCAGCGTATTGCAGCCCAGACATTATTTCTATCAATCACGAACAAAACTATTAAAGGTTGGGAAGTACTGTACACAGTATCAATTGGTACCTTCGTGCACTCGTGTATCAGATTTAGGAACTTAATAGCAGCAGTCAGCACATAGACCTCTATGTATACTGGCTTTATTTCCACCTGGCAAAAGCAAACCAAAGAATAATAGATTTAGTGGGATTCATTAATTACAGAACTAGGACTAGTTGCACTAACTCTGCCAATCTTTTTGTTTTTGCTGTAGAATTAAAGCAGTACACACAAAGATCTATGTACTGATTGATGTCATGAATAAAATTTACAGTGTGAACTTAACACATAGTTTAAACTGATAATAATTAAGCAAAATTTACAGTTTAAACTAGAATCGAATTTAACGAAAACAAGTTTAATTGGAAATTAAAAAAATAAATGTTGCATGTCCGTCTTACGCTTTTGTACGAATAAGAAGTTTATTAAATATGAAAAAATAAAAAATTATGGCATCATATTTTAAATATCGATACATTTTCATAGACTTTAAAACTGAAAGTACTTCTTACTTCTATTTATTTTCCTTGTTTGAACTGATTCTAATGAAACAATTGTATATTATTTATACTTATTTACTTAAGATTTATTATTTTTTACTCTTTATTGGGTATTTTGCCACTTCTGCAAAAATATTTAAACATTTTACTCAAAGAACTGTGCCAAATGGATCAGACAGAGGTTGTTCTTTCATCACAATGTCTCATACGTAGAAATATACAAACTAAAACAAAAAGTTTTGAAAACGGAAAATGAAAATTATTTTCAGAAATCTTAATAGATTTTAATGTAACTTTTTATTATATAACAATCTATTTAACAATTTTGTTTCAGTATATAAATTTTTAGGTCTGAGGTATTATGTAGCAATCAAAACTATTCAAAAACCCACCTCTGTCTGATTGATTTGGTGCAGAGGTTTCGTTCTTTATAATTTTTTAATATTTTCGCGAAAGAGGTAAAATCTTCCGTTAAGTGCAGGTGGGGCATTTATACGTCACTATTTTTGTAAAGTATTTTTTTTATGAGCAAAGCAACCCAACCCACTTTTAAGAGTACCCCCACAATACGTACTTTTACGCAAAATTAAGATACATTCACAATCATTGAAGACATCGTTACTTTGTTATTATTTATGGTGATCACTTTGGTTATATTTTCTTGTGATCTTAGTTTCAAAAATATATATTTATTAACGTACTTAGATTAAGTAGAGATTATAAACGTTTAGAAATTAATATGTAGAAAATAAGTGTCGTTTCTGCACTGTCGAATATGTATATATAAAACAATTTTATAAAAATTATACATTTTTGTATAAAGCCTACTGTTAGTGTTAAATGTTATTTTCCTATTTGAGACTGTGAGATATTAAGCGACATTAATCATACTTTGTTTTTATTTATGCTTTAACAATAAATTTTCGATATACTGGGTGGCTCAAAAATATGAAAAAATGTTTTAAATAAAAGTTATAATGTTTATACATTGTTGCCTATTTCTAAAATACTGTACATTTTTACACCATTGATTTCATCGTAAAATTTTAAGTCCAACCTTTTTAGTCAAAATTCTGCAGCGTTGCCAAGTTATTGCGAAAAATATGAATATTCAAGAAAACGCAGTGCATTGCAAGTGTTGTGAAAAAATGCAGTTCTTAAGTTATCAATTAAATTGAAAATATCTCAACTTAGTGACTAATATCATGATATTAAAATAGTTGTACAATATGATGGAACAATAAATGTGCTGGGTATTCCATTTGAAAAAAACAAATTTTTAATTTTTGAAGATTGGCAAGTTGATCCCCTATATAAAATCCCCAGTACATAAAAATAAACTTTCACTCCTCTCAGACGTGTCATCTGACCATTATCTTTGTACTTACCAAATATTTTCCCTTAAATGTCGTTAACAAATTTTTTTGATGGTATTTGTGATGCACTGTTTTTCCGTTATATTTTTTTCAATAACTTGGCAACGCCAAGCAAAATTTTACGCTGTAATTAATGGTGTAAAATTATACAGTGTCATTTAAAAAAAAATGACATTTAATCTGCCCCGCTATAAAGGAACACCCTGTATATTTCGTAGTATTTTGGGAATAGACAACGAAGTAATCCTGTAACTTTTATTTAAAGCATTTTTTCATATTTCTTACAATAAGTCACATATTGGACTTTTTCATACTAATGGGCCGCTCTCTGTATGTAAAGCTATGTTGACGCTATCTATAGTCGGAGCAATGGATCTTTGAACTGACGTCACTAATGCAGGTAGCAATCCAAGACTATCGTTTGTATATTGGCGTCTCACTTCTTACAGTCGGACTTGGAATGGATATAAGAATGTATGTCTTCCACAGTTTACGACCTACGTCAGTGGCGCACGTATTGTTTGTTCCTCGTAACGCAATTAATTCATTATAAAGCCATATTTCTATTTTTTTGTTCAAATTGAGCCTACTGCCAATGCCAATCCTGTTTTTAATGTTTAGTCTAGCCTAATTTATTGTTATTAACTATTATTGATGTTATTAACTATTATTTTATTAATAAAATTGCTCCGCCTGTAGTATGAAATCATTGCTATCGCTCAACAAATTAGTTCAGGCAAAATAGGCAATATGATGACGTCAGTTCAAAGATCCTTTGCTCCGACACTAAATTTACGTTAAGTATTGTTTCTTATTCAAGTTTATGCTCGAGTTTATAAAAAGTTGAGAATATATCAAATCCTTTCCACTTTATACGGTCTGGTATTTCAAAATAGTGACAATTAAATTGTTATGGAAAAATTCGTACTAGATTTTGTAAAATACTCCAATTTCACTGAGTTCCTTGTAATGTGAAAATATTACGTACTAATTTCATCGTTTTTAGGATGTATCGCACGAGTATTAGACTAATAGCGAAATCGTTTATTTCAACAGAAAAATATACAATAAAACATGGGTCAAATTGAGAACCTGAATATGTTGAACTGGGTTAAATAGAAAAGAAATAAAAAAACGATTTAATAATATTCTCAAAGCAAATAAATAAACAATTTCGTTATACAAAGTATAGGTAGAGCGATGCTGACCCTGAACAGGGAGATTATTTGGCATCTGTATGACCAAACATATACAGGGTGACAATTGGGAACCGGATGTTTTTGGAACACATAGTACGGAGCTAAGCGCGGTTAGAGGAGGGCAAATGCGATGTTACTACCTTTGTAATGTTATGCCATTTCAATAACTACTAACAGTCACATGAATATATTGGACGATTTTGAAATAAGTGTTACACAAAGAATATGCAAGATAATAATAATGAAGCTTACACGATGCCATTTACGATGTGTATCAAGTATGGAAGATAATGTCATCAAGATGGTGTGAGCATATACACGACTCTTTAAATACCCCCATAGAAAAAAATCACAATTTGACAGCTCTGGAGACCTTGGACGCCACGGCACATTTCCAAAACGTGAAATGAGTTTTCCTGAGAACATGTTGAGGACAACATTCGTTGATACGTAGGCAGTATGTACCATGGCACCATCTTGCTGAAACTACACATTCTTTGGATTTATCCGTTTTCTGAGTAGTTCTGGTATAAAAAAAAATTGGATCACCTGAATGTAGCGGTTAGAATTAACGGTGACGGAACGCCCGGCATCTTCAAAAAAATAGGGACCAATAATGCAAGTAGGGCCAACGGCACACCATGCTGTGACTTTTTCATAATGAAGAGGTCATTTATAGATATTTCGTGGATTTTCAGAAGCCCAGTACCTGAAGTTCTTCTGTTTATTAACTGCTCCATCTAAATGAAAATGAGCTTCGTCGCTCATTAGAAGCTGCAGACCTAAATTATTTTCCAAAATCACTTGCATTCTCGTAGCGAAATCCTCACGTGTTTCAAAATCTCTTTCCTTTAATTTCTGAACAATCTGTAGTTTCTAGGGGTGGAATTAAAAAAAAATGATTTCTACGAAAAATCTTAAATTTTTATTTAGAGTACATATTGATCATTGTTATGCAACATTTTTCGTATAGCTGTTAGTAGCCGCTGAAATGCCATAACATTACAAAGGTAGTAACATGGCATTTGCCCTCCTTTAACCGCGCTAAGCTCCGTACTATGCGTTCAAAAAACATCCGGTTCCCAATTGTCATCCTGTACCTATCTAAAAAATGTAACGGTTTTTTTATAATGCGGATTTTGTTATTTTTAAAAAATCTCCATTTTTTTTCACTTATGTAATTATTACGCACTTTTTGATATTCTGATTTTTTTTCTTTATCCAAAACATATTTGTCCAAAAAAACTGTAATGGTAATTTACTTACGTTGTCGATTTTCAAAATCATACATTTTTTTAAAAGTATTTTGTAAACTTCTTGTCCTCTTTGATTGGTATTATTATACATACCATCAAGTTTTGTCAGTTACTAAAAAAATACAAAAGGATATCAATCGGCAATAATTACTTCCACATCCAGTGGAAGTATAGCAACGACAAAAATTTTTTTTTAATTTTTTATTATTCAGATAGGCTTAAAATGTCACGACTGTCTGTAACTTTTTTTTGTGCGCACGTTTACTCTGGAACCGTTTAAGATATTGACTTAAAATTTGGTAAACGTATGTACTTTAACGAGATCTGGAACTAGATTATATTTTCGTCTTCTTCCGTCGAAGGGTTGGGGGGTAAATTGGGGTATATTTGGGGTAAATGGGTAAATCAAGCGGGTAAGAGTCCATAAAGTTGGTATTTAGTATATACAAGAGAAGCTAAGGTCTCAAAAAAATTTTGGCGTTAGCCACCCCCATTACCACCCCCAACCCCTTATTAAAGGGGATGAAAAAAATGTGATTTAGTGTATGTACAAGAACCAGAAACCTCAAAATATTTTTTTTTACTTCATCCACCCCCACTACCACACCCCATCACCACCCCCACCCCACTACCGATGTGGGGTATCGTTTTATGAGTTTTTGGGGTAGAGGATTTCAAATATTATGTTATTAAAGTTCCATAAACAATTATTTCCACATACAAAGTTTTTTCGTTGTGAGTTACTTGGATAAAGAATCTGGATGTGGAAGTAGTGATTCCCATTTGATTGAAATTAAATATGTGCCTTTAAACAAAAATACACCCTTCAGAAACTTTATTTAACCCTTTGTGGAGTGATAAAAACCGACAGGGGATACGATTATAGCCCTTATGAACCTTATGATTATCATCAATAATATACCTAAGAATGTCTACTCTGAAAGACTTCTTATCTGAGTTGGAAACATTTTTCGTGGTGAAGGTATTGTCTACCAGTTCTACCAATATTAAGTATTATCCATTTTTTTCCAATCCATTCTTTTTTCCAATGGACAGTTCGCAATTAAACTAGTGGATTTTCAGTGCTGCGTTCCTCTACAGGTGGGACCCTGAGACATCATTGTTCTACCCAATACATAAAATCAAACAACTGACGAACGATTCTCAACGTTATTTCAGATAATGGAAAAGAAGATACAATTTTTTTGTCACAAAATTTCACTATTTTATTAATTCATTATTGATTAAAATTCATTTTTGTGCACATAAGGGGGTCTCACAGGGTATCCACTTGTTCACAATGGATTAAAAGGTTACAAAGTTATTATTTTTTATGTTAGAAATGAGATTCATTATTTCTAATGCATTTCCGTACTCGACTTCTTATTTCAACCGTAGTGGTCCTTAGGCTACGTTCAGTGGCGGAACCAGGGGGGCACAGTGGCACGTGCCCCTTTATCGTTTATTTTGGTATTCGTTTTTTTATTAAATAATAGTGATTTATAAAAAGCAATATTAATTATTATTGTATTATATATACATATGTACTGTACGTGTTCCCCCTGTCGTTTATTTTGGAGCATGGAAAATGTGTTGTTTTTTTTTATTTGTGAACGGAAAAATTTTCGGTGATTTTCTAATTATTCTAATTCTAATTAAACCAAATGATATGTCGTGGCACATTATGCAAAATGTCAGATATTATTGTGGCACAAAATAAAAAACTAAAAGATCTGGACAAATTTCATCATATACATGCGTGAGGTCTTGAGACGCTATCCTAAAATGATGCTGCTTGTCTTCTTAATCTCACAAAGGAGAGTACACAAATGCTTCATTAATTAATTTTTCGGTACCCAAAAACGGGGTTAAATTCAAGATGATTATTGATAATAATCTTGAATTTAACCCCGTTTTTATCTCTAGCAAAGCAGAGGACTCAAATCCAACTGAATTCGCTGCTTTGCTCGTTCAATGCAGTGAGCATGCTATAGCGACTATAGCGACTCACTCACTGGAAATCGAGAAGTTCCAAAAGCGAGATGTTTCCATGGAGTCGCTAAGAAACAAAAAGGAAAACTCGATCCATAATGGAGAAGTTTCCATGGAGTCGCTAGGAAAAATAAAAAACATTCGATATAAAAATACAATATCAATATACTTAAAAATACCAAAATCACATATAAAATATGAACATGTATTAAAATAAAAACAAATATACGAATATTAACTTCGATTTTAATTTTATTTATAGCGATAACGCTATACATGCCATATTTCTCACCGCTTCACTATGCGTATCTTAGTCTAGATTATAGTGGAGAGAAGAGCAAAACAGTTGAGTACACAGTCAAGCAAAGCGGAGGAATTAAACCAATGCCTGAAAGTTAAGACTGTTTGCTCGACTGTTTTGCTCTCCTCTCCACTATATACGTACTCTTAGTCTTATTTTTGTTCGTAATTTTAGAACAGTTTATTCCATTTTGGCTATCAGTTGAGAACAACTTTGAATTTCGCCTTTGTAGACAAGTTCTTTCATCCTACCCCACACGTAAAAGTCTAGTAGCGTTAAACCTGGTGGATACCCTGCTCATTAACGTGTGACACTCCGCCAACTCTTAGAGGGAATATATCCCGATTGGTGAATCGGGCGTAATGCACCTATTCTGTGGTCTGCACAGATTTAATGCTACTGGGCTTTTTCGTGCGACATAGAACGAAGTAACTTGTTTACAATGGGGAAATTCAAAGCAGTGCTCAACTCATAGCAAAAATGGAGTAAGCTGCCCTACAACTACGAACAGAAATAAGACTAAGGACGACTACGGTTGAAAAAAGAAAGAAACAAGCTAAAAATGTAGGTACTCTTCGCCAATTTACTGAGCTTTTTATATAATTGTTACACTTTCCATAGGTTTTTTGTAAATAATGTCAGTTTTTGGACAGCCTGAATTTTGTGATACCAACTTTGTTGTAAAAAAAAAATATATGAAAAAAAAAAATAAAAAATAAACCTCCGGCCTGTGAGGGATTCGAACACAGAATCTTTGGATTGCAAGACAATACAACAACAACAACAAGCATTTATTAATGTTACAGGATACAATATGCGCCATTCCGTAGTCTGGTCCGGAGCCAGCCAGACAATCACGGCGAACATAGTCGAGGTGGGTGTGAGGCTGGGCGGGGAGGGTCCGGTTTGGCGGTGACGAAAATTACTTGGTGAGTTAAAACTCCTGCCTAATGGAAAAAGGTTTAAATTTAACAATATCGTGCAACGTAGTACACGAGGGTACTTAAAAATAATTAAAATTAAAACTGGAAAACTATCGATTTCGCGCACACGCGAACACTTAAAAATTTCGATTGCTGGCACGGGAAACCAAAACTCAACGAACAAACCCTTTGAGAAAATTCCACCCTGGTAGTCTTCCTGACGCCAGGAAAGTGTCGCGGATAGTTAAAAGTGTGTAATGTTATGTGAAATTTTGGTTTATTAAGAGTTTATTGGTCGAGACTGAATTTAGAGACAAAAATGGACAAGGAACAAAAAAGGTAAAAACAAATAAAGGGAATAGAGAGGGGTTGGTTGTAGGTTTTGGTGAAGATTAAAGGTGGGGAAAAGAGAAGTTGTCGTAGAGGGAAGTGTAGTTAGAGAGGTTGCCGTAAGATGGTATGGTAAGGGGTGTCGGATATCGAAAAGGATCGCATTATGCTGTCTGATTCGTGTTATGTTGCGGGTTAGCGGACTATCTCCTAGTTTGAATTGATAGAATTTTTGGGAGATTTCTTGGACGTAGTCCGCTAGTGGCGTTCTGTCGTGGCAACGATTATATAGATCTCTGAGGGAGGTGTATCTGCCCGAATCAGAGATGAGGCGCATAAATTTGTGTTCGAGAACTCGGAGTTTCCTCATTGTCGTGGTCGGTATGCTGCACCACACCGGCGCCGCGTATGTGATGGCCGGTCTGATCACCATCGTATACAACAATTTTTTATTTGTCCTGTTGAGTTCGCTACTCCTTGCCAGGAGCGGATACAGACTCCTGGACATGGAGTAGACCTTGCGTATTGTCTCGTTTATGTGAATGTTGAACGTCAGTCTCTTGTCCAAGTTCACCCCTAGATACTTCACGCACCGTTTAATTGGAATTTGGCGACCCCCGATCGAAAGACTACACCATCACAGATTACTACAAAAATCGAATGTCTGTAATATACTCGTATATCTTTCGAGAATCACATTTAACGCATTAAATATATTATTATAAAATATATATTAGTAAAATGCATAAACAAAAAAATTTGTATTATAGGGATAACATTTCGAAAGATTTCTATTTTAGCGAAAGTGACAAAAATTAAAACAAAATTAAATTAAATGATTAACAACTTTCTTATTTACTGATTGACTTCTTTCGAAAACAATAGGGTTCTTCCTCTAGCTAACACTAACTTAGTTTCCAAATTTCAATACAATCGGGCTTTTCTTTCTTAAGTTATCGTGCTTACAAGAAACGTGACGGACGGACAGACAGACGGACGTCAGAATTCGTTCACTAACACGATGATATGAAAATTTTTTCTCTTCGAGCGATATTTCCGGTTTTAGAAATGTGCCAATCAAATGCAATATACTCTTCGTTTTTGAGAAGAGTATAATAATGGATATCATTACGAACATAACAAATATCTAGATTTCCTATCCAAGTCTCTTGCAATGAAAGACCTTTAGTAATATAATATTTGAAATCGTAGTGGGGATGGATAAACCAAAAAAAATTGTTGAGGCCTTTGCTTCTTGTACACACTAAACCACAATTTTATATTTTTACCCCTTTTAATAATGGAGTGGCGGTGGTAATGCGGCTGGCTAATGCCAAAGAATTTTTCGAGACCTTAGCTTCTCTTTTATATACTAAATACCAATTTAGTGGACACTTAATTTACCTATTTATCTAAATTGACTCCAATTTACCCCCCAACCCTTCAACAGAATAAGATCAAAATATATAGTTCTAGATCTCGTTAAAGTACATATGTTGTACCAAATTTCAAGCCAATATCATAAACAGTTCCAGAGTAAACGTGGGCACAAAAAGTTACAGACAGACCGACAGACAGAAATTTTTTTTTACTCAAACTTAAAATCTTGACGTTTCATGACATTCTAAGCCTATCTGAACAATAAAAAATTTTCAATTTTTTTTTGCATGACTAACATCCACTGGAAGTAGAAGTAATTTAAAAAAAAAAAATAAGTTACCATACTTCCACGATGTGGAAGTAAAATAATAATTTTGTAACCTCTTAAATAAACTTTTTGAAAAGAGCTTTGTTATTGCTGATTGATATTCTTTTGCCTTTTTTTAGTAAACGATAAAACTTGATGTACGTATAATAACATCATTAAAAAAGGATAAAATAGAGCAGTTTCAAAATAATGTAACATCTAGACGACTTTTATAAAATTTTATGACTAAAATTCGACACCTTAAGTTAACAGTGCAATTTTTTTCTAAACAGAAACGTTTAAATTATTTTTCTTTTGTTCATTCGGATAAAAAATATATTTCAGAATTTCAAAAGTTAAACTGCATAAGTGCGTAATAATTACATAAATGATGAAAAATTAAGATTTTTTAAAAAAGAACAAAATCGACATTATAAAAAAAACCGTAGCATTTTTCATATAGGTATGTTTGGTCAAACAGATGCCAAATGTATCTTTCTGTTCAGGGCCGGTATCGCTCGGCCAAACACCCTGTATAGTCCAGACAATGGGACATCGACCCGGAAAAATAGGGAAATTCGAAAATTCAGGTCTTGTAAATTATTAACAATTGCATTTTATTACTGAGCACCACCATATTAGAAAAATGATGCAGAAGAAAAGTTTCACGAAAGATCTCCTTTCTTACATCATTTTTTTTTTTATTATTTTCGTGAAGGCAGATCCAGACCAAGACAACTTTGTCGTCCAACCGCGCGTCCAACTGAGGTCAAATTTATGAAAATACGTTTTTTTAAGATTGTACTCTTAACCGCTGTAAATGATTTTTTTTCTTTCGGAAAAAGTAGAATAACATGTCAATACAGTAGTATAAGTTTAAAAATAATATATGCCTGGATAGAGAATTAGGAATCAAAGAGAAAATAAATATATAAAAAACGTTAGGTTTTTCATTAAAAAAAATTGTAGTATTCGGTTGCCACCTCTTTTGAATTACTCTCTAGATTTTGAAATAATTTCATAATATGCCACTCTTGCACTTTCACAAGTTTCATTTGAGACACTTTTTCAAAGGATGGGAGGGCTTATAAGGTTGGTTTTCGGCCATTTTTATTTTTGGTCAAAAACTTTCCAAACATTTTTTTTTATCATATATATTCAATATCTAATCTATTCCACCCCACACAAAACTTCCCCCGACCATACCCCCTCCATGAATCACCTTTAAATTACACAGGTCTACAAAAAAAAAAGGTTTTGTCCTAAGGTTCTCATTTACCGAAAACCGGCCCTTTTTATTTTTGGTCAACCCTTCGTTTCAAACGGTTGAGGAGATATTGACCACCCACCCGCTACTAACTCACCCTGTATAACGATTGAATGTTGTAAAATAGTAAAAAAAGCTTTCTTTTTATAAAAACATTTTTATAATAATATATGGTGAAAAGAAACCAATACTTAAAAAAATATAGTTTTATATACTTAAAAAATACCTTTTTGTACAAAATGTTAGGCATTGCTAGATGATCTGATCATTCTATCTGTAGCCACTTTTTCGATATCGGAGTTGCTTCAAGATTTCGTAGGATTATCACCCTACGAAATTTTATTATTACAAAAACACCTTAATTTACAAAGTACCTTTCGAAATTCCCTCATTTTTTCCAGATTTTTGCCGTTGCTTGGGCTAGCTAATAAATGTTGATGTAAATATGTGTATTTAATTTAAATGTGTATATATTATGTCCCTATAATGTTAAATGATTGTACTCTATTAAAAAGCCTCTTATATATAAATAAATAATTTGTGTAAATCTTGTATTATTTGTAAACCATTAAACTTACAGTGGAGTGGATATATGAAGAATTACAGGTCTCTTATAAAGTCTTTTGATTTGTACCTAAGTTTATTATAAAAAAACATCAAAAAATAAAATAAAACTTCTGAAAAAATTTGCTAAAGGTGTCAATTTGACGGCTACCATTGAGAAAAATTTACTCATTGGGTAAAAAGCTCGCAAACATTTTTTAAAAGAAAATCACTCTGAATATGTAGGTACCAAAAACAATCATATGCCCATCTAGGTTAAATTTAATCATGCCTTTTGCACCTGTTTATCCATTCACCTCTTAGAATAGAATAGAATAGAATAGAATAGAATAGAATTTTATTCATGCTATACATATATATAATATTTGCATATGTCAGAGATAAAAAACTAACGACTTAATTTAAAAACGAGTATAAAAAAAACAGTCACGATAACACAATATAAAATAAGTAGTAGTCATAAAAACTAGTACCTCAAGTAGAGGAAAAAACATAAAATATAACATTGTCAAAAACACAGAAAAAACAATTAATGCAAAATGCTAAAATGTGTGTGTTTTTTAAAATGTGTCCAAGTCTCCTCAATGACCCTCTTAAGTCTAGTAGATCTAGATTAAACATAACGTTAAATATAATGAATCTAATTAGACAGACGATAAATTGGGCAAGGAGCCGAAATATTCAAAATATTCGTCATATGAGTAGAAGGCATTCTGTAAAAGGATATTTTTTATTTTTAGCTTAAACGTGTTTACTCATATCAAGATTTTGTAAATCTTTAGGTAACACATTAAAAAATTTTATTGATAGATATAGGTAGGAATTCTGAGATTTACTTAGTCTATATTTGGGCAATCTTAAATTTGTTTTTGTCCTAGTGCCATGGTTAGGTATGTCCTCCTGCTTCGTGATTTTGTTACTTTTTAAATCTTTTAATATGACACAAGCATTCATATATATAACTTATGGTTTTGGACACCAGATCTTTGAGTTTTGGAAAAACGTGAAAAATAATATTTTGACAAGCCGAGTGACCAGCAGATTTCTTTGTACAATACGTGTTATTATAGTCACGCCTTGTTCCCGGCATTATTCTTCATTTCTATTTGAATCAGAGCAATATGTAAATCTAATACATGAATTATTAAGCTTCTTTTACCTTCTATAATATATACAAAATCACCACAGAACACTAATAATAATAATTGTCTTTTAAATCCCATAAAGGTCCAAAATAGTGCAAACAATAGTATGTCCCTGTTTCTGCACACAATTTCACCAACAAGAATGTTTTTATAACTCAAAGAAACATATAAAACACACACGAAGATGTACATAGCAGATTTCCAAAGAAAAACCAGTAAATAAGTGGACAAAACTTAATAATAACATCACTAAACACAGAGAGACAATGCCATCAGAAACGTAAACAACAGATTAGGGTCTCTCCGTGACGTCACAGCTTTGCCGGCAAGTGGCGAACGTTGCAGCATAGGGAACTAGCTATCCTCCCTATGTTTACGGTTCTTGACTCATACCTAGTTTGTAGCAAGTATTTAATTTACGGCCTTAACGGTCATAATTTCAATTGAATTAAAAAAAGGTTACAAGACATATGATTAAAAAATAATTAAAATGTCCTGGTTAGGGATAACACAGATGCATAGGTACATAGGTACATGGCAAATAAATAAGGATAAATTATTTTATATGACATTACATGAAACGTCTAGCTAAAAAACTTTTGTGCTTCTTTGAATGTCTATATGTTTTTTCCTAGATATTACTGATAGCACATAGGAGATTTTATAAATATTTAATAAAGACTCACCATTTAGAATTGTCTTCTTTCCTCGACCTGAACCCTGAACTTATCACTTACCTATTGTAGAAAGAATATTAATATCAGTATAATTATCTACTTTCATACACCGGGAACTACATCGATCGATATAGGGAAAATTTTGAAAATTTAGGGAATTACTAACGTCAGTAAGTATGGTCAATCCAAAGAAAATAATTATAAGCATTCGACACTTTCGCTTAAACCCGAAGTCTACACCAACTTGCTCATTTTAAAAGCAACACCCTATATATTTCGAAATTTTCGAAAAGAGCGAAAAATTCAGAGTCGAAAACATGTAGCATACTCTTATTTATAAACCTAGCCGTTTCAGAGATATTTGACATTTTATAAAAAAATTTGCAATAACTTTTTTCACGTAAAAGATCCTCATTTACTTTTTAGCATGCAGAAAGACCATAAGGCGAAAAAAGTTATAAAGGTTATTGCAAACCGTTACATCTGTCAATTTTTTCATAAATATCTCTGAAACGGCTGGGTTTATAGTACAGGAAAACTTTACTTTAACTCGAAAAAAAATTGTGCAGACCTTAAACCTTGGTTATAGGTTCAAAATAGGCCAAAGTTTATGAAACAAAAAAGTTTAGGAGTTTTATGGATCCGCGCGCACCGATAGGGGAGTGAAAAGGGGTATTTTTAATTAAATAATCGGGTTTTCTCTATTCTCTCGGGAAATATGGCATTTATAAAAAAACAGTTCAAATAAAAGTTGTTTCTGACAAAATTATCTTCAATTTGGTGTTTAATTTAATTTTATAGCAATAATTAACCGAAATACTAGAGGTTTTAACTTTGGAATAATGTCATATGAATTAGATCTCGTTCATTTTTGGCAGCTTAATAGTAAATGCATAAAAAAACAGAAGTTTCTATACACTCAAAGAAAATGATAGGTAAATTCAACCAAAAAGAGCATATGAAATCACGCCTATCTAGTTTCATAGTTAAATCAATCAGAAAAGAATAGTCATACAACTTTATTTGTTTTCGTAAACAAATAGTAGTTTAATAATCATATCTTCTTGTAACAAATTAAATAGTACAATGACATTTTTTTATGTTCACTAACCGTTTTCAATTTGGTCTACAATTAAATAGTACAACGACTTTGTTTTTTGTTCACCAACTAATTTTTAGGTTGATCTACACTTTATTGTATGTTGAAGTTTTTTTTGGTTAGCCAAAATCTCAGTATTGAGACATCAGACCACCCAAACCAAAGATTAGAGATCGTTTATAAGATCCATCCAAATATATCGATGATCCCTGAGAGAATTTGAACATTGCAATCATGTTATTAATTTTCTATCAATTCATAAGAGTATAAGATAATGCATGATTGATTATTGTCAGTGATTTGTATGTGGCGTCATCTGGGAATAATTTCTGTAATAGACTACGTGGTAAGCAAGCAAATTTTATGGTAATTCTTTTAGAACTTCTAGAAGACGACAATAACATTGGTTTGTCTACCAAGTACAATAATACAGCGAACTAATAATGGGTTAGAATTACAATTCGATAATAGTTAAAAATAAAATATACTATTATCTAGTTTAATTTGACAGAATTCAACAAAATAATAGTCAGACGAACAAAATATTAGTCTTATTCATCTATTTTTTAAGTTAATGTTTGTTTTGTTGTACGACAACTTTTTATTAATTAAAATAACAATCACCTCTTGTTTAAAAATACCATCAATATAGTTTGGTTTAACAAAATTAACGATATTGTTAGTTAACCATTTTTTTTTTGTTGAATTTACCCATACTATTTCTTTGAGTGTATTATGCGAGGGCTTGCTAATTTACAGGGGGAGTTTTCAGGGAGTGGCACCTGAAAAAAAAAAAAAAACATTGGAGGTGAGAGAGAATTAAATTTTAAGAACAAAAGGTTCTATGCAGCTTTTCATATAAATTGATAGATTTAAGTTATAACTACTAGAAAATTTGGGATTTTAGCTTGAAAAAGTGATATTTCAAATACGTTTTCGTCAAATAACTCGAAAAGTATTACTTACATTGAGCGAACACATGCTAGAGAAAAACAAGAAAGCTCCTAAATTAAGGATGAATTTCGCTTTTTTTTTATTTTTGTAGAGTTAATGGTTTCGAAGATCTGGAAGTCTAAAGGTGAGTCCGAACGTTTATAAGGAAGAAGTATTTAGTTTCAATGTTAAATATCTCGGAAACTATGTAATGGCATTTAGGCCAAAAACGCTAATAACCAAAATAAAAACTATTAAGTAGTTAGGCTTTCAAATGATTATTTTTTTCCTATTTCTATAGCATAAAAAAAAAAGAAATTGTGACAGAAATAATGTACTTTTTCACATTTTTTTTATAAAAACGTCGCAATTTTGTTAATGTAAGTAGTCAGTATTTAAAAAATATATTCCCATATACTGTTTTTCGTTAATATATAGTGTGACCTAGATGCTCAAGTTTTTTCATCGGGCTTACAGCTTGCTTTAGAAAAAAAATTGCATTTTAAACTGTAAGGGGATTTTAGAAAAAACATAACATTCTTGTTTCTCTGCAAATATCTCAATAAATATTATTTTAAGAGAAAATGAAGCTTATAAACCGAGAATAAATTTATTTTGTTTATATATTTGTGTAGGGTTGATTGTTTCGGAGTTTAATTTTATAAATGGCATCCGACCGTTTTTAGGATGAAGTATTTAGTTTAAAATGTTGAATATCTTAGAAACTGTGACACTTCCATCAAAAGTTCTAAGAAACAGAATTAAAGGTAATTAATCAATCTTTAAAATGATTTTTTGTTTGTTTCTACATCACAAAAAATAAAGAAGTTATGGCAGATTCAATGTGCGTTTTCACATTTTTGTTAACAAAATGCCGGCATTTTGTTATTGTAATTGCTCCGTAATTAATGTTTCTTTCAGAAATGCTGTTTTTCATTACTATATCACCTAGATGCTCAATTTATTTTGTCCCTTTAAAACACTTGTTTTAGAAAATAATTCCATCCGCCATCCCCCCCATCGAAAAATGTCCGTATTTCGGTTAATTATTGCTGTAAAATTAATTTATAAACACCAAATTAAAGATAATTTTGCCCGAAACAACTTTTATTGAACTATTTTTTGTAAATGCCACATTTCTCGAGAAAATGGAGAATAATCGATTTTTTTTATTACCCCTATAGGTTCCCGCGGATCCGTAAAACTTCTAACCTTTTTTGTTTCGTGAACTTTGGCCTATTTTAAATTTATAGCCGAAGTTTAAAGCCTGCACGAGTTCGAGTTACAGTCATTTTTTTCAATCTTTCTCTGTACTATTAGGGATACAGTATGCTACATGTTTTCGGCTCAGAATTTTTCGCTATTTTCGAAAACTTTAAAATATATAAGTAGGGTGTTCCATTTAGGGTCTGGGGTGTTTTAGTTATCTCCAATTTTGCAAATGTTCTAATAATTAATGAATATAATATGATAGAGCACATTACCAAAAAAAAATTGCGGATGAACCTCGGGATGAACATACAATTAAGAGAAAGAAAAATTAGAAAGTTACGGGACCGAAGAGCGAAAAGGGGTGCTGGGTGGAGTAATAACAGTGGATTGAAAATCATTGAAATGAAAATAAGTAGGTAGTACTACAATGAAGTATTGCAATTGCCTCAATAATAATTAAAAAAAAGTAACATAACACAACCTTAACCTAACCTACCCTCAAATATAGGATGGGAGGGCAGATATTAGCCGCTCGTCAAAATAGTGGACAATAGTAATAAATGCATAATTTTACATCTTTTTATTGTTAATTTCAGGTTACATTAATTCGTAAGTACATTTTACTTAAATACTACTAGACGGAGAGCTAGCGACGAAAATTTGACGAGATAGGGTACAAGGGTAATTTATTCCTAAAATGTTAGAATTATTCTAAATTAAGTGAAAGCTCGATTGGCAGAAGTCAGTTTGGGGTCTGAAAGTGTGGGTGGAGGATCAAACATGTGGATTTTGAAAGAGAAAAACGTGACAAGATACAAGGATGACAATTGGTATTTGCATTGTTTTTGTAAATATAAAGAAGAAAAAAATTGGCAGAAGCATAGGTGGAGGCTAAAGGGTAGGCAGAAGTCATCAAAGTTCAAGAAAAATTACTGAAAAATACGTGATAAGGTACACTTCTGCCAATTTGCATATTTACTTGTTATGTAATGTAAAAACTATATGTAAATTGGCAGAAGTGAAAATGGAGAATAAATATTGAAAAAGTTGAAAAACGTATGTGACGCGCGGTGTCGTTATTTTTTCGCTATTTTATAGGTGTACGTCATGAGGTATATTTCTATACCAATTTATTTATTTATTCTTCATATTGTCAGTAATTAAATATCTCGTTAAATATATACCGGGCAGGAGTATAAGTGGAATATATACCTATATATTTATTTATAAATGTATGTATATTCTAAAAATCAACCATATGTACCTCGTTTTGTTTTCCGCGCTGAATTGTGTCTAATTATTGTAAAGTATATTTTGTCAAAACTTTTATATAATTATACTGATATGCAACTATAATTATATAAAATCGTTAATATATACAGTATGTCCGCGGATGGGGTTTACAATAGGTGTAATGGCTAAAATTTTTAACTTTTCGAGAAAATGTTATTCTTCATAAAAGTTTTTGCTTGCCTAAAAAATAGTAATGACGTTGAGAAAAAT
Organism: Rutpela maculata; assembly: GCA_936432065.2. Lineage (NCBI taxonomy): Eukaryota > Metazoa > Arthropoda > Insecta > Coleoptera > Cerambycidae > Rutpela > Rutpela maculata. Next base: position 64,714,409 of record OW386289.2, read on the forward strand.
TATATTTGTTATACGGGGTGCTCATGAATTACAAAAACTTAAAACTCCGTAAGAGTAAACTGGTTACCTATATTTTTATTTTGGAACAAAATGTGAAATAAAAAAGTTGTTTGAAATTATATGGTCTGTCCAAATTCAAAATTTCATTTGAATATCGCAATGTTTCGAAATAAGTGAATTTTTATTAAAATATTTGTCGGGTTTTATAAAATTTGTATTTGATTGTTAGGTGCGCTTTAACGTCTATATATCATGACATATCTGCATTAAAAAATTATTTTTAAATGGTTAACGAGCAAGGAATTTTTTTAATAGAGTACTATGGGGACAGTGCAAGTTCATACCGTTACGTTCTTCAACAATTTAGTGAGAGATTTCCCAACGTGTATGTTTCGAGAATGGCAGTTCATAAATGGGCCAAAAAATTTAAATAATTGGTTTAAAATTGTGATATTTAATAAAGTCATAACCTTCAAATATGTATTTACTTTTATAAATTCAGAATTGTTTATCTGATATTTACTCGCCTTGTTCGAATGCAATTAGCTAAATAAAAATTTGACAAAAACCGACAAGTATTTAACTAAAAATTCACTTATTTCGAAACATTGAAATGAAACAAATGAACAAATGAAACATTCAAATGAAATTTTGAATTTGGAGATACCATATAATTTGAAACAACTTTTTTATTTCACATTTTGTTCGAAAATAAAAAATATAACCAGTTTACTCTTACGGAATTTTAAGTTTTTGTAATTTTTCTCAACGTCATTACTACTTTTTGGGCAAGCAAAAACTTTTATGAAGAATAACATTTTCTCTAAATTTTAGCCATTACACCTATTGTAAACCCCATCCGCGGACATACTGTATATATTAACGATTTTATATAATTATAGTTGCATATCAGTATAATTATATAAAAGTTTCGACAAAATATATTTTACAATAATTCGGCACAATTCAGCGCGGAAAACAAAACGAGGTTCATATGGTTGATTTTTAGCATATACATCCATTTATAAATAAATATATATATATATATATATATATATATAGAACAATCTAAATTTAGTAGGGCTTCGGAAGCCCTACTAAATTTAGATTGTTCTTTAACTAGTCGGACGTGACTATCCTTCATTATATATATATATATATATATATATATATATATATATATATATATATATATATATATATATATATATATATATATATATATATATATATATATATATATATATATATATATATATATATATATATATATATATATATATATATATATATATATATATATATATTTCACTTATACCCCGCCCGGTGTACATTTAATTACTGACGATATGAAGAATAAATAAATAAATTGGTATAGAAATATACCTCATGAAATAGAGAAAAAAATAACACCGCGCGTCACATACGTTTTTCAACTTTTTCAATATTTATTCTCCATTTTCACTTCTGCCAATCGAGCTTTCACTTAATTTAGAATAATTCTAACATTTTAGGAATAAATTACCCTTGTACCTTATCACGTTAAATTTTCGTCGCTAGCTCTTAGACTATACTTACTTGCATTTGCATGATTTACAATCCACTGTTATAGGGCAAGAACAAAGGTATTTCTTTCGGAAAAAAATACCTTTGTCCTTGCCCTAAATAATTTACATAAGCACAACATTTCAACTATAACTTTGCACCCCTTTTCACTCCCCGGTTCCGCAACTTTCTCATTTTTCCTCCTCTTAATTGTATGGTTCATCCGCAATTTTTTTTTTAATAAATGTGCTTTATTTATCACATACTAAGTATTCATTACTATTTAGAAAATTTGCTAAATCGGAGATACATAAATTGCCCCAGACCCTCCATTTAAAATAAGCAAGTTGGTATCGACTTCCGGTATAAGCGGATGTGCCAAATGCTTGTAATTATTTTCTTTGGATTAGTCATCCAGACATTAGCAATTTCCTAAATTTTCAAAATTTTCTGGTAAGTACCTACCTACTTTTTCCTACATCGATCGATGCAGTTCCCGGTGGGACACTCTGTATACTTAATAATCATTTAAAACTACCTTATAGCTTATTATTGTACTCTGTCCATCTCCATTTGTTCTTAACCAACATTGCAAGTTCCTTCGATGTGCACACGACGTAATCACTACACTGCCACACACTGCAAACATACAATAACTGTAAAATTCGGAAAAATATATTAGACTTTAAATACCTATATAATAAATAATACTCTAAATTACTATTTATACAGTGAAATATTGAGAATGTTTTGAAACACATAGTGTCAATGACGCCACTAGATAAGTGTACTGAAACAAAAAACAATAACAAATCGTGTAGGTAACGCTTGCTTTTGTACAAGCACAGCCTACTTATTATTATATGCATAGGTAATTTGGCTCCTAGCAAAATTGCATTTTACGAAGTTACTAGTAATTATTAAATTTCTTTTAAACAGATAGGTTTTCATTAAAAATTTATTGGCTTCTTGTAAAATTTGGAATTACCTACTCACCATTGTTTTATTACATTTTATCAGTATTAATTAACACAAATTCCTCCTTGTCTGACAGTCAACTTGGATAACAATAGTGCTTTTTATCATACAACTTCAAAATTCTGTAATTTAATAATCACTGAAGCACTTTTTATTGATTATGTATTAATAATACACAGTGACACCGCGAAACAACACAACCTTACATAAACATGACACAATTTTTGAAGTTCCTTTGACAGCGCCATTTGTGGACAAAAGTAGAAACCAAAGTTCTGTTACTTGTCGCTGTCTTCTCAGCCAGTGGCGTAGATTAATTTTGCAATAGGTAATATAAAAATACGATATTCTATTTTTTGGTGTATAATACCTTTGTATATGAATGAGTAAGAACGAAAATAATGAAAGAGTCTTACCGACTTACCCCTTTTCTTGCGTTGTTTTCACTTCCAACGTTGTTGAGTAACACCAAAATTATATGTCTTAGAGCAGTGAGCTGTATTTTATGTTTAGAGCACTTGAAATATAGTAGTTACACGAAAAAACAGGTATATTAAATAAGCAGAGAAAAATGCTCCATACATATGTATATTGTTACCGAGCTTCTCGCTTCACAGCAAGAACCGTAAACAGAGGGAGGGAGGATAGCCAGTTCCCTATGCTGTAACGTTCGCCACTTGCCGGCAAAGCTGTGACGTCACGACGAGACTTAAATCTGTTGTTTACGTTTCTAACGGCGTTGTCTCTCTCTGTGTTTAGTGATGTGATTATTTAATTCTTTCCACTTATTTACTGGTTTCTCTTTATAAATCTCATATGTACATCTTCGTGTGTGTTTTATACTTTTATTTGAGTTATAAACATTCTTGATTAATGAAATTGACTGCAGAAACGGGGACATACTATTGCTTGCGCTATTTTGGACCTTTATAGGATTTGAAAGACAATTATTATTGCTAGTGTTCTATGGTGATTTTGTATATATTATAGAAGGAAAAAGAATCTTAATAATGCATGTGTTAGATTTATATATACATATTGTGTTATTATTCAGATAGAAGTGAAGAAAAATGCCGGGAACAAGGTGTGCAGTGTATGACGTAATAACACGTATTGTACATATATTGGACAAAGAAATGTACTGGTCAAAATATTGTTTTCCACATTTTTCCAAAACCCAAAGATCTGGTATCCAAAACCATAAGAGGTGAATGGCTAAATAGGTGCAAAAGACAGGATAAATTTAACTCAGATACAAGTAGGTTTTGTTCGGTTCATTTTATGGAGACCGACTATGGACGAGACTTCCAAAATAAATTACTAGCTGAAAATACGTTTTTTTTGTACCTACTGTACCTACCCCTGTACCTACTTTTCCGAGATGTTTTGTTATACTGGTTGTTAATTTTTATAATACATATTTTTCATAATTTAATATTTTGTTTAGATCACTTTTATCAGATTTCTCTGTTTTAGTTATTATATGTGTATCTACTTTTCCGAGATGTTTTGTTATACTGGGTGCTAATTTTTAGAATACATATTTTTCGTAATTTAATATTTTGTTTATTTATCAGATATTTATGTTAATTGAATCAGAATCCACTCTAGATAAGATATATTCAAGAATCAATATCCGCCGTAGAGAAAAACAAAAATTTATGTTTCCTTGAACCAGACATTTCATTTCCGTGACTTGTTTTAATAAATTTGACGTGATTTTGTCAATTTTTGTCAGAAACTTACACGCTTTGCCTGCTTGTACTGTAGTTCGCATGAATTTCAGGAAGCTAATCAGGTTAAGTCAATGAAGAGCCAAAATAGAGATTCTAGTTCAAGCAGAAAATTAAGTAAAATAACCCTGAACAAGTTAAAAACATAGGTACTCTTCGCCAATTTACTGAGCTTTTTATATAATTGTTACACATTTTATAGGTTAGTCTTCGCAGTTTTCTTGTAAATAATATTAGTTTTTATACATCCTAATTTTTGTAATACCAACTTTGTTGTGAAAAAAAATATATGAAAAAAAATTGAAAAAAAAAACATCCAACCTGTCTGGGATTCAAACACAGGATCTTTGGACAACAACAACAACAACGAAAAGAATGTATTAATGATTACGTACATGTAATGTGCCTCGCCGGAACCTGGCCCGGAGCCAGCCAGACAACCACGGTGCGCAGCGCCGAGGTGGGTGTAAGGTTGGGTGGGGCAGGTCCAGTTTGGCTTATCGGCAATAATTTGTGGTTAGAGCTCCTGCCTGCCTTAGGAAGACTTAAAACTAAGTTAAAAGTAACAATACGTATTCACATGGACCTAAAACTAATTAATATTACACTAAATAACTAAACTCACTGGGCGAAACACGCACTTAATGAATTTAGGTTGTTCATTCGGGAAACACAATTAAACGAAAGAACCCATTCCAACAAATGACAACCTTGCGGTCTGATCGCCGACAAGGAAGATAGAGTAGTTAAAAAAGCTGTGGTTTAAAAAATTGGGATTTCTAAGAAGTTTTTGGCCTAGAGGGGATTTGGAAAAGACAAAAAGGGGACAAAAAGAACAAATAGTATAAACATAAAGGGGGAAAGAGGGATTGGAAAGATATAAAGTTAAGGAAAGATAAAGAGTAAGGATAGAGGTAAGTTTTAGTAGAAGGAAGTGCGGCTAAGGGAGTTGCCGGAAGGCAACGCCTGGTATGGTCACGGAAAAAAATCCTAATCTATTTTGAAGAGTTAAACTACTCTTGAAAAAATACTCTCATATCAACTGACACTCCATTTGTATCGAAAAAAAATCTTCCATGCAAGAAAAGCCTAATCTTATTTTCAAAAACATCCTAATTTTGACATCCAAGATAAATCTTATTTTTATTTAATACATCCTAATCTTTGCTCAAAAACAAAGATTAATTACAAATGGAGAATACGGTAAAGTTTATTCTACTCATAAATTCATATTATTTCAAGTAGTTATTATTGTTATCCCAATTACTTCTATGTGCATTGCGATAAATATTGTTTCACTTTTGTAGGATTATATATGTTTTCCGACTTAGAACAGTTATCTTTATAATAATGTCATATAAATTTAAGTAAATCATAGTTGTCTTTTTCTCAAGAACAGTGACTTATTGAAAAGATTTTGCTATACTTGATTTTAGAATAGCCACTATTCATGAAATTACAGTTCCAGTTATAATTAGTATTATACCCATCTTAATGTAGAGTGGGAGATAAAGTAGGGTAGGGCGAAACTAGCTGACCAGCCGACGCCATTCTGTTTTTTCGCTTAAGGCAAAGTCCGACGCAATTTTTATAGGAATTATATATTATAGTGATAATGAGTTTGTGAAACGTGGCGATATGGAAGAACTGTTAAAGGAATGTCAATTAGAAGAATTGATTCCATTATTCAACCGTAAGTATTATTATTGTTGTTTTATTTCTGCTAATTCTAAACAAAATATATCTGTATAAAAGAGATTAAAATTTTTCCAACAATGGCAACAAGTCGTTGTAACTATACTATTTTTTTTTACTATACCTAGTATACTTCAGCAAAAGTGCATTTTTGATAACATTTAATATATGTATATGTATATATGTATATTTGTATTTTGCATCTAAACGAATATATTATAGCACGTAATATTTTTAAAATTATACCTATATACAGGGTACAGGGTGCTTCTCGGTTAGTCGCCTATTAGGCGTTTTATAGTAACTACAAATAATTTGAATCTGAAAATTTGGAGATGCGGGGGTTTCCGAGGGTGATCTATTTAATGAACATAATGCCATGTAGGTATGTGACACTTCCGGTTACACCGGAAGTCCACCACAACCTTATTTTATGGTACACCTATTTTATTTTTTATGCCGGATTCGAATTCTACTCGTTATTTTGAGGTAATTTTCTATATATCTAATTCCCTATACTTACCTCAACGGTTTTTTGAGATATTTCGTTTTTAATAAAATTTTAAGAGGAAACTTATATAGTTGAAAATTAATAATTTGTGCTATAGTACATTTTTTGAACACCCAATTTTTTTACCATAGTATTATGGAGCTTACGTCTGTATAAATTGCAAATGCTCAACAATATACAGGGTGTCTTAAAAAAGCCCTATTCACATTGTGTGTACATTGTATAAATAAATGAGAAGCTTTACCTGAATGGTGAGATCAGTTTTTTTTTAAATAAAAACAGAAACTAGTTTTAACCATCAACCAGCCGTCGATAACAGTGCGGAGGTTTACATGTGTGCATGTATATTATTATATAGAGTACATTATATTTTCAATTTCATTCAGATATACGAGTACTTTCAATCAAATATATAACATTTTTTTGTGTTTTCCGAATATACGAATAATAATAAGTCAAAACATTTTTCCAGACCTAATCAACTTATCTATTAATTGTTCCTTTTGTCCCTTAAAAATTAAAAATGTTATCAAAAACATACTAATGCAATTTGTATAATACCCAAAGAACATAATATGTCTTATAAAAGATAATATATAATACTTACTTGACATTCTGATACCAATATACTTTTACTCCAGTCACTTTAGACAAAACTACGGCTTCTGATCTAACAAAATATATCCTTCATTTTTTTTAAATCGATTTATTTTGGTGTTTTAATGAAAATATTAAAAATAGAGAACGCCATCACCATGGCACAAAAAATTATTCATTAGGTCAAAATTCACAAAAAACGTTTTTTTGCGAATATCACGTTTTCTATGGCTCGGAGGCTAATTGAGGTTATTATGAATATGAAACATAATGAAATTCCGCACAAAAATGATCTCTCCGTATTTATTTTATGTACAACGAACGGTTTAGGCAGAAATGTGCTTCGAAGTTTCCGCGCATAATATGCTTCATTTCATATAGTCCATGCATAGAATACGTGCTTTTTCTATGTATAGTATCAAATTGACACTAAATTACCATGCCATTGTTACAGACATTTTTAAATTAGTTTATTACAAAATTTTGGGCATCTTGATATACATATAATACTTTCAAAATGAGAGTTCTAAAAGTATTACGAATATAAAAATTCTCTAATTCTAGTAATATATTACCATTTTTTAGAGTCCTGGTGATGTTGAGACTACCGTTGAAAATTAAAAAGGAAAAGCCTCTAAAAGGAAAATATTCAGTGAAGTTCAGCCGTACCTGATTGTCGTAGGACAAACCGTATCGTACACTTAAAGAATTTTGTACAGAACAGGAACATGCTAGACTAAGTATTACACTGCTATTACATTTTGTGTATTACATTGGTAAATGAACAAAAAAACTTGATCAATACAATATAATACAATTTTGATCTGCTAAGTTTATGTAATTATTTTTATATGTCATGTTTCATAATGAGAATGACTTGAGGACTGTCCGGTAATTATACGTTTTTTTGAGCACAAGTACAGATTTCCAATAATGATCTTGTTTGTTAAAAAGAAAACTTGTTGTTCCTGAAGTACAGTAAGGGTTTCTTTTCACTGATGCCCGCTTTAAGAATATAAACCAACTGTTTAGCTGAACAAAAGAAGACATCGCTTTACTGTGAAATCACCCATATATATAGTTTTTAGTTTTGTTTTATGTTTGGTTACCATGAAAGGTATTTCGTTACCTTGTGTATTTTATACATTAATAAGTTTTGTTGTTTTATATATATAAAAAAAATAAAACTACATTTTGTTTGCAATTTATTTTGATTTCCTTACCTCTTCACTTTTCACTGATTTGAGAAACCAAACCAACCTTTTAATATGAAGACAAATTATATTAATAGATTTAGTAATTTAGTAAGTACAAAATTATCAGCACAAACATTTTTTCAAACATGTTTATACCATTTAAGTATTATATTACTTTAGGTCAGTATAAAGTTCTCAAATTTAATAGTTCGACTGATATACATCCTATATAGTCTAACAGTGTTGGAAAAGAACTGCAAAATTAAAAATGTTGATTAAAAAATCAGACTTTGTACGAGGGTATGTCCTGACAATATGACCTATCATAAAAAGCTCGTTTGAGCTTTTGCCTTTTCGGATAACAAAATTTTAGTTATCCGAAAATGGCAAAAGCTCAAAATAGCTATATTTTACGATAGATCATATTGGCAGGACAACCTCGCTATGCTTTCTATGAGTATAACTATAAACTTAATTCAAATTTTAGAAGCTCTCTATTTGAAAATTACTATACTTCTTTCAAACTTTTACATATTCGGCTCCAGTAAGGAAAGTATTTGATATGAGATAAAAACGATTGTAGATGCAAATTTTACTTCTATTATTTTAAATACACTTACATTTTGCTCAAGAAACAGAAGCAATTGCAGGAAGATTTGCTACAATAAATTTAAATTTATTTAGTCTTGAATGATAGTAAAGGATTTTTGGCTTAACAATTGTTATCCTGTATACATGTTTACTTATATTTTGCCTAAGTTTAGCAAAAAATTAACATGAATATTTCTATACTTATTTTAAGTTTATTTACCCTTAAGCTTATGTTCATTTAGTTATTCCTCCAAGGATTACTATAAGTGTTTCAAATTCGCTTTCTCTTGGCCTAAGCTAGACAAAAAAATTAGTTCTAACATAGCTAGACTTTTTTCAAGCTCTCCTGCAGTTAAAAAGCTTATAAGATTGTTGATTGTTTTAACAATAACATATTTTCTGGAACAAGATCTGTTGCTCTTGCGGATATATGAATCTAAGCTTCCATTCAGCCAAGAGTATTACTCTTAGATATAGCAGACATTTTTTTCCGTGAGGGGATGCTGGTATGCTGCATCACACCGGCGCCGCGTATGCGTTGGCTGACCTAATTACCATCGTATACAACAACATTTTACCACACATTACTACGAGAATTGAATGTCTTTCGAGAATCATATTTCAACGCATTAGATAGATATATTATTATAAAATATATATTAGTAAAGTGCAAAAAAATATATATTATAGAACATTTCGCAAGATTTCTATTTAAGTACAAGCGACAAAAATTAAAAAAACATTTTTTTTTTTTTTAATTAAATGATTAATAACTTTCTTATTTACTGATTGATTTTCTTCAAAAACAATGGGGTTCTTGCCGATCAAATGTAATATACTCTTCGTTTTTGCGAAGAGTATAATAATCAACAATATATTATAATTTGACATTGAGTGAAAAAGGAAAAATTTGCTACATTTTTTAAACTTTCCACACACGTTTAGTTCACGATATTTATATACAAAGAATACTGAAAATGATGTATGCCTCAATTATTTCAATAAATTGTGCGTGTGTTAATATTATTAAAACAATATGCACCACCAGTGGCGGCTCGTGATATTTTCTGCAGAGGAGGCTTGATATTTTGAAAGACAATTAACTTGCAATATGATTACAATTTGTACATTTCCCCACCACCCTCGAGGTAGTACAACGGCGCGTTACATTTTTTTGTCGTGGGTTGTTCGCCAGGATACCGATTCACGACTTGAGAGAATAAAAGAATAAAAAGAAAAGGAAATAGAAAATATAATGAGACGAAAAAATCATTCTCATGAAATTTCCGTTCCTACGCCTCGAGTATCGGTATCCAAAGGAGCCCTACTATCCCACTTATAATTAAGTTATAACTTTTAATAAAAATCAAAATAGTTTTGGAAAAAAAATTAAAGTATTTTCCGACAAACAAAAATTGTATTCATTATCACTGCCAGAGTGTAAAATTATAACTTTTAATAAAAATTAAAATAGCTTTGAGAAAGAAGTTATATAAAAAAATATAACCGCGGAAGAATTAAAAAATATTTCCTAAAAAATAAATAACGCAAATAAATATTTTTTCTAAAATAACAACTATATTAATCTTTGGTGTAAAGCCTAAATATTTTTATAAATGAGTGGTAACCTGCGATTTTCGGAACTAGCAAAATGGTTGATTACTTCATCATAAAATGAATCGTGTTTCTTCAATTCTGACAAAAAATGTTTTTCTATTGAAATAAGCGATACATTTGAGAGGCGGTCTTGACTTATTTTGTTTCTAGTAAATGTTTTTATGCGTTTAAGTGCTGAAAATGATCGTTCTACAGAAGCTGAGGTTACTGGAATTGTTGACACTAATGATAAAAGTTTGTACAGTTCGGGTAGACAGCTTTTTAAATTATTATTATATATATATAAGTAAGCATTTCTTGAGATGATTTTGGATTTGCTAAAAGTTGCTGGTCAGAATACAACACGCATAGTTCATTTTTTAACGAAATACGGTAAAAAAGGATAATGGTCCATTAATTTCTCCATTAGACTGGTAGGGAATGATTTAGAAAACGCTGTAAAATTATTAGGATTTACTAAATCGTAACATTGCAAAGTATTTAAATCAGAAAATCTAATTTCAATTTGGATTATAATGGTGTCTAAAATTTCTATAAAAATTTGTTTGTAATGTATATCTGCCCTGTCAAAGTTATATGTTGTCTTTCTTTTTTTAAATTGTGGCCCTGGCTCATCATCTACGTTTTCAGTATTTTCTAAAAAAATATTGTATAAAGTATTGAAATGTATTTCGTTATTGCGAAATTCTTTTAATTTGGATATAAGTGACTTAAGTCTATTTTTAGAATATGTTATATCAGTTAGTTTATTCTGTAAAATTTGGAAAACAACATCAGTTTGCTCAAAAATCATGTTAAAAGCTTTTAGAAAAAATATGAAATTTTTATCCAACAATAACGATTTTAATCCGTAAGCTGCTCTTAAAGTCTGAGCGTCATTTAAAAAATCTTCACTTTCCAAAATAAAATTAAAAACGTCAATAAGTTCTTTCCTGTATTTGTCAACAGTGAAAACAACTCTAGATGAAAAATTCCAACGAGTGGGAGCGTTTGTCGGAATTCTATGTTTCATATTAATTGTATTTAAAACATCAGTTCTTTTGCTAGATTTTGAAAAAAATGACGAAAAACCAGTAATATTTGAAAAAAATATTCTAACTTCTTTAATTCCGTTACATGCTTTACTCAGAACTAAATTTAATTGGTGTGCATAACAGTGAATGAAGTAAGCTTGAGGAGCAATATCTTTTATTTTTGTTTGGAGTCCATTAAGATGCCCTGACATAACTGCAGCGCCGTCATAGGTTTGTGCTATTAATTTATTTTTCAAATCAAATTTACCAAATTCGTCGATTAATAATTTAAATAAACTCTCCGCGTTTCTTCCACTACTCACATCAAGAAAACCAACAAACCTTTCAATAACTTCGCCGTGCATTACATATCTAAAAATTACGGAAAGTTGAGATTTACAGGTAATGTCCGTCGTTTCGTCAATTTGCCACGAGAAAAATTCGCAATTATATAGTTCTTCATAAATTTTGCCTTTAATAATCGAGCTAACACTCTCAATTAGATCATTTTGAATTGATTTAGATGTTCCGGAAAAAATAGTGGCGTTATTCAAAAAGTTCTCTAATTTTGGATCATACATTTTTAAAAAATCTATTAGCTCTTTGAAATTTCCTTTATTGCACGAATCGCGTTTTTCGTCATGCCCTCGGAAAGAATTTTCTTGCGAAGATAAATATATAACGGCATCAATTAATCTCTTTAATATTTCCCTATTTTCACGGACCTTTTCATTAAAATTTTCTATTTCTCTCTTATGTGCAGATTCCAAATAATTTACAATATTTTGTTTACCAAATATTTCGAATTTAACGCAAGATGAAATGTGCTCCTGGGATTTTTCGTGCTTTTGTAAACCTCGCGACAAATTTTTCAAATTATTAAACCCGGTCCTGCCCCAAATTGAGGATTGATCATTAGTGAATAATAAACATCTCCAACAATATAATTTGTTTCTAACTGTTGATGCCGTTAACCACTCGATTTTTTTATAATTGTTATCACAAAACCCTCTGTTTTGTTTTCCACTTTTAAAAACTAACGAAGGCATTGCTGGTGTAGGCCTAGCAATTCTTTTAATTCTTACCTTTTCGTCGTAAGTAAGAGTAGAAAATCCATTTAATAACAAATAATCCACCACGTCTGGACAAGAGATGTTGTTGGGAATATTTTCACCTAGAGCACTCATTTCTAGCCCGCCTATCAAATGTTTTATGTATTTTAATGTCAAGTTGATCTTAACCGGCTAAACGACAAATTACCACTGACAGTTCGTTTTCCTGTGAATCACCTGAACCAAATAAAATCGAGTACAACAAATATCAAAGGGACCGCTGCGAGTGAAAGTACTTGTCTTCTCTATACTGTGCCTGAACTCCTGAACTGCACATGCGCTATAAAGAACTGAGGACTGAGGCTAGCGGCCTAGCTTGTCTTATTTGAAGTGTTGCTAGACAACGCAAAAGTAATGCAAGGTCATTTATGTTAAAACTAAATGCCTTGAAGTTGGAAGCTATTTCGTATAAGCCTCAAGCGAAGCGCTCTGTTCATTCAATGAAAGATCGGGTCGCCCGGGAAATATGCATACAAAGACAATCCGGACTGTGACGTTATAGGTATGTTTGTGGAAAGGAAATGCAGAACTTTTTTATACACTGAAAATTAATTAATGAACTATAAACAATAAACAATATTGAAAATTGAGATATACCTAAGTAGAAATTTCTACAAGTAAAAGATATTAATTTGGAAGATTGCAAGATATGTTGCTTCTTCCAAAGGGAGGCTCAGCCTCCCCTGCCTCCCCTGACGAGCCGCCACTGTGCTCCACACAATGCATTTTAAATGGCAGCGCGCTGAAATAAGGCGCGCGGCTACGTCATAGTAATGATGGAACCGTACGGATAGATTTGCTTGATCTGGCCATCCTTGGCGTTTATGGTTCTTGCTTCACAGTCTTCTTGGCGAGTTTCCAGCACAGATGCAGATGTCGCGTACGCGTTTTTAACTAGTTAAGCGCCACCATACGATCAGAAAATCTGGTCTGACGTGCCCAAATTTTTTTTCGACGTTTTTGGGATATTACTGTACTATTATGTACTATTAGTCTATTGTCCATGTACTGTAGAAAGGAACTAAAACATTAAAGGGTTTTTATTGTTTCTTATGTTCAATTGACCCCAAGATATGAAAAAACCGCGGAGTGCTACCATTTAAAGTGGTGCGTTTTTGAGATCGAAGTAAAAAGGTCCACTTTTCATATTTTTTTTTTGCTCGAAAGCTATGAATTTTTTCTATAAACACGTCAATAGAAAAGTGTGTAGAGAATTAAATTTCCAATCGAAATGGCACCTTCAGAAGTCAATTTTTTTTTTTTTACAAAAATACATCCAAAAAACAAAACAAAAAAAAGCGAAAAAATGCAATTTTTTATTTTTTTTTTATTTTAGCCTGTAACTATTTTCCGGGTACATTTAGGCATAGACATTGCTACATAACAAAAAAATCTGGCGTTTTACCCGTTAAAATGAGATTTTGTAAACAGTTTTACGATTAATAGTGACCGAGATATAGCGTTTCAAAGTTTGCAACTTTTAACTTTTTTTGCTAATTTTTACAATTTTTTTTCAAATTTCGTCCTGTAACTTTTTTCTGAGTGAATTTAGGTGTAGACATTATTATATTAAAGTGAAATCTGACTTTACGCTACATGGAATGTACTCGCAGCATTCTTGTTTAAATGGTCTGCAATAGAAGTTTATGTGATCAATAGTAACCAAGATACAGTCTAGATATAGTAGATTATTGTACTAAAAAAATAACTTTTTACATTTTTCCACTTCTGAACTTTATTATATCACGTGTTTTTTTTTGTTCAAATAACTTAGATTAATAACTTACATTATGAAATTATTCAAATGCTGGATTTAACATATTTTCAAAATCAAAGTCGATTTCTTCATCGGCATCTATGTAAACATCGTCTTCCGTTATTTGAGGTACATCAGCGTTTTCACAGTTCATTCCCATACATTCTTTGCAAAAACTGGAGCAATTCATTCCCAATTTCCTGCAATCACAGTTTCTTCTGCATCCTTTGGTGCATTTACAGGCTATTTTTTCCAGCAAGACTTGTGGTGTGGGAGGTTTATTTGTCAAAATTGGTACTAGTCCATTTTCTGAACTTTTCGAACCCCAGATGAGAGGATTTACAATATTTCCTTTCCAATGTTGCATTTGCAAGTAAGTTCTTAAACCATGATGTTTAGCAGCATCAGTTGTTGGAGGCAATCGCGACAATGAGAATTTCGCACCTGTTGAGTACTTCTGAAATAACTTATAGCGACAGGCCATCAATTTTCATACCGTATAGTAATGTTACAATACATTCAGAAGCAGAACCGATGGCTGCTGGACTTGCATTTTCACACAAAAATTCATTTAAATACTTTTCCAAAAGCAAAATATTCTTATTAATGAAATTCAAGAATTTCTTTTTACCAATACCAAAAAAGGAAGAGGTTGTATCACAGCCACTGAATGCATGGACGAAGCCAAAGTATTTTTGTAGATGATTAAATTTGAAACTATTATGGTTATATAATTTGGCAGTTACATTTCCTATACTAGGTTTAAAAAAATATATATTTTCATTTTCTTCTGGTAATAATGATAGGATAAAAAGAAGATCGACATCTTGACCAACTATAACAACATTTAGCAATATCTGTACTTAAAGCATTTGACAAATAAGTTATAGGCCGAAATTTAAAAAAGAACGTAAAAATTGGAAGAAAATTAATAAAAGTAACACTCTTCGAAACGCTGATCTAGGTTTCTATTTGTCATAGAGACTTTTACCAGCCACCATTTCAACGGGCGTAAAGTCAGCTTTCACTTTAATATAATAATGTCTACACCTAAATTCACTCAGAAAAAAGTTACAGGACGAAATTTGAAAAAAAATAGTAAAAATTAGCAAAAAAAGTTAAAAGTTGCAAACTTTGAAACGCTGTATCTCGGTCACTATTAATCGTAAAACTGTTTACAAAATCATTTTAACGGGTAAAACGCCAGCTTTTTTTGTTGTGTATCAATGTCTATGCCTAAATGTACCCGAAAAATAGTTACAGGCTAAAATAAAAAAAAAATAAAAAATTGCATTTTTTCGTTTTTTTTTGTTTTGTTTTTTGGACGTATTTTTGTAGAAAAAAAATTTTGACTTCTGAAGGTGCCATTTCGATTGGAAATTTAATTCTCTACACACTTTTCTATTGACGTGTTTATAGAAAAAATTCATAGTTTTCAAGCAAAAGAAAATATGAAAAGTGGACCTTTTTACTTCGATCTCAAAAACGCACCACTTTAAATGGTAGCACTCCGCGGTTTTTTCATATCTTGGGGTCAATTGAACATAGTAAACAATAAAAACCCTTTAACGTTTTAGTTCCTTTCAACCCTCTTTTTTTTGTACATAGACAATAGCCTATATATATATATGCCCTTGAAATTTTTGCATTTTCGTTTCGAATTTTTTCTTTAGAGCATTTTTTTAATGAGACATACGTTATACAGTATCGGAAGATTTTGGATTTGGGTGGCAGGCATAATTTCAACGGCTTGACACCGCCTACAATAAAGGCGTGTACCAGTGCTCTAGTAGAGGGAGCAAATAATGACGCGCTATCAAGAAAACACGTACATCATTGCTATTAAAAATTTCAGTACCATTTATTGTAGTTGGCTCTGTTCAGTATAGGTAATATTATTACGTGATTTAATAACTAAAATTATTTAACTCGTTATATTTTCAAAACGAGTCAAATAATTCTTTACATTTCCCGCAGACAGAGCTGCCCACGTACATGTGGTGGGGAAAGCAGGTGGCACGAGTAGGATGTGTTATACGATAAAAAAGAATAGCCTAGTTGCTTCGTTCTCGCTTGCTCTCATTGCCGACCGAAATGAAACATTTTCTGACACTGTATGTCTCGTGGCCTGTAGAAGTAAATGTATATTATAGGGCCATGCGACATATATGTTGCGTCACATTATTTGCACGTTCAGACTTATACTTTGTTGCTTTGAGGATTTATTCAGCGTACGTACATAACAAGTAAAGTCAATCACAATTGTAGCAGTTGTTTGCAGAACGTCGTTTGATAGACTTGTGTTGTATTAGTCATAATGGGTGAATATGAAAGAGAACAAAAGCAACTTGAAGCAATGTAGAACGATATTATGTCTGAAGAAGAAAGTGATATTAGTGAATTTGCTGATGTTTACCTGATGAATACGCACCTAGCCATAGTAGTACTGGTGATTCTGATATTGAGGTAATTGCCCCAAAAAACGTTCGAAAGTTCCTCTAACTGCCACAAATGACGGCGCCTCTACTAGTAGTCAACAAAATGTATATTCGACCACGATTGTGAATGACGTAGATCAAAAACTTTCGAAAGTTGATCTTACTGCCACGAATAAGGGCGCATCTACCAGTGATCAACGAAATGTATATTCAACCACTGTTGTGAATAATGTAGATCAAGTGATAGAGGACATTATTGCTCAGTATACAGTAGAAGATAACAATGATAAAGATAGCGAAATCGACCTAGATAATTTGACTTGGGCTCCTGTTGATGGTTCATCGTTGAAGCAGTTTCCTTTTACTGTCAATGATGTTGGAATAAAAGCTGATCTCTATGAAGAATACATAAACAAAAGACCCTATGACGTATTCAAGTTATTCATAACAGATGATATAGTGACGTATATGGTACAAGAAACAAATCGCTACGCAGCGCAATGTCTCTCCAAGGAAGGCTTGAAGCCAAGATCACGTATCAAAAAATGGATTCCAACTAACAACATAGAAATGGAACAATTTCTGGGCATGTTATTGTAGATGGGCTTGTGCAATATGCCGACATTGAGATCATATTGGAAAGAAAATCCTTTGTATGCCAATCAGATTTCTAAGACTATTTCACGAAATAGGTTTGAATTGCTTTTGAAAATGTGGCATTTTAGTGACAATGAAGATGTGTCACTTGAAAATGATAGGCTCAGGAAAGTCACTCCCCTAATCAATAAACTTGTCGAGAGATTTCAAGAAGTTTCACGCCATGGATTGAAAATTTGTATAGACGAGACAATGGTTCCATTTCGTGGTCGGCTCAGGTTAAGGCAGTATATTAAAAATAAACGTCACAAATTTGGGATAAAATTGTATAAACTATGTACCGAAGGAGGTTATACATATAATGTAAAAGTTTATTGCGGTGCTGATACTGAAAAAGGAGGACAGGCGTCTTCAAATGTTGTGTTTTCTCTAATGAATAATCTTCTATACTCTAGCCAACAATTATTTACAGATAATTACTACACTAGCGTTTCCTTAGCTACTGAATTATTGAAACGAAATACCCACCTTATAGGCACATTGCGCACCAATAGAAAATATGTTCCCAAAGAAGTTGTATAGAAAAAGTTGAAACTTAAAGAAATATGTGCACGAGAAAGTGGTACGGGAATAGTGGTTCTGAAATGGCGTGACAAACGAGATGTACTCATGTTGAGTACAACTCACACGGATAATAAAAAGAAGATGAAACAGAGAGGTGGTGAAATCGAAAAACCAGAAATTGTTTTCGAATACAATCAAGCAAAAGGTTACATTGATTTAGCTGATTAAATAAAAGCATACTCACATTGCTTGCGTAAAATAACCAAATGGTATAGAAAACTTGCCATTGAGTTGGTTCCACAATTGTAAATGCTCACATTGTGTATAAAGAAGTTACACAGAATAATATTTCAATCACAGAGTACCGTGAGAAATTGTGTCTAACTCTATTAGAAAAAGGTACTCCATTGGCACCTGATTCTGATACTGACATAGAAGAAGAGGTGGAGCATGTCTTGGTAGTACAATCTACAAGATTGCGATGTGTTGTGTGTTACCGTAATCTAAAGGATAATCAGGGAAGAAAAATTGCCCTAAGTAAATCACCTCGTACTAAATGGCAGTGTTCTGGATGCAAAAAACGTTACTGCGTTCCATGTTTCTTTATAGAGCATGATTCTAAAAAAAGATCGCAATAAAAATACTGTTTTAGTTAAATATGTAACGTAATGATATTTTATTTATGAAAACCATTTTCTTAGTTTGATTTTTGTAAGTTCTGTTGCAATTCCACACAACAATAAAGACTTTTGTTTACTTTTTCGTTTGTAGTAGTTTATTACCTTCCTTTATGTTTGTTTGAAGGTATAAGATGATATGAAATAGTGTTTTACAACTAATTGCCACAAGGGCGGATCTAGAAATTACAATAATTTTTTTCTCGTCTGTGGCGAATGGGACCCATTCGAAATATGGGAAATAACATCTAGAGAAGCACTCCTCTAACGACCCCTAGAGAAGTTTGAAAAAGCAGTTTGCGAAAAATTGCCCCCCCCCCCCCCCCGAGCCAAGGGACTCCTGTTTAAAATTATTCTTTTTTGTCATATACATTTTACTTTTCATAAAAATGCAACAATAGATTTTGGAGTTTATGAAAATATTTTTATTACTAACTGAGATACAACGAGTTGAAATTTTGTAATTTGTTAAATTGTAAATTACAAAATTTCAGTTCATTGTATTTCAGTTAATAATGAAAATATTTCCATAAACTCCAAAACCTATTGTTGGATTTTGAAGAAAAGTAAAATGTATACGACAAAAAAGAATAATTTTAAACGGGAGTCCCTTGGCTCGTGGGGGCACTCGAATTTTGAAAAAAATTTTCGCAAACTGCTTTTTCAAAACTTTTTAGGGGGCGTTAGAGGAGTGCTTCTCTAGATGTTATTTCCCATATTTCGTATGGGTCCCATGCGCCACAGACGAGAAAAAAATTATTGAAATTTCTAGATCCGCCCTTGAATTGCCACAAATAATAAAACGATCAATTGCAAATGGCAAGAAATTTTTTGTTGCATTCAAAAATATAATACAATCTACAAAAATGAATGGTACAATACAATGCACAATTGCATTCATCGTTTTATTATTTGTGGACATTAGTTGTAAAACACCATTTCGTATCATCCTATAATTTCAAACAAACAAAAAAGTTAAAAAATAAAACAAATTCCCCGGACCAAGATCATAGCGTGGTTCATGATGCCACACTCTATTAGTTCCCATATAAAAACTACAACAGCGAGACATACCTATGGTACTCAGGGTGACCATACGTCCGGAATTTCGCTGGACAGTCCAGGATTTTGGAGTACTACCTGTGATCAAAAAAAATTTTTCCTCTCGGTCATCAAAAAATGTTGGGATTAAGAAATGATTTTTCGGATTTCTGCTCCCCCCGCTCATCAATTTTTTTCCCAGCAGAAGTGTCCAGCACAAAAATCTGGTCACCCTAACGGTACTACATCACAAAAGAAAACAGTTCGTAGTGAGGTACAGCACTTATGTCGCAACACCCCAAGAACAAAAGCATGTGCAGCACGCGCACTATACCTGATGGCGCTTAACTGCCTTAGTAAGAAAATAAGAAAGAAAATAAAAGTATGAAAGAGCCCTATAGCTATCTTACTAAAACTAGATATACAGGGTGCGGTCGCAACAGTATAATACTATTCAGAAAATGGTATTTTATTTAAATACTGGTGGAAGTATTTAAAAAATAGATATAAAGTTAATATTTACTCTATGCTGCGAAATACAAAAACCGAAATTTGACAATTTTTAATTAAAAAAAAAAATGGTTTTCCATTTATCTTCTTTCGCAGTTTTGTGGATATATTAAAACGATCATTGATCATGGGTCCCCTGTTTGACAGGTAATTTTATACCGGTGGTATTAAATCATTTTATACCTACTTAAAATACGTAGGTATAATACAATGGTGTTATACAATTGTAGTTTACATCTTCGCATCTCTAAATATCGGTATACAGTTACTGATAATATTGTATTTTCTAGAGAAATCTGGCTATTTCGTGTTCCATGTGGTATTTTACTATTTTCTAAACAAAACATTATATTGCGATTTTTAGTGTTAGGTAGTAGAGTGGGTGCGGCACGACTTTTTTTTACTGCACTTCAACTCCACGGGGTGCCATTTGTCACGGTTGGTCTTTACACCGAAGAGATTGATTTTCGATGCGGACGCATTTTCCCTTAGGAACCAAGATGGCGGCCATTTTTTAACAAGAAAAACTTTAAACTGCAATCAGTTATATTAGTCCAAAACATAAGTGTGGAGTATAATTTCCCGTTAAATGATATCTGATGACCACGAATATGGCGTCCATTTTTTAATTAAAAATTATACCCGAAATGAGAGTTTTAGACAAGGTGAAGTTTTTCAAAAAATGTCGGCCATCTTGGTCCCAAACTTAAAATGTTGTCCCGTCCTCATCGAAAATAAATCTGCTTGGAGTAAGAAACAACCGTGCCAGATGGCATCCCGTGAAACTGAGATGCCGCACAAAAAGTCATAACCACTAATTTCATGTAAATATGCAAAAATTGCATTTATTACTACCAAATCAGAATCGCAATTTTGAATTTTTAACTTTTGAGATCGGATTCGGTATCAGATACTCCTAAAATACCAAACTACCAATTATTGTTCAATTACGACGAAATTTGATTTATTTTTTATCGCAATATTACTTATATTTTTCTTATTGCGGGCACCTCTGACATATTCATGAAATTTGTACCAAAAAATTTTATTTTCCTTATTTTGCTCCTCGTACACTACACGTAGCTTGACAAAATTATTATGGGACCACTGCCGAGCCATACTTAACTTAACTTAAATTTCATGGAAATTGCTCAAGCGAATCTATAAGCAATGATTGAACGAATCTAAAAAAAAAAACATAGATACGGGTCGAATAAAGAACCTCCTCGTTTTATAAATTTTTGAAGTCGGGTAAAAATGGACACCATATTCGTCATTTAACAAAAATTATACTCCACACTGATTCGTAAAATGTTAATACGTAACCTACTTTTATCGGAAACCTACTACATTTGTGAAACGTACTGACAATTACCTAAAGACGTAGTTGATTCTTTTAGAATTTCAAGGCATTCATTCAACATTAGATTCCAGTAAACCCCGGTACTTTTTATTATCTCCTTTAATGAGGCGGCGCCGCCGAAATTCTGAAAGGTTGCTTTAACAAAATCCCTTTCACTATACCTATGCTGTGTCAATTCTGGACATTCTGGGCAAAGAGTAGACCATCCGAGATCGCAGTTTCTCAATCCGTAGTACAAATCTGGAAAAATGTATGTATATATGTATCTACAAACCTAGGTGAAATTATACAGAGTTGACGGTACACAAAAATGCCTCGTGCTTCTCAGGCTGCAATTTGATGAAATAAATCTTTGTTGTAGTAATTGCAATTACAATTGGAAATTTTAGTAGACATATTTCCTCACAAAGGCATGTGAGTGCTAGTGGCTCTACTGATATAGTCCCAACTAGCAGCAAAGTAACAGTAACTGAGATGGGAACTGAGTAACCACTACGAATCCCTGACTAAGTTTACGACTTTGATGTGTAAATAACTTCATTTGACATATCCGTAGTCACTGCCTCTTAGTTTTTACCACTAGCGGTTACTTTAAAGTTATGTGACTTCTACGTAGCTTTTTCGGTGTATGGGGACGCCCTAGTTACCAGTGGGACGGCCTTCGAAGTTGAAACCACTTCCAAGTAGCTTTGATAGTGGCCGCGACGTTCTGGGAACCTTTACTATCCGTTTAAAGTCGTGGACCTTGTTAGTAACATTTATTAGTGTTAATGATGTTACCGCTACTTGCAGAACTAAACTTCACCGTGCACGGCTACTATGAAGTGCGTATTACCTCTTAAATTCAAGATGATGTAAATTTCACCATCTAGTTCCCATTGTTAACCATATATAGGAAAGGAGAGGCGATAACGAGATGAATAAATACCTAACCTATATAGTTTATGTTTATCTTGTGGCCTTTATCTTTTCCAAATTTTAAAGTAATAGCCATGCTATTTTGTGTTGAATTTCATACATTTAACTTTTCCGTTTAACACAACTCGTTAAGTGAGGAAAACAACTAGGTATTTTTCGGATTGTTTATCTGATAATGTTTTCCAAAAGATAATAAATGTTCTATATAGATAATATGTAAAGGTACGAAATTGCTCCATAATATTAATTAATGATTTAAAATAACTGGTAAGAGTAAGTTATTATTCAGTGCCTAAAGACAAAGAAACTTCGCAGTAAGTGGATAATAGCTTTAAGAAATTGGAAAACCACCTAGCAAATATATGTGTGTATATAGTCAACATTTTCTACAGAATGATTTTTTCACTAAAGTAAGTTATTCATATTTGTATCTGCATTTATAGATATGTTTCAAAATACCTATAATAATCTTTTGGGTTGGAATTTATTTCACTTAACATAATTTGCTAGATAGTTTTCCAATTTTTAAAGCTATTGGCCACTTACTGCGAACTTTTCTATCTATTTGGAAAACTGTGCATTGACACGACTTTTAAACTATATGCACTGTTACTGAACATTGTCTTTTACACTTATTAGTCATTTCAGAAATTTAATTGATATTGTGAAGTAAATTTGCAACTCTTACCTATGTTAAACTTGTTTTGTTTTTTGAGAAACAAAATCAGGTAAACAAATACAATAGCACTGAAATAAAGCATAATTTAAAAAAATCATTTATTCAAATTTCTCTTCTTTTTCACAATATACATGTGCATATAGTTAAAATAATTCCTAGTTTGCTTATAATATCCGGATTGGCCTGCTGTACAACTTCACATGCATTTTCATTTATCAACATCACTTTATAAATTCATTCTAACTTCATGGAAGCAAACCAAGGGCAAAGATTTGTTTTTTCACAGCGTCTTCGACTCAGCAGAGAATTATGTCCAGCTCTAAATACCACTTCACCTTCCTTGATGGGTCTACTTCTGCATGCGATATCACACAATTCTAATTCTACCTTCGGCATATTTTTGAAAACAGTTCACAAACGTAAGAAAATTAATAAAATTACAGAGATAACGTTATGACAACTACATGTTTTCGTCACCATTTCCGATATACTGATGAAAATATTGAAATTCACTGATACCATCTGCTGATGTGATTTTCCCCTATAGACAAAAGTCAAAATTAGGGGCGCGTTCAGTTTAAACGTCGCGCGTCGGACGTATGGCAGCACACCAGGGCGCGGAGTTCAGAATCAATGTTGGAAAAAATGTTACTATGAAGTGGCAGCGGGAACCTTGCTGCAACTTTAAAGTGACGCTACAGTCCCATTCGGTAGTTTGTAATAAATGTAACTTTAAAGTCACATTTTTTCAGTTCCTGTCACTATCCTCAAGTAACAATTACTTTCAAGTCGCATTTCTTAGTAAAAACGACTTCAAAGTGATTCTTTCTGAATTACGCCATCCTGATGGCCAAGACTTATGACGCCATTATTACAAGACATGAACCATAACTTCATAAATAACTTAAAAATTTAATTTATCACCATTTCTGCACCAAATATAATAAATTAATGGATAAAAATTATTTTCAAGTTTCAAAGAACAATAAAAAATAGCTTTCAGCATCCTGGTTGACACGTTCTCGCATGACGTTAAATATTTTAATTAAAAAATGCAAATTATAAAGGCGCGTGCCAGATTCGGACGTTTTATCATTGTTTGGTTTTAATTTTGATGCTTAGCCATTGGGAAATTGTACAGGTTTTGCCTTCTAATATTATACTATTCTAGTATTCTATTAAGTTTCTGAGTTAGGGAAATGGATAGTAATAATCATGTAGGAATGAAACACAAGTATAATGAAATCAATTGCAAGACAAAGCAGGCAACATTTATTTGATAGAGTGGGGCGTGGTAAAGTTCCCCGAAAGTCGCGGTTTACACTCCGCGACGTCACCGCTACATAACCACAACGCCATTGGAACGTAACCGGACTAGTTCCGGGAACGTAGCCGGAACGTTGCTGTAACTGAAAAAATATTCCCCATTTTGGTTGAACTAACGTAATGGGAACGTTCCTATTATGCTCTTGTGACTAGTGACAGAACACTTTAAAGTACCTACAATAGTCGTTGCTACATTCTAGCAATTAATTGTGCTAGTTGGGAGTGACAGTGAGTGTCTATAATAAACTGACAATATTAATTCTGCATATTACAGAATTCCCTAAAAAAAGTACAAGGTAAGATATATTGTGTCATACTTGCATAAAAATCTTTCCGTGCTGACCTAGAGCCAACCCTGATTTTGACGTCACAGAGATAAAATTCCTGAGCTCTGTAATCATAATTTTTTAGCGACCTTTTTAAAAGGTGGTAAATTATTTTTTGAAAATGTTTTTATAGAACTAAAAACGTATTACTAGTATTTGTTGCTCTCTACCTTAAGCGACCTACCTCACAGTAGCAAAACTATTTCTTAAAACGACTGACAATGATTCTGCTACAAAAGTAGATTTTATTTCGTTTTAATTTCGATAACGGAAAATGTCTTAATTTAAAAAACTTAAAGTAGAGAAATATTTTTAAAGTAATTCTTTAAATTAAAGTAATAACGTTTTGATTGTATATGTATACTTTACAAAAATACACGGAAAAACACTGACAGAAAAATCAATTAGAATTATAGAGACCGAGGCGTTGGAGCATAATAAATACTAATAATAGACAAATAAGAGTTATGTCAGTTAAGGGTAAAGGGTACCGAGCGCTGTCATAGCACATACTGATTTGTAACTTGTGCATTATTAATACATAACTGGAAAGCGGTGGTAAATTCAAGTCGGTTATACAGAATGAACATCAATTTTTTAATAAATTAATATACATATACTTAATATAGGGTAATCTAAAATTTTTAAGATGTCCGGTGCTGCTGGTTGCGACATTTTTAATGCCGTCAAATAATGTTCTTTTTTCCAACCCCCATTGAAGTATTGTAGAATTGTTTTTCCATTGCTGAAATTGCAAATACACCTTTTTGGTATGCTGCTTAGCTGCATCTTTTATTGGAGGTAGTGACGGAATTTGTACGCTCTTATTTTTTGAGGCAAGTGTTGTAAATCGTTTATGCCTCAATTCATTTAAATTTCCGAACGTTTTAGCTCCATACAAAGCAAGAATAGAAAACTCGTTAAAAAGAATTTCTTTCGTTGATCTTCAACCATAAAAGCTTCAACTGCTGCACGTAACTTTTTTTCATCACTGAAAATTTTTACAAAATGATTTTTACCTCTTGTATAAAAAGCCGATGTTGTATCATATCCTGTAAATGCATGAATAAAAAGAAGATGCTCCTTTTTGATATTTGTAAAATCGTTTAAGGTTCAGATTAAACTACAGTTTAACTAGAAGTTTCACTTAAAGGTTTAAATTGTAGATTTTAGTGTTTTGTAAAATACCGTTTTATAAGCGTTTGTCAAGATCGTCAGTGTTATTGTTATAGAACCTCCCAGAATTGATCTAAGTCTGAGAATAAATACAGGGGGTAGTTTTTACATCCTCTGAGGGTTGACACTGTAGAATGTTGATGGTACGTAAGTTTCTAGTTCTATTTTAGAGTACTACGCAATTTCAGCCAATCATAGCAACCATGAAAATAGAAATCCTGTTGCATTTTACGTTTTTTCTTGTTTTTCTCGTGTCCTTTAAACTTGGGGTGGTTGTTCTCAACTCCATAGGGGCAGTTTATGAAGATTACGTCGGACCTGATGCAGTTTGTTATCACTTTAACAAAACTTAGACATTTTGAGCTTTTTAAGCAGTCATTGCTGTTTTGGATCGATTTTTTTATATATGGGGGCTAGTTTTCGCCCCTCCCTGGCAGTGTGTTTCATATCTATTGTATGTACGCTGCTGTTTAACCTTAATTTGTATAATTCGATTGATTAAGATGTAATAACTGTTCTCGTAGTTTAATATTCTTTTTACCCCATTTCAGGGGAGTTTTTTGGCTCTAGCTAACGATTTTGGGGGTGTAAGATTTTTTTTTGACCCCGGATTCGGATTCAGCGACCGAAAATACATAGGAATACATGGGTTTGGTTCGCTGCTTTGAACTTTTTTTTTTGTGGTGCTGTGCATTATCAACCCGACTGTAGTAACATTTGTGGTACTCAATTTTAAATAAAAAAACAACTCACTTTCCTATAAATATAACGAAAAAACATAACAAATTTTTTTTTCCTGTATATGTCATTATTATTGTTTAAACAATATAAATAATTATTAGCTTCGAAATGTTTCAAAATATTTATTATACTAAATTTTCAATAAAAACAATTCACTCTTTCATGAATATCACGAAAAAACATAAAAAATGAATTATTCCTGTAAAAGTTGTTATTATTGTTTAAACAATATAAATAATTATCAACCCCGACTGTGAGAAACATTTTTGAACTTAAATTTTCAATAAAGGCAATTCAATGTTTTATAAATATCGAGGAAAAAATTTTTATTAATATTTCTTCTGTAAATATTGTTATTATTGTTTAAACAATATAAAGAATTATTTGCGCCACTTGGGATGTTTCCAATTTTGAATGGTATTAAAAAACACCAATTTAAAAAATATATGTCAAAATCGGAGCTGTTGCTAAAAATTAAGAATTTTTGAAGATTTTTAGGCTTCATTGACTCAACTATTTGAATGTATTAAATCTTGTTTGTATGAGATACAATATGTCACATGTACAATGGTTTAAAGCCCTCTCATTATGTTGTTACTCCTGGAATCCCCCAAGGGTCTAACCTTAGCCTTCTTCTGTTTCTTTTATTTATTAATGCTTAGGTGACGTTATTGATTGCTCCAGACTCTTTTATGCAGATGATTTAAAGATATTTTCAGCTATAACTTATAACTTTCGTCGCCGACTGTTGGAAATTTCGATAAGGGTCTAACCTTGGCCTTCTTCTGTTCCTTTTATTTATTAATGCTTAGGTGACGTTATTGACTGCTCCAGACTCTTTCATGCCGATGATTTAAAGATATTTTCAGCTATAACTTATAACTTTCATCATCAACTGTAAGAAATTTCAGTATGAACTGAACTGCGTCCAATCTTGACGTATAGACAATAAATTACATGTTAATATCTGAAAATGTAAGATTATGAACTTCACAAGGAAACAAATAGCATATGAATATGCTTACAATATTGATAATAAAACATTATCTCGATGTAATTTCTATAAAGACTTAATGTTTAATTCTAAGCTTCCTTTTAATGGCCTTATAACTTTAAAAGCATCTAAAGCTATGAAAATGTATGAATTCTTGTAAAAAATTTTAAAACAACAAAAAGGCACTGATATAATGGTGATATTAAAAAAAAGAAAAATTAACAAAAATATTTTACGTTAGTTAAAAAAATTTTAATAAGAAGCATATCGAGATGTCTACCGAAGTGTCTTGTCTCGAATTAAATTTCAAGAACTGATACCCACAATATCTCTAATTGAAACAATTTTTTAAAAACGATCTGTATATAAAATTGTGCCTACTAAAACACTCGCATTGAATATGGACGTTAAAGAACGATGACTACATAATCTGTAACTACCATTATCGACTTATTAAATATTAAAATGACAAGAACAGCGCGAAAGGCTGTTGAAGTGGCAAGTGGCGTCAAAAGGCCACGTGTAGGGGGTGACCTGGTCGGTGGTCGAGCACCCGCTAATGGTTCTACCTGTCAATTAATATCCAAGCAAATATTATAAAATCACCGCAAGAGACGCGTAACAAACAGATAGGTGTGAAAATGTTGAAAGACGTGGTAGTGTACTAAAAATATGGGTAAGTAGAAATGCATTCTATTGAATTATTTTTTATATTATCAGTACAACAGTCGAATTGATTTAATTTAATTTTTTTCGGTGACAACATTCCTCCTGAAATTTTATTGATGATTCTTATGTATTATGACCTCCTGATTGCGAAAAAAATATTTGCGCCCAAAAATTCCTTGTGCACTTTTTGACGCACTTTCGCGGATTTTCAACTTATCTTGTACTGGTAATCGGATGAGAATTTAAAAAAATACTGGCTTATTTGATATGAAGTTTTAAAAAAATATAGACCTGTCCGACATGTATTGGTCAAACCGCCATCTTGGAAAAAAATAGAAAATACCAAAAATAGCCGAAAGAATCAAAATTGAATATCTTTTCTATAAAAAGGAGTAATTTCATCAAAGTTGGCAAAAATAAAACTCATTTATGGTCAAATATGACGCACTAGTCGCGGATGCCGTATATTAAATTGAACGGTCAAAGATGGTGGACGAAATGAAATTTTTAATTATTCGTCAATTATCAAGGAGGCATTGTACGCAGCTTTTTTCCCTTTCGATTGTACGTTATTTTATGTACTTTTAGGGGATAGAGTTAATTTCTCTTTAATTTTCAAAAAAGTGCATTTTTTTAATTTTCAAATAAAGTGCACTTTTACAATTTTCAAAAATTAATTTTATTTTACCCTCCTTTTTTTCACCCAATTCACTTACTATAGAAAGTCTCGTATAACTTCAAAAATTTAATACAAAATGAAACTTCATTAATCTGAAAAGGAAATTTATTAAGCATACGCATGGTAATAATAATAATAATATACGAATTCTAAATCAGAATCAGAACCAAGCAGTCATAACTAGAGTAGTATTACTTTTGATGGGTATGCCGATGAACAAAATAGCACTAAGAATAACGAGCGCATTCGTCGTTTATAAAAAAATGTCTGTGTAGATATTTCAACCACAAGTGACATTTTGAAATCCTCGGTAAGTCAAAAAAAATTCTAGATAATATTAAAAATAAGGATAGCTTTATAAAATTATGACGCAAAGAATTAACAGATAATGGCTTTAACGTTAAAATATGCAGAGAAGACGCCGATACTACAATCTTTAAAGCTGCTATTGATTTGAAAACCGAAGACAATCAAGTTATAATAGTTGGTGAAGATAAAGGCCTTTTGGTTATAATGACTCAACTAGCATATGGAATCATAATAATAATATATTAATAAACACCTAAAATAATACGCTCTCCTTTATACTTGAAGGCTCTGGAGTCTTGTGTGGGTGGATCTACACATTTAGAGACAAGGGACATACACCAAATATTCGAATAGACAAAATATACCCTAATGCCTCTCAATCTCAAACAAGCATACACTCAAAGAAAATGATAGGTAAATTCAACCAAAAAGAGCATATGAAATCGCGCCTATCTAGTTTCATAGTTAAATCAATCAGAAAAGAATAGTCATACAACGTTATTTGTTTAAGATTAGAGATCGTTTATAAGATCCATCCAAATATATCGATTATCCCTGAGAGAATTTGAACATTGCAATCATGTTATTAATTTTCTATAAATTCATAAGAGTATAAGATAATGCATGATTGATTATTGTCAGTGATTTGTATGTGGCGTCATCTGGGAATAATTTCTGTAATAGACTACGTGGTAAGCAAGCAAATTTTATGGTAATTCTTTTAGAACTTCTAGGAGACGACAATAATATTGGTTTGTCTACCAAGTACAATAATACAGCGAACTAATACTGGGTTAGAATTACAATTCGATAATAGTTAAAAATAAAATATACTATTATCTAGTTTAATTTGACGGAATTCAACAAAATAATAGTCAGACGAATAAAATAATAGTCTTATTCATCTATTTTTTAAGTTAATGTTTGTTTTGTTTAGGGATTGCATTACCGGTTAACCGGTTAACCGGTAAACAGGACAAAAAACACATGACGATAATTACCGGTTATTTAAATTTTTTACCGGTATTTCGGTAAATTCTGAACTCACGATATGTCACGTATTCAACGTTTCTATTTATGTCAGTGACTAGTATTCACTAAATATAGAGTGACTGTCCCAACACTGAGCACTTTTAACAATAAATAAATAATATTATAAAAAGTAAAACTCAAACACCAAGCCCTAAGAAATACAAGTAAGAGAGACATTGAAAATATCTTTCGACAGGAAATTGAATATTTCACTGCCTCAAATATCCGTGGAAAACATTTAGAAGAATGTTCTTACCAATTCTTATTAACTTATCGACCTACCAATATCGATAGAGAAGGGCATTTTCAGTTGGTGATATTCTATGTACAAATATCAGACGACTAATAGATACAGCTTTGAAAAACTAGCTCTTCTAACGGGCTATTATTAAAAAATATTGTATTTTTAGATTAGGTATTCAGTAAATGCCCCATTTGAGTTTATGTTTGTAATTTTTGTTATTTACAGAATAATTATTTATTTAAATTTATTTCATTTATATTTTTCCTTTTGATAAAAAAACCTTTTGTTTGTTCATTATAATAATAATAATAACAATAATAATAATAATAATAATAATAATACATTTATTTTACTCAAAGTAAAAATGGTACAAATTGAATTGCAGAGCTTTTCTTCCATTTGCCCAAATACAAATAACCTAAATCTAAGATTATAAAAAAATATTAATACATATAAATCTAAAATTTCAAGAAAAAAATAATAATTATTTTATTTGTTAATATTCAGTAATGAATTGTAATAATCTAACAAATGTTATATTTTATAATAATAATAACAGTAATAACAACAGCAGCACTCAGACATGCGAGCAGACAACGGGAACGGGCAGACCCCGCGAAGCGAAGCAAAAGGTTAAAAGTAAATAAAATTATATCGGAAAAAGAAAAAGAAATATACGCGCATCCACAACGCAGCATCAAGTCTCCTGCTTCTGATCAGCCAAAATGTAATTTTTGACAACTTTAATAAAAAAAAATTTTGATTTATATTTTTTATACTCACTTGGAAGTTCATTCCAAAGATGAGATGCAAAATACGTAAATGATCTTTGAAAAATCGCAGTTTCATGCTGAGGCCCAAAAAATTTTGTATGTATCTTGTATTATGCAAGTGATCTCGTGAAATTAACTTATTTCTTAAGTGATGAGGTTCGTCATTATGAATTATTCGCCAATAAGTGTTAGCATGTGTAAACATCTGCGGTTTTCCATGTTTAATATGCTATGTTTATTTAGATGTGGTGATATATGTTGTCTATATGGGATACTGTAAATATAACGCATACATAAATTTTGAAGTTTTTTAATTTTCTTTTTTGCTGTCGCCGATAATAACTTTCCATATACAACATCACCATAATCAACTAAAGATAATACGAGTGAATCACAAAATTTTGATTTACACTCTCTAGATATGTCTTTCGCAAAACTGTATAATTTTTTCAATCGACTGTAAGCGAATTTCAATTTGGAAAAAATATGTTTCTTAAAGCCTAATTATAATAATTATACCTATATAAAAATGTTTTTTGTTAAATTTAGATAATTTTGTACATGGAAAAAGACAATTGCCATTTTTGCCACCCTAATTATTCATTCTAAAAATTACCGGTAAATACCGGTTAACCGGTTATTTACATTTTTATTTACCGATTTACCGGTTATTAAAACTTCCGGTAAATTGCAATCCCTAGTTTTGTTGTACGACAACTTTTTATTAATTAAAATAACAATCACCTCTTGTTTAAAAATACCATCAATATAGTTTGGTTTAACAAAATTAATGATATTGTTAGTTAACCATTTTTTTTTTGTTGAATTTACCCATACTATTTCTTTGAGTGTATATATTTACTTTCATTTTAAGTTAACTTTTATTTTTTACCTTTACTTTAACTTTCATAATTTTTAAAATTTGGATAAAAGGAAAACTTTTACATACATAAATTTACTATTTTTTATTTCTTACAATGATTTGATTATTAATATATTAATAATATTTACTGAAAAATAATGCAAATCAGTTCACCTTCAGTTAAAGAATATGGTATCATCTGACTTTAACATTATATAAGACAAATTTTCAACTAACTTGAAACAGAACAGTAATTTTAGGAACAAGGCGGACTATATATTTGTATAATTTTTATAAATTTTGAAGTTATACGAGACTTTCTTTATTACATTTCATTTTGTTTCGATGGAAATTGGATGAAAAAAAGGATGGTCAAAGAAAATGAATTTATGAAAATTGTAAAAATGCACTTTTTGAAATTAAAAAAAAAATGAACTCTATCCCCTAAAAGTACATAAAATAACGTACAATCGAAAAAGAAAAAAAGTGACGTACAATGCCTCCTTGATAATTGACGATGAATTAAAAATTTTATTTCGTTCGCCATCTTTGACCGTTCTATTTGACATATGGCGTCCGCGATTAGTGCATTATATTTGACCATAAATGAGTTTTACTTTTGCCAACTTTAGTAAAATTGCTCCTTTTTATAGAAAAGATATTCAATTTTGATTATTTCGACCATTTTTGGTGTTTTCTATTTTTTGGCGAATTGACCCAAACATATCGGACAGGTCTACATTTTTAAAAAATTTTATTTCAAATAAGCCAGTATTTTTAAAATTGCCATTCGATTACTAGTACAGATAAGTTAAAAATCCACGAAAGCGCGTCAAAAGGGCGCAAATATTTTTTTTCGTAATCAGGAGGTCATAATACATAAGAATCAACAATAAAATTTCAGGTGGAATGTTGTCGCCAAACTAATTCGACGGTCCTACTATGGAATATTGAAGAAGTTACTAAACACTATCTGATTATTTGTGATATGTGTAGCTGATAATTTTGGTAACATGGGCGTTTTTAAGTGGATTTTTTTGATGCTCAAATCTTCAGCTAGGGCCTGTTTTAATAACTCAGACTCTCAGACTCTTCCAAATAAACGTTTTGTTCGTAAAAGCTACCAAGTGCATAGGTATTCAACCTTGAAATTTTATAAATTCAATATCACATGAAAACATTTTAAGATGCACAACGCGATTTCGAATTGTAGCGGCCATTTGTTGCTGTTTTTCTTTCCTAATTTGTATATTTTCTTGATAGGCCGTAAATTTTAAAGAAATTATCATAAGTCTAGGTGAATCTAAATGCAATCACTTCACCATTTAAAGCTATAAAAGGACCCCGTGCTTATCTTATGTCCGGTCAAATTGGCTAAATTTTTAATATGTTGTAGATTTCGACTTTGTGATTAAGAGTTCTCATGGGCCCAACTCGATCCTATGTCTAGTTTCCGAGATACAGCTCAAGAAATGTACAAGAATGACTTCTTGTACAATTAAAAAATGTTCGAATTCATGGTTTTGTTCATACATTTCATATTGTGATACGTTTATAATATTTTGCACTAAAAAGATTTGTTGTTTTAATAAAAGTAGCGTAGAAAAAAATTAAAGTTTGAAAAATGCTGGGAAGGCGGAAGTACTATAAAAATAATAAGTGAAAAAAATATTCGGTCAAATTGGTTAAAACAATTTTTACATAAAGTACGTCCTTCTTCATCAAAAAACTTTAATTAATAACTTTCGGAAATTGCTCCGTTGACCTCTAATGCCCCATCAATAAATTAAAAGTTAGAGAAGATACAGAATTTTACAAGAAATTACAGATGTATCTCGGAAACTAGACATAGGATGGAGTTGGGCCCATGAGAACTCTTAATCACAAAGTCGAAATCTACAATATATTAAAAATTCAGCTAATTTGACCGGAACCACTTTTCCATAAGATAGTGCGGAGTCCTTTCTATTCCCTGAGATATCATCGTATCGTAAATGTTACCATTACTATTATCCCACTATTTATAAATAAGCAAAGAAAAAACCCCTTTCGACAGTTTGGAAATTTCCTTTTCTAAATTGAAACAGCTCTGATACAAGTGTCTCCTCATGCTTTTTCAGAATGTTTAAACAACACCATTGTTTATATTTTGTTAATAATTTTTAATGAGCAATATTTTCCAATTTCAGTTGCACGTGACTTTTTCGATTATTTTTCTGTTTTAAAACATTGTTAAAAAGAAAATAATATTAGAAAAAATAGTGACAAAATATTAAAAAAAAATTGCTCTATGCCCATTTGCCCATTTTTTTTTCAGAAAAATTGTTGTTATTTTTTACCTCATTTTTTATAATAATTTGGTTTAAAAATGTTAAGGACCTTTTTCTTAATTCCCTTATGACTTACAAATATATTTCACCGAAAAGAGCACAACTAGAAAACGACATATGTATTTTTATTATTATTTTTCTTGAATTATTAATATTAATCAACCATTTTCCACGTACAATTTAAAAACAAAAAGAAATATAAAAAATGCCTTTTTAGAGAATTCAAATTAATCATGAGAAAAGCGTATAAGGAGTTCCCTTCCAGAGATTTTATTGTTTTAATTTGATTTTGATATAATAAGTGCAATAAAAAGTTTTGAATTAAATGTAAGCATTGCTTTATATAAAATTTAAACAATTTATTGTTGCAAAATTAAAATTTTCTGCTCTTTTCCTTATTATTTTCGGTCATAAAAATCGTATGGCAATAAACAGCAAAACCCAATATTCCGAATAAAACTAGACCTATAAAAAACTTTCTGATAATTTGTTAACTGCAAAAACATAAAAATTATTAAAAATGTCCCTTTTGTATAATTTAAAAAAACGTAATGTAATAATGCATAATTCTTATCGATATGAGTTATTTAAATGACTAGAAATAAAGAGAGAGATTGAAAAATCTCGATTCATTTGCTTCGACTCGTATAAAGGTAAATTATTTTGAAATATAAGTTTTTGACATTGGTCCAATAAAACCAAACATCAAAAATATGATTTCAATGATTTGGGGGGGGGGGGGGGATTTTTTGTAGAATTGCAATCTGTATGTTACCAGAAAGTTACGGTAAAGTTTTTTATAAAGCTTATTTGTTTTTAAAAGTCTCGTTTAAGGAAAATAATAAATATTTTTATTTGTAATTTTCCATTATAGTTTACACCTACAAGACCTATAATTTACAACTCTACATATTTTTAATTAACCGCACTTTATTATAAATTTATAGGACGAACCTTACCAGCCCCAGTACCTTGCCGAGTTTGTGGAGACAGATCCTATGGTAAACATTATGGTGTCTACTGTTGCGATGGTTGTTCGTGCTTCTTCAAAAGAAGTGTGAGAAGGAACGTATTATATACGTGTATAAGTAAGTTTAACTAAGAAGAATGTTATTATATTTCTATTTATAAGCATTTGTATTCGATTTGTTCGGTAACTGATGTGTTGTTGACGTTTTCTAATTTTAGTACACACAAATTAGACTAAAAAAGACGAAGAGGAGAAATAATCTATAA
Source organism: Rutpela maculata (assembly GCA_936432065.2). Lineage (NCBI taxonomy): Eukaryota > Metazoa > Arthropoda > Insecta > Coleoptera > Cerambycidae > Rutpela > Rutpela maculata. Next base: position 64,750,237 of record OW386289.2, read on the forward strand.
AGTGTTTATATTTTGGATATGAACTCTCAAGAGGAGTAGGAATGAAGATCTGAAGAGTTTCCACCTTGCCAGTGGATGAAACATACCTTATTTTTCGATAAACCACCCCCGACGGTGACTTCGTGCTGGTTTCTCTCATTTTTCATACTAACCGCCCTAGGGCGAAAAAAGAGTATAGGGAAGAAAGTATTTGCCATTAAATTATAACAAAAGACGTTCTATTGACCCCTCCAACTCTTACAAATAACGTTCAATGTTAAAGATAGTTTGAAGCGCGCAGCAAAAAACGCAGTTTTTCACAGCGAATAACTGCTGTTTTACAGAAACAAACCTCAATAGCGAAATCTCCTCTATACCGTGCGTGTATATGGTGGACCAAATTAGATGGAATTTGAGATTTTCTCTAAATCTATGGCAGATAGACAAAAACCAATACAGCTCAATTTTAGAGAAACAAACAAAGGCGCAAACTGCGATCGTCTATCTTTTTCGACTACTGAGCTACAGAGTGTTTTTGGAAAATTGACATTTTTGGATGACCTCTATATCTAAATTACAAAGTGTCGAATCGAAAATCGGGTAACACATTCTTTAGCCACTTTTACTTCCACATCCAGTGGAAGTATAGTAACGACAAAAAAATTTTTAAAAATTTTTATTGTCCAAATAGGCTTAGAATGTCATAAAACGTCGAGATTTTAAGTTTGAGCGAAAAAAAAATTTCTGTCTGTCGGTCTGTCGGTCTGTAACTTTTTTTTGTGCGCACGTTTACTCTGGAACCGTTTAAGATATTGACTTGAAATTTGGTACACGTATGTATTTTAACGAGATCTGGAACTAGATTATATTTTCATCTTGTTCCATCGAAGGGTTGGGGGTAAATTAGGGTAAATTTGGGGTAAATAGGTAAATTAAGCAGGTAAGAGTCCAGAAAATTGGTATTTAGTATATTAAAGAGAAGCTAAGGTCTCAAAAAAATTTTTGGCATTAGCCACCCCCACCCCATTATTAAAGGGGATGAAAAAAAAATGTGATTTAGTGTGTGTACAAGAACCAGAAACTTCAAAATATTTTTTTACTTCATCCACCCCCACTACCACCCCCTATCACCACCCCCACCTCACTACCGATGTGGGGTATCGTTTTATAGGTTTTTGGGGTAGAGGATTTTAAATATTATATTATTAAAGTTCCATAAGCAATTATTTCCACGTACAAAATTTGGATGTGGAAGTAGTGATTCCTTGGGCAGCGGTTTTTTAAGTAGAATCCGTTGCTGATAAGAAGAAAATTATGCATGCCTCAGTTTTCGAGATATAAGACATAACTTGTGTTTTTTTAAATGGAACACGCTGTAAATTATTTCATTATTAAATAGGCATTCACGCACTTTTGACCAGATTAAATAAATAATTGTTTTTCACAGTTTTTTTTTTCATTTGGATCGCACGGCTTAACCATGTGCTCCAACTGCCATCACATAGGAAAGGATGCCTAAATTTAGCAGCTGAAGAAAAATTAACCGTAGATAACCCCATCAACGAATAAAACCAGATGGGATTCTAGTGAAATAGACCCGCAGGGAAAACCACTTTGAAAACGCCCTAAGAGCTCTACTGATTGATGTGGAAACAAGCTGGAATAACAAAATGCATGTTTGCAAAGAAACAAGAAAACTAATAAAAATTTATTGTAAAAAAATTTTGCGATACACGCGCGTTATAGAGGAAATTCCGCTCTGTAATTCCGTTATTAACGATTTTGTCTGTAAAACCAGCCGTTTTGGAGATACCCGCTATGAAAAACTGCGTTTGACTGTTTTTTGACTGCGCTTTTCGAACTACCCTAAGCTTTGAACGTTATTTGCAAGATTTGGGTGGGGATTAGCTCAAAGATCAATAAAAAAGACTCAGGTCATTTCTTATGGGAAGTACCCCCGGTGAAATTGGCTGGAATTGATATATGTTGTTCCCCTCGACCTTCAGATCAAAAGTTTTCATGGGCCAGGTCAAAAATGCATAGTTTTCTACTCGATTTTCCAGATGTTTTGGCATCTTGACATTTATAGCTTATATCCTTATAATGGACCGGGGGAATTCGCTGGGAGTGTCTGGGTGTCCTTTTGGTCCCTGATTCAATCCTTTGGGGACCTTTTCGGTTGCTAATTTCAGATGGTATGAACAATCTCAACCAATGACAGCTGCCAATAAACTGTCAAAACGTATTAAAATTCAATAAAATGGTAATCAAAACATACACACAGGATTTTTTATTTGTTATTTTATTTTTTTTTTTTTTGATCTAATGACACCATTGACAATGAGTGAGTACTTGAAGGCTTGCGCAGTTACCTTATAATGGTTCTACGCATGTGCAGTAGGTATATAGCAGTCACAGACATGCGCATTTGCTGCCAAGTGGTCGTATAGAATCAGGCTGTGTCTACGACTCAGTAATAATAAGCATGCACGCTTCAAGTACTAACTCATTGTCAATAGTGAGTCATCAGATTAAGAAAAAAAATAGCAAATAAAAATCCCGTATTTATGTTTTGATTGCCGTTTTATTGAATTTTAATACGTTTTGACAGTCTTTTGACAACTGTCATTGGTTGAGATTCATACCATCTGAAATTAGCCACCAAAACGGATTGAAACAGGGACCAAACGTACGCCCAGACGCTCCCAGTGAACTTCCCCCGTCCAATAAGATGCCAAAATATCTGAAAAACTATGCATTTTTGACCTGGGTGCCCATGAGAACTTTTGATCTGAAGTTCAAGGGGAACAACATATCAATTCCAGCCAATTTCACTGGGGGCCACTTCTCATAAGAAATGAGCGGAGTCCTTTTCTTTGTGTAGAATTTAATGACAAATACCTCCGATTAAAGAACTTATATCTAGATACATAATGGCATGAATTTTATGATCCCGAAAGACTCCCATTCTAAGGCACTTCTTCCCATAAGTTGCTGATTGGCCCATCGGCGTATTCGCGGCCGCTCGTACACGATCGGCTTCAGTTCGATTATCATAATCTCAGTTGACAGTTTGGCCATTAATGTCAATAAATGTTTTTCGTGTTCTCCGACCAAAAACTGGTGAAAAAGTAATTTTATTTTAAGTTGTGATTTGCTTAATACCTAAATAATATTCTCTATTCATATTTACACAGTTTAGTGACAATATATTTTGTGCAAATATATAGTGAAGTGCTGTGCCGTTTGCAGAAAGCAGTTTAGAAAAGAAGAAAATCGATCGTTCAATAGTCGTAACATGCTTAAGTTCAGTTTACAGTTATAAAGTAAGTAGCAATTAAATTTTAATATCCTTTCAATACATATTTACCTTACTGTTTTATCTTACTGTAATATCGTATGCCTACATCACGTTATATAAAGAGCCGGTAATGCAGGAATTGCAATAGTTCATTTTAATGAAAATATTTACCATTCTACACATTTTCTACACACACAACGCCACTGTTGCCTATGGGATGTGATGTTCATCTATCCATTTTAATGGACATATAATGTGACTATGTTAGGAGCAAACAATGTATATAGTGAAAAGATAGCCTGTTATGTATCTAGATATAAGTTCTTTAATCGGAGACAAATACTTTTTTCCTATACTCGTTTTTCGTCCAAACGGCGGTTAGTAAGAAAAATGAGAAAAACCATAATGAAGTCACCGTTGGGGAGTTGTTTTCTCAAAATAAAGATGATTCATCAACCCCTATTGAGAATCCATATCCAAAATGTAAACTCTATAAATTATTTCTCCTAAAAATTCTAATTTACGTGGGTTATTTTAGCTGGCGATGGAAGATGTATTGTTGATAAGGCAAGAAGGAATTGGTGCCCTTATTGCCGATTACAGAGATGTTTTGCTGTTCACATGAATATATCAGGTGAGTAACAAGAAAACAATTAAATTAGTTTGATTCCGATCAGTACATAGTGTCTGTAGTGTCTCTGTGACTATGTTACACACTTTCCTCTGTGGCTATCACACGTGTACACCACTTTTTAATCTCCCTCCCTATAAAATATATCACGAGCTGCCACTGCCTAATAGTAAAAACGGTTCTAATGGACTCCTTTCTTTGATAACTGAAGTATAGAAACATTTAAAAAAAAAAATTTTGTTCACAATTTTTCCAACATTGTGATTTGCCACGACTTTGGCAACAAAAATTAGTATTGATGATCTCTCTTTTAGTGAAGTGAACAAAGCAATGATTTTTTAATCTATTTTTTGACATTACAAATGTAGACAAATTCTTTTTTTTTTGGGTCTGTTAAACAGAGTTGAGTTTTTTAAAAAATTGCTTTTATTTTGCTTTTATTGCTTTTAATCGTGAATAAATCACCCTCCGAGACTTCTCGGGATTTTCACGTTTCAGAGTACGTAGATTACTAAAAATAAAGCCGCTTAATTCCGTCAGTTTGTCTCTCTGTCTGTCTGGCGTCTGTTGGCGCTATATCTACAAAACCACTTGATGGAGAAGGATAATATTTGGTAGATAGTTGACGCTACTGTCAACGAAGAACTGGGTTATAGTTCTGTTGAATATGCACTGGAACCCCACAAAAAATATAATTAAGTAAAAAAATATGACGGAAAACACTAATATTTGGCATGTAGTTAACACATCTATCAAGGAAGAAATATATGAAAAAGAATATACAGGGTGGTCACCCTAAGAAACAAAAGAAAATGTGACGGAGCACGATAATATTTCGCATGTAGTTAACACAATTGTCAAAGCAAATTATGAAAAAAATATATATAGGGTGGTCACCCAAAAAAAGAAAATTTAAATGCGCCGGGGGACAATATTATTTCGCATGTAGATAGCGCAACTATCAAAGAAACATATAAAAAAATATATTAATTTAATATGACGGAGGATAAAAATATTTTCGCGTGTAGCAACACAAAGAAAAATTTGAAAAAATAGTTAAAATATGTGGCGGCGAACACTAATATTTGGCATTTAATTAACACAACTGTCAAGAACAAAAATCTGAAAAATAAACAGGGTGGTCATTGCAAACAAAAATAATGAAAAAATGTGGCCGATTACAATATTTCGCAATGATCACTCTAAAAAAAAATATGAAAAAATGTGAGGAACAATATTTCGCATGCAGTTAACACAACTGTCAAAGAAAAATATCACAAATAAATATACAAGGTGGTCACCCTAAAAAAATGCTATGAAAGATGTGACGGATAATATTTCATATGAAGCTAACGCAACTGTCAGGGAAGAAAAATATGAAAATATACAAGGTGGTCAGTGTGGTCACTATGGAACATAATTATCATGGATATAATATTTGAACTGTAGATGAATTACCGAGGAAGAAATATGACTTTTAACGAAATGTATACAAGGAGGTCACTCTAAAAAACAACGGCAGAGGAAAATAGAATTTGGAAGATAGTTGTCACTTGCTAGGAAGAAAGCCTGACATACTCTTAATTATTATACTTACACGGGTATTTATCCAATGGGTCCATTCGTAAATATTCTTCCTTTATTCTGAATTAACAATTCTACAATGACAAAATTCTATTAACAGAAATATCTGTCAATGTATTACTTAATATTTGACAGATTTTGACCTGTCCTAAATTTCTCCGGACTTTTTCTTTTCAGTCTATGTGCACTACGACAATTAAGATCTTTCAAATCCGTCAGTCGGTCTATTGTTTTTTTCTTGATGTTATCTAAACAATGACTCTATGGATAAATATAATATTTGACATGCAGTTGACATTGGGGAATTTCAGTTCAGACTAAATATTTAAAAACAAGTATTAATATGAAAATATAATATATTCAGAACTTACCAATAATATTTTAAACATTTATTTTCAGTTCGTTGTATTTTTTAAAGCCCCATAAGTTTTGGTCTCAAAAAGTCACTAAACATTTTGTGACGTAGACAAACGTAGCAGAGAATTTCTTTGATTTACCGGCAACGGTTGCAAATACTGCGTAATTGTATCTACTTTCATGTTATTTTCTGCCATAGACTGACACGACACTGACCGAGACGAGACTTACAGCAATAAAAATTCAGATGACAATTAAGGATTTTAGGTTATCTTCTTCTTCGCAACTCTTTGGCCAGGGTAGGTATCCTTTTTATAGTAAGCCTAAAATTTTCTAATTACGTTTACATACGTCATAAATTTTTAGGGGAAAATATATAACTAAACTTTAACATTTTTTTTCACGTTTATATTGCTTAAAAAAATATATACGGGTCTCTTCTTTTAATCTAAAGAACTCATTTTTGAATTAAAAAAAAATTGCCGAAATTCCCCAAGGGGGAACCTAATATACTTTTATTGACAGTTATACAGGGAGGTTACTCTAAAAACATTAATTAAGGCGCAATGGAGAAAAATTACACAAGTATTCGGAAATAGTTTTTAGTTAAAAATAAAATAATATGCAGGGTCGTCATCCAATAACAACAAAAGAAATAATGGCTAAAGGATGTAAACTGTGCATTTTTTAATGAGGCTGTGCACCAGAGAGGGAAGTTTTGGGTAAATACTTTTACCGGTTCTTGTTTCTGCTTTGCATTTTTTAAATATCTCAGATTATATTGGACGGTCAGAATAGATTAAAAACTACATTGTTTGACACGATGAAGGAAAATGACACAAGTATTCTGAAAATAACCATAGTTTTAAGTTAAAAATAATATACAGAGTCATCATCTAATAGAAAAAATTAAGTAATGGCTAAAGGATGTAAACTGTGCAGTTTTTTATGAAGCTGTGTGCGTCAGAGAGGGAAGTTTTGGGTAACCTTTATCGATTTTTTGTTTCTGCTTTGCATTTTTTAAATATCTCAGATTCTGTTGGGCAGTTCAGAATAGATCAAAAGCCAAATTGTTTGACACAAATTGTCATTCAAATCTGTGCAGGTTTTAACTCTTAAGTGAATTATTGCATAGCCTCACAAAAACCACAGCGTTCAATGATTTTTCGTTTCTTCAAAAATTACTTACCTTGAAGTGCGTATGTTTTAATTTATATTACCGTCTTACCGTGCTGTTGAAGTTTAGCCTTAGCTGTTCCACCATGCACACATAGACATAGATTTCAGACCATTTTAAAGTGTATAGACAAACCTGCATTTTGACGCAAAACTTGTTGCTCTATATACGTTGCGTTATCCAAAAATTATATAATTTGACAGACAATTTGTCCCGAACAATTCAATTTTGGTCCATTCCGATCCGACCAATAGAACCTGAGATATTTAAAAAATACAAAGCATAAACAAACTACAAGTGTTTTTTTTTTCAAGAAATTCAAAAAAATGGTTTCCGTTTCGGGGACAAAATAACGAATTTATCTACAAGCTCTCCATGATTTCCAAAATAATAACAATATAGAAAAATAGTTTAAATAAAAGTTATAGGTTTTTCATTTTCTACAATCTTGGTATAATTTTAGGGTAGAATTATCAGAAAAGGGGATTCTATTTTTTACATATTTTGTAGCTGTTCAAGAAGAGCGTGGCCCAAGGAAACCAAAGTTCAATCAACTATCCTCAAAACCATCATCTAGTGCATTTACAAGATTAACCACTGAGAAATTTATTTACACCAGCTCCTTTACAACAGAAGCCAATCCAGGCCATGAATTAGCCGCTCAGATTTTTTTAACCGCTGTGAAACAAGCTAGGTGCAACTCAGGTTTCGGACTACTAAATCGTAATTCTCAAAATGTGATTTTAGGTATGCATTTCAAGAATTGTTTCCTAATCAATGAAAAATCTTATTTTGGGTATTCAGCATTTATCCATTCTTTCCATATATGCTGTTGAACCAAGTCTGATGACGCTAGTATACCAACAAGCAACATATGAGACATTAACTGTACTTGTAATTTGTTTTATTATTGGTTTTTTGATAAAAAGTCATTCTTCATAAAAACTTCTGCTTATCCTGAAAAGTCCTTACCCATTCTCAAAATTATGATTTACTATACAAGGTGATTGGAAATGGAGAAAATATAAACTCTACTAAGAGTAAAGTTATTATTTTCATTAAAATAATTTAATGAAAATAACACAGCCACACACAAAAAAAAGTTCTGTGCAGCAGACCAAATTATATGGATTTGATGTATTTTTCGACGTTGAATCCGAATCTGTAGTCCAAAAAAGGATCTATCGTGTCAGTTTTGTTTTTTAGTCAAAAACATCCCCTAAAATGGTGAAAATCATAGAAATAATGTAATAACTCTTAATGACATGTGAGAATGGTAGATGTTTTGTAGTCGAGAGTAGAGAATATAAATTCGAGCCAGAGTAAGCCATTTCTATGAATTAAACCGAAATTCGCCCTTATGGGTAGTGAAAACTATTACGAAAACTCAAAAGATGCAGGTGAGTGTGAATAACATGTACAAAGGTCAAATTTTTGTGTCTCTAAAGGGCAAAATATTTGACTCTGATGGGACAACCAGCCATTATTCTCAAAGAGTAGAGACTCAACTCTAGTCATTTCAAAACGGGGGAGGCTTTTGTAGTTTTAGGCAGGGTGAACAAATATGGAGTGAATTCGTTCCAACCACCAAATACATGACTAGAGTCTACCCTTGGTAATAGCTACCCCATGCTCAAATGATGCATATAGGTGCTATTGAAATTCGGAAAAGGTCAAATACTTGTAGCTCATCGTGCCAAATATACGATAACCACCCAATCCTAATAAGGTTGAAAATGAGCCCTATTGGGGACGGACGGATTTCATTACTTCTAATATCCTGGAACAAAAATTCAGGCATTTGCAGTTTTAGGCAGGGTGGACAAATATGGAGTAAATTCATACAATAAGCATTAACCAGTTGTGTTTTATTTATTATACCATACCTGCTTATTCAACTGTTTTTCTTAACATTTATCAACTTATCTATCTTTTAATCTATGTAAAGCTATTCTTTTTTATAATTATGTCATACTTTTGATCATCAATCCAAATACTTTCTTTTCTTATGATTTTTCTCTCTTATCTTCAAAATATCTTCTCCGTGGTTTTCTTTTCCTTTTTTTTTTAGTTATAGATATAGGATATCTCTTCAGTGACCATTTTTTTCTATCTATATAAGCTATATACCTAAATTAATTTCCGTCTATCTATTTCCGTCCGTATGTGGCAGTAATTTTTACCCCCCCCAATAGAGGTGATTTTGAACCTTATTAAAAAGATTGGGTGGTTGTCGTACCAGATTTATATATTCGGCACAATGAGCTACAAGTATCTGACCATTTCCGAATTTTAATAGCACCACATTTGAGCAAAGCTCTTACCACCCTTTATGGGTAGTCTCTAGTCATGTATTGGTGGTTGGAACGAATTTACTCCATATTTGTTCACCCTGCCTAAAACTATAAAAACCTAAAATTTTTTCCCGTTTTGAAACCTATGGCTGGGGATTGTTTTAACCCTCCATTGAGTTGAGTCTCTACCGTTTGAGAGTGGCTGGTCGTCGCACCAGAGTCAATATTTTGCACTAAAAGATACAAAAATTTGGACTTTGTACATGTTATTCACACTTACTTGCATCTTTGGAGTTTTAGCGGTAGTATTCCCCCCCCTAGGGGCGGATTTCGGTTTAATTTAAAAAATACCTTACTGTGGCTCGTATTTATATTCTCTACTCTCGACTACAAAACCTGTACCATTTTTCACACTTCATTAAGACTTATTACATTATTTATATGATTTTACACCATTTTAAGGGATGTTCTTGACTAAAAAACAAATCTGATACGATGGATCCTTTTTTAGATTACGGATTCGGATTCAGCGTCGAAAAATACACCAAATTCATATAATTTGCTCCGCTGCGCAGAACTTTTTTTTTGTGGCTGTGTAATCAAATATAAAGGAAATTGTAAATCATGCTAAGTGCAACCCTAATACAAAGTTTTATTCTCATAGTCAATAGTTAATTTTCTTGTCGAAGGATGAGAAATGATTCCCGACAGCTATTTTATTTATTCTTGATAATAGTCAACTATTCGATATTGTAAATAATAAAAAATTAATTATTTACAGGTAACTTAACTTACAAAATGAATCTAATAATGACATATTATAGACAATAAATTGATAATATTTTATATTTTCCTCATTTCTGATCACTCTGTAGAGTAAATCATAATCCTGATAATTGCTAAGAACTTTTCAGAAAAAGTAGAAATTTCTATGAAAACCATACAGTGTGTCCATACGTGGACACATTGTGTATAGTAGTATATCTGGTCCAAAACTGGTTCAAAACAAAACAGGCTCTCTGTGAACTTGGCTCATCCAACCGGGTCAAACTTCTCTGGGTGCCTGGACACAACAACATTGAGGGAGATGCTCTGGCCAGTGGGGGTCTCAGCGGCCTACTGGGTCTAGACTCTTGGCTACCCAAGATCAAATGCCAAGAAGTCAATAGAAAACTGCACTCATTCCTAGTTCTTTGACTTCTGGGCCTACTATCCAAGACTTCGCCAAGCGAAGCTCCTCATCTCTGGGCCCTTACCGAAGTGAACAGAGTATATATATCCTGCGACTAAGCAGGAGTCATGTCAGAATTGTTGTAGGTCTTTTGACTGGCCACGGCTCTTTCAAAAAACACCTGCACGCTAAAGTTTGGTTGGTTGGTGGTTGACAACCCCGCCTGCATTTCTCCGGGGAAGAGTCTTCCTCTTCTTCGCATGTCCTAACTTTCTGCCCTAATCTTATGAACTTGAGGCACAAACACTTCGGCATTGGTTTTCTGGTACTGGAGGAAATAAGGAATGCTCCCATGGGAAGGATTTTTGCTTTTAGGTTAATATTTGGCCTGAATGGAGGAATTCCCCAAATTCGTAGCGGTGGCACAATGGGCCACAAGCGCTGAGGGCGGCGACATTTAGTCGCACCGCTAAAAGAAGAAGAAGAAGATCTCTGGTCCTACCTAGAGGATACCTCATTATTGTTGCGTTTCAAAGTCAAGAATTAATTATTAAAAAGCAAAATGAAAAAGAATGTAAAATTTCGCTCACCGCATACATGTCTTAATAAATAAAATATTTCCTTCTAAACTAGATTCAAATTACCTAAAAATTGTACAAACTTTTTTCTTTCTCATCTGAAATAGTAAGAGAGATTTCTTATTACTATACTAGCTTGATCAGTCTTAGATCAAACAGTATATCGAAATAATGCTGATTTTCTTATTTTTTCATATTCCATAGTACAGGGTGGACCAAATTAGATGGGATTTGAGGTCTTCTCTAAAACTATGGCAGCTAGACAAAAACCAATATGGGTGTCCTGAGCTCGATTTTAGAGAAACAAACAATGGCGCAAACTGCGATCGTCTATCTTTTTCGACTACTGAGCTACAGAGCGATTTTAGGAAGTTGGCATTTTTGGATGACCTCTATATCTCAATACCAAAAGGCCTAAAGGCCTTTTTTGAGTAGAATCCGTTGCTGATAAGAAGAAAATTATGCATGTCTCAGTCTTTGAGATATATACATAATTTGAGTTTGAGTTTTTTTAATAGAACATATGTAAATCATTTCATTATTCGATCTATCATATGTCATATATCTCTAGAAAAAGTGGTAAATTTTCGAAAAAATTAATGTATTTGTGAGAAGGCCATGGAAAATTATTAACAACAAAAACACTTTTTATAACATTAAATCATTTTGCCAAAAATAGGAAAAACTAAACTGCAACAAATGTTCCAATTGTCTTCCATTGACATCTATACATTTTTGACCCCTTCTCCTTACATTTCCAATCATGACAGAAGTTATTGTCCGAAAGGCAGCTAATGTTTTGTTTTCCATTTCTTCGGTTATTAGAACGTTCTCTGTATATAATATTTTTTAAATAACAACAAAGCCAAAAATCAGCAGGGGTTATATCGGGAGATCTAGCTGGCCACAAATTAGGACCATTATTTCCTAAAAATTAAACAATATCTAAACTACTTTGTGGTTTATTAATGTCCAGTTAGCTAAATTAATTGTTAGCTACCTAGACATTGATAAACTAGTCCCGAGTGATATATAGACACCTATCTAATCCTCACCAAATTGAGCATTTAAATAATTTCATTGACGTATGACCTGGGGCGCCATCGTGTTGGTAAATTAATCTTTGAAATTGTCATACATGCATATTCTCTACAAAGGGCTCTATTTCTTGTCGTAGAATGTTAATAAAATTTTCGGTATTCAAATTACCGTGAAAAAATGAAGATCTATTATTTGGTATCCAATAAAACTATACCATACACCAAATCCCAATCGTCCTTGACGATTAACTGTAGCGGTTACGTGCAGATTTTCATGAGCCCAATGGTGGTTATTATGCTGATTAAAAATTCCGGCACTGTTTATATGGGTCTCGTCTGTCCATATAATTGTTCCTTCAAATCCTGGCACTTCATTGCACTGACGCAAAAGCCACTGGCAAAAATCGAGACGCCTTTCAAAGTTTTTTTGGGTATAAATGGTGATTAAGCCTATTTTGTAAGGGTTTGAATGAATTTATTTTTAAGGGATTTTTTGGGATTCCTAAATTTTCCTGTATTTCGCGAGACGATGTATTAAGGCTTTCTCTTACAGTTTCTAAAACAATATTTTCTATAGCTTCTCTACCTGATTTATTATATATTTTTGCTCGAGGTTTTACACATGATCTAAATTCTTTTAAATTTTGTTGTAGCTTTTTGAATATTTTTAAGTCTAGCTGTCTTTCTCTGGATATCCGAAAATATTATTTAGACGTCACTTTTAGCACAAGTTCTGCTGTCTATAATTTACCTATTGAAATAAAGCTCGGAAGCTAAATTTGAATCTTCTCCGCATTCTATAAAAATCATATTTTTCACCATTACTAAATTGAACCATTTTTAACAATGCTCACTCACAATTAACTCACAAATTATTTTTTCACATTTACGATTATTTCTATTTTCTTTTTTACCATGGCCTTGCAGGGTCCCCTTGTACAAATAATTGTTAAATTGAATTTTTCACAAGAGTTATGACTTTTTGTTTAATTTAGGGAACCCTCACATGCGGACGGCAGCTTTTCACCGGTAGAGCGTCGTAGGTGAAGAAGTATCTTATGCAATGCTTAGAAAAGGTAGAAGGTAGGGCGCCACGTAACTTAAAAAAATATATAATATATTAGGCTTATGTCTCGCGGAGTTACGGAATACAAAACATACAAAAAAAATTGTGGAAGATAATCCAGATCACACAAAAATTAGACTGCGAGAAAATACAGATAAATGAGCATAAAGACACAACAAGTATATTAGACAATATAAATATTTATTGCTTAAGCAATTGATAATTACAAAAAAAATTGATAGTTAAAATAAATTTATAGTATATGCATATATATTTTATATACTGACTACTCTTAAAAATGATTAGCCTTAAGGGCTCTACTAAGGATAAAGATGGCACAACGTATGGTAAGAAAATGATTTAAAAAAAATTGATATGATATATTACACTGCTTCACACTTAATATTTAAATAATGTCGTATAAGGTGTGAATAATAAGCGCACCGACATAGTATACTACGCTGTTGCTTTACATAGGTGGTGATGTAATTGATATTATGTAAATGTTTTACAGTGTGCGCAAAATATTAAAGAAATATGTTTAAATAATAAATGGTGATATAAATAGGAAAATAAATAATAAAAAAAATCTGGCCTGTACGTTGTGCAGATCCTAGAATCGGGATGTTAGATTCGGTGGTAATTACAGCTGTGGTGATAACAATGGTGCTCCAAATAGGGCAAAAGACACTGGACAAGATGGCGGCAATCTGATGACGTCACGAGGGTGCAAAATTTCGTTGCCAGCGTAGGATGAAAACTAAATGAATACGGAGCTCCAAGCGTACTCCAAATTATTTTGGACACTCCTACATCGTCAGGGTACCAAAACCATAAAAAAAAATGGGTAGAAAATCGTAAAACCCAGATTGTTTCCCCAAAGATCTCAATATGTATAGACCTAACTTTATAGGTACACTAAAAACCCTGGAATAAAACAAATACTAAATATCTAACAATACCTTAAGAAAAAAATTAAAGTAACCTAACTCACCTTCCTTAGAAGGGTTTTCTACCAACGAGACGGCAAGGCAACTAAATCACGATTATATCAATCGTAACAGAACTGCAATTAAGGAAAGAAAAAATATTGATTATTAGGAAACAGAGAGAAAAAGGTTTACTTACACGTGGTGCAACTTTGAGTGCACGTGGAGACACAAAACCAATAACTTTGACAAATCAGTTCATCTGGGAGAGCTCAACAAACTTGTGAGTCGGGTGTAGATCACTGGTGTATGAATTATTTTCAAATCCCAAAAAGGAAAACTGTGAACGAGCACTATCATACGGGACCTTATCACCAACCGAGAGTCAAGTCGTTAATGATCTAGAAGTTAAAAGAAGCCGGAAATCCTTGATGGGAATTTTTAGTTGGAGTTACTGAAAACCTGAACTGTCAAAAATATGTCAACAAGACGACACACCAGTACTATGGGAAAGAACAAAAACAATGGAAATACAAGAACTTACGAAGATATAATCACAAGTATACGACAGAAGAAAAACACGTAATATGCAGAACAGGAAAATTCTTTATATAAGAGGTAAGCGTTTTGTTTTAATTAGTTTACAGCAACTAATCATGATGTTGTTTTGTTTTAATTTGTAGGTACTTCTCGGCTTACTAAGGGTATTACGAATAGAGACTGTGGCTAGATTAAATCATATACGGCGTACTAAACTGCGGTGAAGAGTATTTAGCGTTTTTGCAGAACCAGGACATGCTAGGATGATGGAATGTTAACAGCACCTGATAACATAAATATGCTTAAATATCCTTTGACAATATTCGGTGATATTCATACAGTACATTTTCTATAAGGTGATGTAACTTTTTATGCATGATAATTATGATTTGGCTATTATTTTTGGGTATAGGAATAGTAAAAAAAATAAAGTTAAACATCATAAACAAATCCCATCACGAGTTTTATTTCAGCAACCAGTAATACAATTTCATGCAGTGTGTGTAGTTTCATGCCACTATTACTTGCAATATATTAATGCCACTAAATTTACGTCCTTATTCTTATGAATATGTGAGATTACACTGTTATCTTAAAAAAATAGCATATGGAAATGCTACAGCCTTCTCAATAAATATTAGAAATGCGATAAATATGTATAGATATCAATGGAAGACAATTCGAACATTTATTGTAGTTTAGTTTTTCCTATTTTTGGCAAAATTGTTTTATATTATAAGAAGTGTTGTTAATAGTTTTCCATGGCCTCCTCAAAAATATATTAAATTTTTCGAAAATTAACCACCTTTTCTAGAGATAAATAAGACATATGATATATCGCTGGATAGCTAATTTAAGTTTTGATCGAATAATGAATTAATTTACAGGGCGTTCTATTTAAGGAAACAAACGTTATGTCTATATTTCGAAAACTGAGGCACGCATAATTTTCTTCTTATAAGCAACGGATTCTACTCAAAAAAGTATCTAGAATGTGTTACTCGATTTTTTATTCGACACTTGGCCATTGAGATATAGAGGTAAATGCTCTGTGGCTAGGTAGTTGAAAAAGATAGACGATCGCAATGTGCGCCATTGTTTGTTTCTCGAAAATCGAGCTCAGGACACCTATATTGGTTTTTGGTCCATCTGCCATAGTTTTAGAGAAAACTCCAAATCCCATATAATTTGGTCCACCCTGTACAATTAACTGTATGAAAGAAGTTGATACGATGTGTCGAATGGGAGATTTCTTGTTGGTGTACTAGCATGATCAAAATTGGATCGATAGTATATGGAAAGAATGAATGAAGGTTATCTACTGAATACCCAAAATAAGCAAAATAAGGTTTATCAATAATTATGTAAGCATAAATGAAAGATATTATTCTTAAATATTTTCCTAATCATTGTTTTTGCTAGGATAATTTTTTGTTTTAAATTCATTTATAATTTTATATAATAATCAGTGTATCTATTGTAGGTCATTTGTGGGCTCCCCTTTTTATGTTGAGAGCTGCCCATTGGCCTTCGGATATCGGAAGTGTTCTGCCTTTCTTACAAAATACAAACAAACACATAAAGCAGTTGAGTTTAGACGGAACTAATTTAGAACTCTTCGAGAACATTTTGCTTTGTAGAAAGGATCTACTAGAGGATAAAGAACAGGCTAATTTGGCAGAAAGTCTGTTAGGAAAGTCATTAGATGCTCTAATTCTCCGCACTGCTAATGATAAAAGAAAATTTGTGAACATTTTATTGGCAGCTGTACAGTTATTTACACCCTCGGCTGTAGTTTTGCACACGTTGTTATTTAAGCCTATTATTGGAATAGTTCCCATCGAAACTGTAATTGCAACTATCTAAATATAGTGATTATTTATAAATTTTACATTTTGAAAATTTGTATTTTCTCTATTTAATTAATTGGTGCTGTATACTTAATCCCCCCCCCCCCCAACAGGAAACAACACGTAGCTACGGATATCAGTTTCGAAATTATGGATCATAATTAGCAGCGTGCATCTTAACAAAGCGAGCAAGCAAAAGTTAACGACAAATGAAAAGTACTAGTAGAGCGGTAACTCAGAATGAGGCGGTTATTAGTGGAACAATCTTGTAATTTGGTTTACTGATTTCTGTCATTAAAACGACTATTTTTCCGAACGGCGCCAAATCAAAATGGCTTTAGGTTTCAAGATGGCTGCCGATTAAAAAATTTAAAAGAACGAGTTTTCTATCTATACTCTTGATAGCAATTATTGCAATTTAAATTCTGAATAAAAAAGTTTAATATAGCTTTTTACCTAAAGCTAAACATAAAGGCAGTACAATATATATAAAATATAAAAAAGTTACTTTTTATTTATAATTTAAAAGTTTTTCAACTAAATAATTACTGTTACAGAAAAAAATTGTTAAGAAAAATATTCTTCACTAAAATTTGAATAAAGAAAACTATATACAATATGTTTAGCTCTCACTAAGAATAAAGCCGCTACACAGAGAAATACTAGAAAATGATGTTATGTATATTTTACAATCTAAAGTAATATTTATAATGTTCTTGTTGAGTATTCCTTTACGAGAAACTGAAGACACATTATTTTTGAACCTAAAACTAATTTAAGAAAAACAGGTGAAAATTTTTTTAGTTAGATTCACATAACTTTTTTAAGTTAGTTGCATTCTCCTTTACAATTTGTGCAAAGTAACGTGCATTACAAAGCCGGCTTTTTTACAACCACATTTGGTTTCAATGCATCCTTTTTTGCAACTACATTGAATTAATTGTCTAAGGGCTTTAGATGTCTCCGGGAGTGTTGACCATTTTGGCACCAACATTTTCGAATAGGTACCATCTCCATTTTTCAAAATTAGGCAAAATCAAATTCGATGTCAGAGACTGTCTCCAAATGAGCCCGTAAAAGAGTTGCTTTAAAGCATCCTTTGAAGAGGGGATGTTACACGTTGTCCTGTTCTTGGAAGTAAACAATTCCTTTCGTGTCTGATTTACTTCAGTGCAGGCAGAAGTATTGCAGTACATTAAAACAAAAACCGTTGGAATAAGATTAAAATTTTATCAGGAATATTTTCTTGAGGTTTCGAAATGCACGTGAAAGCTTCTGTTACTTCTGGATATATCGTCCATGTCTTCCATGCAGTCACTTTTCCTTTTCCAGAAAAAAGGACACGGTATCACATCCCGTTAGGAAGTGGAAACCTCGTAATGCATCACACTTGCTTTCTCCTAATTTTCATGCACCATTAATACTCTAAAATATTTATTAGCCACAAACTGTATATTTAAACTATTTAGCCCTTCTTTATACAAACAGTAATAAATTATTAATTAAAAAAAAACTTTTATTCAATATTTCAGTTGTAGTAAATTGGGACAGTGACGGAACTAAAAGGTGTTCAGAGTGTTCGAAGAACACAGGCCCCCACCTCAGGGGGGGGCACCAACATCAGCCGAGATATTGTATTTCAGATTTGATATGGTAAACGTTCCTTTACTTTTGTAATAGGTACCTATCCAATTTGCAAATTATACTGGAAAAGTTCCTAGTTTTGATAACTCTCTGATATGTTTAGTGGAATATGGAATATATGATATATATTTAAGGTAGGTAATTACTTTTTATTTTCATTCGTGTACCTACTTTTTTAATTGATTTTTGCACCTATTAGGCAGGCCCCCCGCATCAAATCATGGGCCCCGGTACCAAATTCACTGGCGGATCCCCACGCCTTATAATTGATGAGCGGAGGGGAGAAATGTGAAAAAAACTTTTTTTGTCAAGATCTCTGGCGGGCCCCCGCTACGGGCCCCTCGGAAGCCCGGGCCCCTGAACTCAGCACCCAATAGCCCCCCTCCATACGTGGGGGGCTGCTATTGAGGTACACAAATATTCCTGGAACACAGGCCCCTTCCAATGAAGTCCCGCCACTGAATTGGAAGACCGCCATATTGGATTTAGAATGATGTCACTTAGCTAACCATGCATTGTCATCCAAACTAAACGTGTATGCAAAATTTCAGCTCAATCGGTTGAGGATAACTGTTAAAATTTAGTTGCAAGATTTGAGCCATACTAACAAGGCAATAGGCGAGCGGTGCACCCCTAAAAAGATGAATAAAAAAGTGACATAACCTCCTGAACAAAGTTGCCAGATTGAAACTAATTGGAATCGATTAGTTACGTTTTAGGGAACAAAAAACCTAAATAACATTTTTTTGTCCGAGTGGCAGGTAATTTGTTACAACCAATGAAATTGCAGAGTAAGAAAAATGTAAAAAATCCATTTGAAAATACATTTTGTAAGTTAATTGGGTAATTATAGGCGATTTAAGGTCCGAAAATGGCCAAAAGTCGACAACTTCAAAAATTCTTATCTCGGCTTCTACTCAACTTTTTTTTAATGTTTTGGATCGTAAAATGATCGTTAATACTTATACTTAAACATGCTATTTTTTGTAATAAAGCAACTTTTCATTTTCATTCCACTCGGATGCCGAACATAAAAAAGTGAAAAAATTTTTTTATTTTATCAATTTTTTCAAAATTTTTCAATTAAGAAAAAACAAAAAATAAAAGTGGGTAGACCGCGTGTTTCTGAACAAAAAATGTTTTAATAAAATGTGTCGCTAAAGCCACGGTTTTCCCGGAAAAAAAAGGAGCACAGGATGGATGGAAAAATATACTTATATAAATTATCATGCCCGAACTCAATCGTCACAATAAACAATATAGAAAAAAATAAAAACACCTTCAAAAAAATTCTTTCTTCATTGAAAACTGTTAAAAAGAATGTACACTTAGTGATTATTATGGTTTATTAAGTTGTAGTAACGTGGATTCAAAAAAAGTACATCTCAAATCATTTTAATTTAATTGCTTGATGATTTTCTTGATAAATATATTGGAGGCTGTAACCATGATAAGAAATTGCGATTGTCAAGATCTTATCCGTATAACTACGAAAATATCTTTGATTGTTTTGAACATAAATTCTGGAACTTTTCCAATACATTATATTTACATTTCCAATACTTTCCCTCCAGACTCACTATTTATCCTCTTAGTCACTAAGAAAAATTTTTAAAATGTGTAATCAGGAAGAGAAAATAGCTTTATTTTACTTGTTAGAACTGCTAAGAATTTTTAGAGGTTCCATAGTATGCATTTAACCGTGCGCTTGTCCGAGCAGAGTGACAACGTTATTTTACTATTTTTTTCCAGGAAAACCGTGGCTTTAGCGATACATTTTATTAAAACATTTTTTGTTCAAAAACATGTGGTCTACCCACTTTTATGTTTTGTTTTTTTCTAGTCTGACTTAATTTAAAAATTTTGAAAAAATTTATAAAATAAAAAAAATTTTTCACTTTTTTTATGGTCTGCATCCGAGTGGAATGAAAATGAAAAGTTGCTTTATTACAAAAAATAGTATGTTTAAGTATAAGTATTAACGATCATTTTACGTCCCAAAACATTAAAAAAAGTCCAGTAGAAGCCGAGATAAGAATTTTTGAAGTTGTCGACTTTTGGCCATTTTCGGACCTTAAATCGCCTATAACTCAAAAACAGTGCATTTTTCGAAAACATTACAAGAGACAAAAAGTGTTTATTTTTGCCCAATTAACAAAATGTGTTTTCAAATGGATTTTTTTCATTTTTTTTACTCTGCAACTTCATTGGTAGTAACAAATTACCTGCCACTCGGACAAAAAAATGTTATTTAGGTTTTTTGTTCTCTAAAACGTAACTAATCGATTCCAATTGGTTTCAATCTGGCAACTTTGCTCGGGAGGTTATGTCACTTTTTTATTCATCTTTTTAGGGGTGCACCGCTCGCCTAAAAAGCTTGTAAAAAAATGAAACTGTCAGTACTACTACGTCAGTGTCGACAGTTCTAATGCAAATGTCATTCCAACCTTGTTGAACACAATCATTAATATGCAATATTAGTCTTGTATGCGCTTCTGTTTGCAGTGGCGTCCTGGCAAATTTTAGTTGGGTCCGCGATTTGGGCTTAGAAGGGTCCAATTTGTTTCTTTGCAGTGAGGAGAATTTCAAAATTCAAACTGATGTGTTTCGTATCGCCTGCCGTATTTCCTTCAGGCACGTGAGTAAAGCCAGGGGAGTGCAATCTATTTCCTTATACGGTCCTTATGACGCTCATGCCTTCCAATTAATATTATTTATTGTTAAAAAATGCCATATTACTGAGAAAATCGAAATACCTAATTCATATAGTCTAGGTGCCCGCGTACAAAAATGCAATTTATACATATCCTGGTATAACTTCTTGTACGGCATAATTGCGCCTAGTCTATCACTTTTTCCTTTGCGAAAATTTGCGTAAACGCGGCGTTCTTCCTCGACATGAATAAGTCGATTTCCACACGTCGGACTGGAAAATCGGCAATTCTAAAATTGGATTCTACATATTTGTATTAAGCAATCTTGAAAAAATCAGCTGGGTATCAATAAATGTTTTAAAGTTATGTTATGTTATGTTATGTTTAGCGTGGTAGACACCCTTAACGTTCCAAAATTTTTGTCGGACAGTTTGTAGAAATATATAGAATATATAATATATATGTAGAATCCAATTCTCAAATTGCCCGACAAAATATATTTGCCGATTTTCCAGTACGACGTGTGGAAATCGTCTTTTTCATGCCGAGGAGGAACGCCGCGTTTATGATAATTTTCGCAGACGAAAAAAGTGATAGACTAGGCGCCATTATGCCGTACAAGAAGTTATACGAGGATATGTATAAATTGCATTTTTGTACGCGGACACCTAGAGTAATATATTAAAAAATATTTATTTATAAAAAATAAAAATATATATTCTTTGGATTAAAATATATTAAGTAACAAGTAACAAGTTAAAAAAATTGAAGAAAAAAACAAAATATAAATAATTAATTTCATAAAACAAATAAAAATCACATTCTAGTTGTAAATCACAGAAAAGGATATTATAAGTAATAATAATAATAATTGACTAGCTTGGTAGTTGCTTCCTTTATTACATAAGCAATGTTTCTTTCAACTCGTTAGACAATCCTCAACAGGAGGAATCTTGTCATTCTCTACACTAATTAAGAGACGTGGTTCCAATAATTCTTGTGATATTGAAGATCTCAATCGAGTTTTAATTATTTTTAACTTTGAGAATGACCGCTCGCAAGCTACTTCTGTACACGAAAGGGTTAAAACAAACTTGTACATACAAGTTGCTGTATGCAGAGGCCTGAAAGTTGTACTTGTGCAGCAATTTCATAACGCAAGGTATACATTTTTTGCAATATATTTTGCTTTTTGCAATATATTTTGCTTTCTTTTCGTATACAGATTCCTTTTCCTCTTGTCTTTTCTTATGCTTTTTTAGTCATTTAAAAGGTTTCTTATTCTGTAGAAGGTAGCGACAAATTATAGACGATGTTGGAGAAATAAATAATAGACAAATTACAAATGTTTCGATTGGTAATTGCCATGTTTTATTGATCGGATGGGTGGCCCTAAAGGATCTAGGGCCCAGTCCGCGTGGACCTAGCCAGGACGCCACTGTCTTTTTGGTTGCAGGATTTTAGAGCAGTATTGCAATAACTATTTTTCGCAATTTCTTCACCAACAGTTGACACAATTTCGACAGAATTAAAGTTATTAGATGTTATATAATTTGTCAATAAAGAAAGTAATCTTGTTTTATTTTCAGCGTCTCTCAAAAATTCTGATCGATTCTTTGGTAGTATATTGTTACTACGGTTTTGCCTTCTTATTCCAACTCCTCTAGTTTCTCTCGTAAGACTTTTAAAACTGTCCTTTTTGTACACACCCGTATTATGTCGACATGTTTAACTTTTAATTTGACAGTATTATGTGCCTGAAAAACTCTTTTTGAATATTCTTCAAATTTCGAAACTCCTTTAGGCAAAAGTAAATGGACTAAAGCGGAGCCGTCGTAAATTAGGCAGCCTTTGTTACTTTCCAGTGTAATATTTAACTAATTTTCAGTTAATAATGGTATATTTTGTCTACGCTAATGGTATATTTTGTCTACCTACAGGACAGAAATTTAAAATATGCCTCCTAGTCTTTAATTTATTCTATATTTCAACTCTGATTGTTACTTCATGGTCAAAGGATAATTATTATGACAAGTATGCGGAAGTATACTTTGCGTATTTTGTAAAATATCCGAAGAAACTGACTTTGTGATATTTTACCCCGTAGAGTCTTAATGTTTAGTTTTAGAAAAAAACTTATAAGAACTCTCTTATTCAAAATTTAATGCGTAACAATTTTTCTTAATAACTGTTTTTCATAAAATCAATAGTTCGCTAAAATTTTCCAAAACAGCCGCCATCTTGATACCGGAAGCCATTTTGATTTGGCGCTGCTCGGAAAAATAACACAGCACCACAAAAAAAAAGTGGTCAGTCCGGCGGACTAGACCAGTGTATCCGTATGTATTTGGACCTGCTAAAACCGAATCCGAACTCAGAATTGTCAGATTAGCTCGTTTTTCAACCCAACCCCCAAAAACACCCCCAAAACAAAAACAAAGTGGTCTGTCCGGCAAACTATACCAGTGTATCCTTATGTATTTTGATCTGCTGAATCCAGATTCGAAGTTATAATTGACAGATTAGCTCGTTTTTCACCTAACCACGAACCCCCCCCAAAAAAATGGTCTGTCCGGAGGACCAGACCAGTGTATTCTTATGTATTTGTACCTGCTGAAATCGAATCCGAAGTCAGAATGGTCAGATTGGCTCATTTTTCACCCCCAATGCCAAAAAACACCTCCAAAACAAAAACAAAGTGGTCTGTCCGGCGAACTACACCAGTGGATCCTTATGTAATTTGACCTGCTGAATCCGAATTCGAAGTCGGAATTGTCAGATTTGCTTTTATTTCACACCTAACCTCAAAAAACACCCCCGCAAAGAAAAGTGGTCTATCCGGCAGGACCAATGTTTCCTTATAGAGTGAGATCCCAGAGCTGCCAGACCTATGTCATTTTAGCAAAGCTAATATTTTGACAACAAATAGTGTAATATCTAGTTAAGAACGTATGCGTATTTGCTAGTTTGAAAGCGAGGCCCTTTTGCAGAAAACAGGTATAAAAGGTACATAAAAATTTTATTCAGTACGTTAAAGTATGATAGCTGGATTATTTTACACGTGACACGCTAACTACATGGTGTAAGCGTCAACCTCCGGAACTTATAGCCGGAGAGCCGGCCGTCGAATATCCTATGTATAAGATACATGAAAAACTTTTTGTGAGTGATTAGTACTACCACAGACTTAAAGAGAGCCACCTTTTATACGAGCTAATTTTGCCCGCATCATGGATTTTTGACCTCACTTCCGGTTATGATTTTTAATGTTTTCTTAAGTCATCAATAGTCCCTTGGGGTAAAGCTTTTACCTTACCGGACCGCAAGACATGTACTCCCCCGTTTTTGAGGGCGCGGAACACGATGGTGACAATATTTTCCGACCCAATGTCCAATCGCTACCCCCAAATCGAAAAAACCACCCCCATTTCCAATTTTCCGGTGCTACGCTTGCGAGGGCTTGCCAGATCTGATTTTTCTTGGTCAGGTTGAATAAAATAAGTAAATATTGACCATATGTGACCTAACCCACTCCCGGGGGTTGAAACTACCCCCACCACCAAAAACTAAATGCCACGAAAACAGCGAAAATCAGCTGGAAAATGGTGCACTCCCGTTTTTGAGGGCGAGAAATACGATGGTGATAATATTTCCTAAACTACCCTTTACCCACTACCCCTAAACCTGAATACCACCCCCTTTTCAAATTTTTCGGTGCTAGGCTTGCGAGAGCATATCGTATCGTTTTTTTTTGGTCAGTTAGAATAAAATAGTTAAATATTTACGACAAGTGACCTAACCCACCCCCGGGGGTTGAATCTACCCTCATCCCCAATAACTAAATGCCACGAAAACAATGAAAGTCAGCTGGAAAGCAGTATACCCCCGTTTACGAAGGCGGGGAATACGATGGTGACAATATCTTTCGACCTAGAATCCAACTGCTACCAAATCGAAAAAACCACCACCTTTTCCGATTTTTCGGTGCTACGCTTGCGAGGGCTTGTCGGATCGGGTTTTTTTTGGTCAATTTGAATAAAATAAATAAATATTGACCACAGGGGTGACAAAAAAAAATTGAATTGTGATTTAGTGTGTGTACAAGAACCAAAATCGCAAAAGGGGATGGGCTTTTTTCGAGGGGTAGTAGGTGAAGGATAGGTCGAGAAATATTGTCACCATCATATTCCCCGCCTTCGAAAATGGGGGTATACCGTTTTCCAGCTGATTTTCGTTGTTATCGTGGCATTTAGTTATTGGGGGTGAGGGTAGTTTCGACCCCCGGGGGTTGGTTAGGTCACCTGTGATAAATATTTAACTATTTTATTCTAACTGACCAAAAGAAAAAACGATACGAGAGGCCCTCGCAAGCCTAGCATCGGAAAATCGGAAAGGGGTGGTATTCAGGTTTAGGGGTAGTGGGTGAAGGGTAAGTATTCCTCGCCCTCGAAAACGGGGGGTTTATCGTTTTCCAGCTAATTTTCGTTGTTTTCGTAGCATTTAGTTATTGGGGGTGAGGGTAGTTTCAACCCCCGAGAGTGGGTTAGGTCACTTGTGGTCAATATTTACTTATTTTATTCAATCTGACCAAGAAAAACCAGATCTGGCAAGCTCTCGCAAGCGTAGCACCGGAAAATCAAAAAAGGGGATGGTTTTTTCGATTTGGGGGTAGCGGTTGGACGCTAGGTCGAAAAATATTGTCACCATCGTGTTCCCCGCCCTCGAAAACGGGGGGCACATGTCTTGCGGTCCGGTGGGGTAAAAGTTTTACCCCAAGGGACTATTGATGACTTAAAAAACATTAAAAGTCGTAACCGGAAGTGAGGTCAAAAAGCCATGACGCGGGCAAAATTAGCTCGTATAAAAGGTGGCTCCCTTTAGGACTGTGGTAGTACTAATCACTCACAAAAAGTTTTTCATGTATCTTATTCATAGGATATTCGACGGCCGGCTCTCCGTCTATTAAGGTTCGAGGTTCGATCCCTGAGCGTTCTCAGTTTTTTGTTTTTCAAATATACGTACTAAGAAAAAAAGTTATGGCCAAAAATAATAAATATTTCCCTATCGGTTGTCTTTTTCTTGGTAATCGCCACTTTAAGTTAATATTTGTTGAAAAAAAAAAAGCTGAGAACGCTCAGGATCGAACCTTGGACCTTAAGATTCGGAGATTGACGCTTACACCACGTCGTTAGTGTGTCACGTGGAAAATAAACCAGCTTTCAGACTTTAACGTACTGAGTAAAATTTGTATGTACCTTTTGTACCTGTTTTCTGCAAAAGGGCCCCGCTTTCAAACTAGCAAATACGCATACGTTCTTAATTAGATATTACACTATCTGTTGTCAAAATATTAGCTTTGCTAAAATGACGTAGGTCTGGCAGCTCTGGAATCTTGGACTATTATATATATTATTATGAAACCGAATCTGAAGTTATAATTGTCAGATTGGCTCGTTTTCACCCCCCAACCCCCAAAATACACCTCCCCCACCACAAAATGGTCTGTCCGGCGGACCATACTAGTGTATCCTCATGTTTTTGATAAGGATACACTGGTATGGTCCGCTGGACAAACCATTTATTTTTGTTTTGGGGATGTTTTTTGGGGTTAGTGGTGATAAACGAGCCAACCTTACAATTCTGACTTCGGATTCGGTTTCAGCGGATTTAAAGACATAAGGATACCCTGGTATGGTCCGCCGGACAGATAATTGGGGGGGGGGAGTGTTTTTGTGTTTTTCGGGGTAAGGGGTGGAAAACGGGCCAATCTGCCAATTCTAACTTCGAATACGGATTCAGCAGGTCAAAATACATAAGGATATACTGGTATAGTCCGCCGGACACACCACTTTAGTTTTGCTTTGGGGGTGTTTTTTGGGGTTGGGGGTTAAAAACGAGCCAATCTTACAGTTCTGACTTCGGATTCAGTTTCAGAGGATTTAAATACATTAGGATACACTGGTATGGTACGCCGGACAAATCATTTTTTGGAGTGGGGGTGTTTTTCGTCGTGAAAAACGAGCCAATATGTCGATTCTAACTTCGAATCCGGATTCAGCAGGTCAAAATACATAAAGATACACTGGTATAGTCCGCCGGACAGACTACTTTCTTTTTGTTTTGGGGGTGTCTTTTGGGGTTAGGGGTGAAAAACGAGCCACTCTAACAATTCTGACTTCGAATTCAGTTTCAGCAGGTCCAAATACATAAGGATACACTGGTCTGGTCCGCCGGACAGACCATTTTTTTTGGGGGTGTTTTTTGGAGTTAGGGGTTAAAAACGAGCCAATCTGACAATTCTGACTTCGGATTCGATTTCAGCGGGTCCAAATACATACAGATACACTGGTCTGGTCCGTCGGACAGACCACTTTGTTTTATGGGGCTGTGTAATGACAGAAATCAGTAGACCAAATTACAAAATTATTTCACTAATAGCCGTTTTCTAAGGGTTTTTACTGTGTTTGCCGCCATACTATACAGATATAGTATAATAATACTATGAATACTTTGAGTTAACCCATGATTATCTATTACAGAAAAAAGGGACCTCATGAAATATCTAAATTTTAAGAATGGGTAATTAAATGATAATCTAAAAAATTAATTTTTTGCAAAATATTTCAGGACCATCAATAATAATCATCAGTAATTAATACAATGATTTAGTGAGTTAAATGAGATTTTCTACAAGTGTTTAAAAAAATTTAAATTTAGATCCAATAAAAACATGAACGCCTCCATCTTGTCCTAAAGTTCTGAGGTAAGTTATGATAGTTATAAACAATTAATCTGTATTTTCTATTTAGATAATGGCAAAGAAATGCTTTTTTATATTTAATGTTAAAGAAATGTTACGAAATTTGCGATAGTTAGACGGGATTTTGTATTTATTTTTTTTGATATAGGTAAAACAGTGCTTTTACATATTTAATGTACCAGCGACTGTGTAATACTTTCAAGTATTCAGTAACAAAAGGGCGTATAAACATATAGAGCCATCAGTGGCGGCTGGTGAAATTTCACTATTTTTTTTCTCGTCTGTGGCGCATGGGACCCATACGAAACTTGGGAAATAACATCTAGAGAAGCACTTCTCTAATGACCCCTAAAAAATTTTGAAAAAGCAGTTTGCGAAAAAAATTTTGAAAATTCGCTAGCCTCCCCTGGGTCTAGGGACCCCTGTTTACTTTTATTTTTTTTTGTCATATGCATTTGACTTTTCATAAAAATGCATCGACAGATTTTGGAGTTTGTGAAAATATTTTCATTACTAACTGAGATACAACGAATTGAAATATTGTAATTTGTTAAATTGTAAATTACAAAATTTCAGTTCATTGTATTTCAGTTAGTAATGAAAATATTTTCACAAACTCTAAAATCTGTCGATGCATTTTTATGAAAAGTCAAATGCATATGACAAAAAAAAATAAAAGTAAACAGGGGTCCCTAGACCCAGGGGAGGCTAGCAAATTTTCAAAAATTTTTTCGCAAACTGCTTTTTCAAAATTTTTTAGGGGTCATTAGAGAAGTGTTTCTCTAGATGTTATTTCCCAAATTTCGTATGGGTCCCATGCGCCACAGACGAGAAAAAAAAGATTGAAATTTCACCAGCCGCCGCTGAGAGCCATCAGTTTACCATTATAGCACAGAAGTCGTAACGCTAAACAGTATTTTGTAATCGTTTTTCAGGTATTGGCAAGAGTTGCCACTACTTTACCAATCAAATGGCCCATTGTCCTACCACCTACAGTGTATGTGCTGGGCATACGTTTCAGCACTGATTTTATAATGTTAAACAGTAGGTACCTTGTATTTTACAAAAATTGCCAACACTTCACCAGCCATAAATGACCCAGTGCCGTGCCACCTATAGCGTGATTGCTAGGAATACGTTTCAGCACAAATGTTATAATGGCCAAACAGTACATTTTATTTACTTTTCAGAGGGTGAGCGTAGATGCGTCTTCACTGTGTATATATTTCGATACTCCAGTGAAGCAACGTGCAGCGCGGTTGGTACCCGGATGGGTGAAATCCATCTTGGGAAACACAGCGATCTCGTCCCACCTTCTGGCGGCTTGTATATCAGTGTATATGCGGAAGATATGTAATTTCAAGACGAGGATTACGTAGTGGATATACCATCCTTCGAAGGGGATATAAAGCAGGTGGACCCTCGTCTATTAAATGTTAGGCAAGTAAAAGATCCCTACTCTTTTTACGAGAAGAGGTTCGGCAAAATTTCCAGGTTGGGGGTATCCCGTCTCCTGGCGTCGGTGATAGGCCCTGGTAGCGGAAATGGGCCGACGTTAAATAAACAGATAAAAAAAATATTTACTTTTCAGACATTGGCAAGAATTACCAACACTTTACCAGTCATAAGTCTAATGGCCCATTGTCGTGCCACCTATAGTGTGATTACTGGAAATATGTTTCAGCACAGATGTTATAATGGTCAAACGGTACTTTTATTCGCTTTTCAGTTATTAGTGAAAATTGCCAACACCTTACCACTAATAAACCTAATGGCAAATTACTCTGCCAGCTATAGATTTTACTGGATATGGTTCTGATTATTAAGACCAAAGAAATTTATGTACAATAAACTAAACGTAGGCAGGGTGGCGTTTTGATTAACTTTTGGTCCTGTTTCCAGTTTAAATTACAATCAAAGCCGCAGTTGACCTATTTCGTGATAGAAAGTTTAGTAAAATGTATCATAACAACTCGTCCAACCTCCAATCTTTACAAAAATTAAATACCTATAATATAATAGTCATATCATTGTTTTCATTATCTTTAGTATTAGACCTACTTTCGTTGAATAGAAATCATCTTTATTAGGTTGTTTCATAGTCTACAATATTTAAAAAAAAATGTCAAATTACACAATTTGTCAAACGCTGCTGCCAACTCTCATTTAGAAGACTTGACAGCAGAGATTAACAAATTGTATAACTTGACATTTTTTAAATATTGTAGACTACGAAACAATCTAATAACCATGATGATTTCTGTGCAACTACGTTTAACGTTAAACATAATGAAAACAATGATAGGAAAAATTGGAAGTTGGATGAGTTGGTATGACATTTTTTATCAAATTTTCTATCATGACACAGGTGAATTATCACTCTGTGATTGATTATAATAGGGTAGGTAACATTCAAATGAAACGAACAGTTACTCTTAAGTGTATATTTACAGTTGAAATTATGTGAATAAATCTGATTAGAAAAAATGTTGATAAATCTATATAATAATAACAACATGTATAATATTTCAAACATACCAACATTGATTAAAAGTCTGCAGTTGAGACTTTGAGGATTGTCTACTTTTAGGGTGTAGAGTTTGGGAAAGGGGTATGTCACATTAACCACTACAACAGTAGGTTTTAGAACACTCAAACTAGAAAAGAAAATACAATCAAACTGATGTAAATGTCTAGTCTTCTTTAAAGGACACATTCAATATTAAAATTGCTTATCGTTATTATGCCTTGGGGGTGTAAATCCAAGTTCTGCTCTTCTTTCACAACTACATCTTTCTTGCATATCGATAACAGTAAACAGGAAAATATGGTTCCATTTTAGATAAGACAATTGCCAAATGAATTAGTCCTATAGTCTACACGCAATAAAAGAATTGCTCGCTGCGCCATCTATGTGCACTGCAAAGGATACATTCTAACTGTTTAAAGTATCTCTTGGTACAGATCATCCTCCGTTTACAAAAATCAAATGTTTTTATTATTTTTCGAGCTAATGGCCTGGGGACTTTTAACTGAAAAACCCTGTATAGACGGAAATTTTCTAAAATTTCGGCACGCCAAACATGAACATACAAATATTTTGCCCAGCTTCATTCATCTTTCGTTAAATAATGAGCTATATTGTACAAGATATAATAAAGTTAAAATTGTACTAAAATATTATCTTTGAATTCATGCCCCTTCCTTTTTAGAAACACAATTTAAGTCAAGAGCGTAAGAAATTTAAAATAAGAATATTTATATGAATTATTTTGTCTATGAAGTAGTTTCCACTTTCGTGGCCAGGACAGAAAAATAAAAAAAAGCAAATTTTAAATCTTCATAAGTTTGCATATACCTTGCTTTAGATTTCTTGGGGTAAAGCGAGACACAAGTAATATTGGCTGCTTCTTGTATTTGTATCCCATTTTCATGCCACCAAACATATTTGTTTATTTTGATTTGAAACCACCAGTAATTAAAATGTTTAACATAAACCTCGATGACAAATTGTAAATGTTTCGTTGGCATGAAAACAATTTTGACAGACAGCCTCCTAAACTATAAAATTTATTAAAAACGTCAAATAATTTTATGAAATAATTAATATTAAATCATATAATATCTTTCGACAGAAGAAAAAATAAAATATATTATATGATGCGGAAGCCCTTTTAGGTGTTCGGTGTTTTCTGAAAGGTCTCTGCTTCGCCTCGACCATTCAAAAATCACCTCACTCCTAAAACTAAACTTTCGCATCTAGTAATGTAAATAACTATTTGGTATTTTTTAAACATGAAACAGCAAGAGTTACTAATCAAAATTATAACAATTTTTAAATAATGCCACGTGACGATAAGTTTATTGTCCATCATTTAAAGATTCTTCCTGCTGCATGCGTTCTCTCTGATTTTGATGGGGTTTTCTATAATGTGCAATTGAAAGATGAAAAGAACCAAACAAAACAAAAGAATTTCATACAATTTTTGTTGCTTGCTTTGGCTTTTAGATTCTTAAGAACTCTTATATTGAACTTTATGTATAGATCTAGTGAAGGGAGAGGGGAGGCATTAAGGACATTTAATGTGACGAAACTATTTCATCGTTTATTTGAAAGTAAAAAAAAATCAAATTTACTTAGTAATATACAGAAATCCGTACTCCTTACATGTAGTCGTCGACAACTTACAAATCCTCTAACTGAAGCAATATAGTATAGCGTTCAATATATGGTCCAACACATGACTGATGAATTTGTTAGGGAGTAGAATCAAAACCTGTAGGTGAGTCACCGGACAGCGAGTACCTTAGATCGATGGTAACATTCAAAATTCCACAAGAGTTGCACGTGAGACCCCCCCCCCCACCCCCGTTTGAATTATTTTTATCGTTTTTACTATGAAAAGAAGTTCATATAAATTGCTTCATGATGAGGTGGAATATTCCCAAATTGTTGCAGGTTGACTTGTCTAACCAACCCATGCCGGATATTTTATTCATTCCGAGATATAAAGAACAGTTTACATACAGAGTTCTATTCATTTTCGACATGCGGTGTTGCTCCAAATAAAAAAAGAAAAATATAATACGAGTTTTTATTTCTCTTTTTTTTTTAAATAATTTTATAAATTTTAATTTCACGTGCACTTCTTTTTGACACCTTTAAGATAAGAATTTTTGTGGACTAGAGATTTTGTGTGATGTCTATGATACATAGAATCCACAGTTTGCGAACCTTTTCGTTAGATGGTACCTCGAGTAGATCCTCTAATCGACTTTACTTATGTCCTTATCCGGACCCGAATTTGAACCCGCGCTGTCTAGGTGGAAGAACGTGCCAATTTTCCTCATGTTATCGACACCATGATGATTAAAATTTGACTTGGCAGCGTATGGAAGAAGACCTCAACGATAAAATAGTCACGAGAAAATATGATGCATTTAGCTACTACCCTTACTAGCCTTACTACCAATTAAACTGGGTCAAGTTTTTCTCCCTAACACAACGTTTCTAAATACTTTTCTCTGACACATTTTTATTCTAGAGGTACACATTTATTTATATGTCTGAAACAGAAACAGAAAATTCACATGTTAAAATATTCCAATTTTATTTCGTCGTCTAAAACATTTAAAACCATTTATTTAGCTGCTACAAATATTACAATAAATCTTTTGTATATTATGCTTATACAGAATGGACCAATAATAATGGGCGATAGTTTAAAGGTAGATACTTTGAGGATATAACCAAACATTCTTTAGTAAATTGTTGTTGTGGAAAAAGATACAGGGCGGTAAAGTTGAATTTGTGACGTGATAAGTAAATAATTGTTTCTTACCTTAAAAAATGTTTTTTAACAAATTTGGAGAATAGCCCATGCCAAAGTTGCAAAAACTCCAAAAGTACAAGGGTAGCGACCAAACATAGCTAGCCCCCGTTTTCGAGGGCGGCCAATACCATGATGATAGTCGTGCGGTTCCTATCCCCCGAACTATCTATAAATATAAGAAACCACCTCTTTTCCCATTTTTCGTTGTCAGGCATGCGAGGACTTGTTGAATAGGGTCCTCTTGAGGAAACAGATACACATCCTAACAACCCCAGGGGGTTAAAACCACCCCCTCCCCCAAAATACCGAAACATGCAAAAAACATCAAAACTGGCTGAAAATTGTTTTCTACACATTTTCATGGACGGGGAACACGATGCTGATATTATTTAGTCCCCACCCCCAAGCAACTACCCTCAAATGCATAAAACCACCTCTTTTTCCATTTTTCGTTAACAGGCATGCGAGGACTTTTGGATCGAGGGTTTTTTGAGGATAGTCAATATGTCCTATGAAATTTGGCAACCAGACATCCTTACGATTCCCGGGGATTGAAACCACTCCCTCCCTCAATTCTGAAGTGTCCCTCAGAGAGAAGGTTTTAAAAAAGGTATCCCCCGTTTTGAAGGATGGAGGACACGTTCGTGGCATCACTTTCTCTCTTAGTCCTCAAAAACTACCCTTGCATGCCCAAACCCATCGGTTTTTCTTATAGTGAGATCACAAGCGTTCATTGGATCAGGTTTTCTAATGAGAGAATTTTTTTATTGCAGTTTAAGAGGAATTTGATAGGACGTGTTATGCGCATGAATATATAGTCGTGTATATGCATAGCAGACTTTTTTATTATATATTTATTTTCACATTATGTACATGATTTTTATTCTCATGCTAGGCATGCGTCATATATGATTATTATTAAATGTTAATTTATTCTTCGGCTTTTACAAATTAGATCACATTGTTCTGGCCAATAGGAATGGACATTACACTCTTCAATGAGACTTGCTTCCATCTAGGTACATTCATCATCATCGTCACTATCGTTATATGCATTTAAGTTGGTTAGGGGTGGGAAGATAAATAATACCACCATCGTGTTCCCCGCCCTTGAAAACATGTAGAATACAGTTTTCAGCATGTTTTTTGCATGTTTTGGTATTGAGAGATGGAGTGGTCCCAACCCCCGGGGGGTCGCTAGGATGTCTGGTTGTGAAATTTTACAAGACATATTAAGTTTCCTCAAAAAAAACGACCCAATAAGTCCTCGCATGCCTGACAACGAAAAATGGGGAAAAGGAGTTTTTTGCGTTTGGGGGTAGTTGGAGCGGGGTAGAAACCGCGCGACTATCTCCATCGTGTTGGGCGGCCTCGAAAACGTGGCGTAGCTATGTTTGGTCGCTATCCTTGCACTTTTGGGATTTAATCCTTTTTTTTTGCAAATTTAGGTATGAACTAGAAGATCGGTCAAGAGGTTGAGTTATTGCAAAAGACGGAAGCGACATTTAAATTTTGCTACCCTATAGTTTTTCCACAGCAACAATTTACCAAAGCATATTTGGTTATACCCTCATATTTTGGCCGAAATAATCTACCCTTGAACTATAGCAAATTATTAATGATCCACCCTGTATAGTATTATTTCGTTTTAACAATGATATTACAAGCGTTACATTCACTTGCGCGAGACGTGCCAGAGTGGCCGGTGGTATGGCTCAGGCCTCGCATTATGTTTCTAACGTCCACGCTTGGCGGATTTATGGAATCATTGATGACCTTATGGTGGAAGATTTTGTAAAGTGCTGCTATCGAAAATGCAAGGCGTACTCGAACTGAGCAATGTAGATGTAGTACTTCTTATGAAAGGAGAACAGTATTTGCGATTTTTCATATATAATGTGAAAATGTAGCGGTTTACTCTTTTTCTTAGTAATATCCATCAACACCAGAAAAGAAAGAGCAGAAAACTGATTTGTTTTTCATGAGGTAAGTTGAGTCAAATATGATTACCTGTTATTTAATAACATATCACAGATTTGTTAAACAATAAAATAATAACATTGCAATGTAGTCCTTCCACTGACAAGGTTTTTATTGACGCGTGGAGTGCAGAGTTTAACTTCAGAACCTTAATTAGAGATATACATAGGTCAAGAGCCCATGATGTGGACATCCTGGAAAATGGGAGGAAGTCCGCCATCTTGATTTTTAAGTCAAATTGGATTTGCATTTGGTCCCCGTAACCACTGGCCCAATTTAAATTTTGTTTTTTTAATTCGACTGCAAATTTTAGGTAGAAAAATAAAAATTCTTATGAATATTTTTCTACCTCTTAAGATAATTAAGTGAAAATTGACAACCGTTGATCCTTTTCCATTGTTATTTTTTTTTAATATGTGTTTTAACATTACAGCTATAAAATTGTATTTTGTTCACTAACACTACCTCTGAAAATAAGAAAGGTGCAGTAATTTTCGTCGAGTGGTGCGAGAATAATTACACAGGTCTTCAAAAAAAAATCTTGTCCCAAGTTTCTAATCTAACTACTTGAAGTATTTTGACACGTTGAAGCCAATTTTGAACAATAAAATATTTTCTATCGTGTCAGTTTGCCTTTACCACCTCCTTTTATTCCCAAAAAAACGCAAAAAAATGTCTTGTTTGTCCTATGGTTCTGATTCATCTTTTCTGAACTATGTTGACGCACTGAAGTCAATATAGGACAAAGAAAAATGTTCTATCGTGTCAGTTTCTCTGTACTGTCGTGCGCAAAAAAAATGGGACAAGTCTTATACCGTATTTTTGCTAAAATCTAGTTGTGTACATCTAACTTTAATTTTTGTGACATTGTCAGTTATTTGTCAAAATTCATTGCAAGTGTGCAAATAGAGACAGATTTACATTAGAAAAAAATAGTTCTCCTATTTTTTTTTGCTCACCACAGTACCACCCAAAAAAGGTCTGGTCCAAAAGTTCTGACCTAACTTTTCTGAAGTATTTTGACACTCTGAAACCAATTTTTCACAAGAAAAAACATTAGGGGATATAAGAGGATAGAAGAAAACCTCGAGGAAAACTGACCAGATAGAAAGATTTTTTGAGTCCAAGATTGGCTTCAACGCGTCAAAATATTTAAGAAAATCTAGATGAAAACCTTGGAACAGGACCTTTTTAGGGGACGAAAGAAGTGGTAGAGAAAACGGACACGATAGAAAAAATCTTTTTCTACGATTGTGCTGAAAGTCAAATTTTCTAACTTCAAAATGAGTGCAGAAAATATCACTTTGCCGCACGCCGTGCGGCAAAGAATTTGTCACACGCCTTGATTACATCTTCACGCACCGGAATAAAATAGTGTGTTTACCTTAAAGAATTTTATATTACTTACTGGTAATAAGAATTAAATTCTATAAATGTACATTAATTACACATGAATTGCAATTACAAAGTCAAATTTTCTTACTTCAGAATGACAGCGGAAAATGTCACTTTAAATAAAATCTGACAAGCAGCAAATTTAAAATTTTGGAAAGACTTTAAAAAGGGAAATAACTTCACAACCGTAGAAAAAATAGTATGTAACACACGTGTGGCAAGCTTCATTGCAAAACTCGTATGATAGGAATACTCGCTGCGCTCGTGTTCCTACTTTCATACATCGTTTTGCAATGAAGCCCTTGCCACACTTGTATTACAATCTACTATTTTGTCCAAAATTGGCTACAGTGCGTCAAAATGCTTCAGAAATGTTAGATGAGAACCTTGGGGCAAAACCTTTTTTGTCTACAACTGTCAAAAAAGGCTATGTTTGCGCATTAATGTCAGTGTCTAAAATGAGACATTTTTTCATTGACATTATTTTTTTTGCGTTACCATGACACCGTGCGCAAAATATTTTGCGCATTAGGGTGCAAAATATTTTGCACATCACATACTTTTATTGCCTACTTTTTATAATTTTTAATGTATACACGAGAATTAAACAAACATCTAGTTCAAAAATATTTATTGTTTTATCAAATAAATCAACTGAAAGTAGAATTTTTTAAATTATTTTATTTTAAAAACAGCATGATTTTTTTAACTAATGGTTTTAGTTTAATCAAACGAAAGTTGTAGAAAAAATATTGTTTGCATCTCGAGTGCAAAATTCTTTGGTCATCCCGAACGATTTTTTGACTCGGCTGAAGAAAAATTGATTCCACAAAATATATTTCAAAAGTTGATGTCCTAAGGCATCTCAAAAATCTGTGTTTAGATCCTATAGAATCTTGCACAACACATGGTAAAAGATTTCTGCTTTTAATGAAAAAGCCATTCGTTTACTTGTGCCGATAATATTAAAAGAACATAGTATTGTGTACATTTATATTTTAATTGTTGAAGTAATTAATTATGAGCCATTAGATGTCACCAAATATGGTTTTCAATTTTTTAAACCA
This sequence comes from Rutpela maculata, assembly GCA_936432065.2. Lineage (NCBI taxonomy): Eukaryota > Metazoa > Arthropoda > Insecta > Coleoptera > Cerambycidae > Rutpela > Rutpela maculata. The sequence goes on from OW386289.2 coordinate 64,787,567, forward strand.
ACTAATAACAATTAATAAAGGGGGCTGGTCTTCTAACCGATTCTGATATTAAAAAAAGTCTACCGCGTCAGTTTTTGTTTACCACCCCTTTCATCCCTTAAAAAAGGATGATCTAACATTTTCGAAGTACTTTGACGCGCTAAAGCCAATTTTGTACAAAAAAAATTTCTATCTTGTCAGTTTCCCACACCTAGGGATGGATGGGATGGATGGATGAAAATTTTTTTCTTGCCCAAAATTAGCTTCAGCACATCAAAATACTTCAGAAAAGTTAAATCAGAACCTTAGGACAAGACCTTCTTTTTGTCCATTTTAGGGGATAAAAGGGATAGTATTGGTATGAATTTTTTTGTCCAAAATTGGCTTCAGGGCGTCAAAATACTTCAGAAAAGTTTTTTACATTTTAAGCGATGAAAGGGATGGTAGACAAAAACTGATGAGGTACGAGGTAGATTATTTTTTAATATCAGAATAGGTTTTAGCATGTCAAAAAATATTGGATAAGATGTTTCTGATCAAAAGCGCAGCCCATTTTTTTTGTCGACCTGTGTAATTTGCGTTGCACTCCGGAGTTTTCTTTCAACGTGTTCTTGCAAAACAAAATGTCGCATTTGTAAAAAAAAGTGAATTGTTAAAAGTTCTGCAAATGCAATAAATAATTTACGTCAATAAAAATTATAGTATCTAGTAATTATAGCAAATGCCTTATTTTGTTTTATAAAATTAACGTCAAATTTTAATGGATGAAAATGAATGTATCTTTCTTATTTCTAGAGGTAATGGGATGAACAAAACGCAGTTCTATAGCTAAAATGATGGTCTATAAATTGTATAAAACAAATATTAAAAAAAAGGGGGGGGGGGGGCGAGCGTAGAGGCGACTTCAATGTGAATATCAGTCGATATTCCGTTGAAGCAACATCGAGCGCGGTTAGTACTTGGATGAGCTTCCATCTTGGGAAATACAGCGTTCTCGTCCCACCTTCTAGAGGCTTGTATATCAGTGTATACTCGGAAGTTACGTAATTTCAGACGAGGATTACGTAGTGGATATACCATCCTTCGGAGGGGATGTAAAGCAGGCGGTCCCTTGTCTATTAAATGTTAGGCAAGTAAAAGATCCCTACTCTTCTTAAGGGAAGAAGTTCGGCAAAATTTCCAGGTTGGGGTAGCTCGTCTCCTGGCGTCGGTGATAGGCCCTGGTAGCGGAAATAGGCCGACGTTAAATAGTTAAAAAAAAAAAAAAATTACAATGACAAAAGATGGACGGTTGTGTTAAAAAAAGTATAAGAATTTTTATTTTTCTACGCATTTGTAGTCGAACTAACAGAACAAAATTTAAATTGGACCAACGCTTAATGGTCCCAAATTGAGTTTTTGGTTCAAAAATGATTAGAGAGCTCAAATCTTGTCGGAAATTAACAATTTTTTTTTTTTTTAAATTAAAGCTTACCGAAATTCCAACAAATCCTCGGAGCCCGAATTTTGAAAAAAAAATCCTTTTTTATTATATTAAGTTGAAAGCAAAAACAATGACTAGAGAGCGCAAACCTTGTCGGAAATAAACATTTTTTTAAATTAAAGCTTACTGAAATTCTAAAGCCTCGGAGCACGAATTTTGAAAAAAAAATTTCCTTTTTTATTATAATTAAGTTAAAGGTCCAAAAATATTTTGGCATTTAACTTAACTTTAACCCACCAGATTTTCTTTTGTAGGTTGTTTCTACTTGTTTATTTACGAAGTTCACTATATGTAAATCATTGCTATTATCCAAATTTTACAATTTCAATCTTAGCTAATTTTGAACAGATCTTTTGATATTATTATTTATACTATTTTTTTCTATTTGTAATTACTACTTATCTTAAGGTTTGCGCTCTCTAGCCATTTTTTTTTGGCCTTTAACTTAATATAATAAATTTTTCAACATTCGGGCTGAGAGGATTTGTTGGAATTTCGGTAAGCTTTAATTAAAAAAAAAATGTACATTTTCGACAAGATTTGAGCTTTCTAGCCACTTTTGAATCAAAAAACTCAATTTGGGACTACTGTGCAATGGTTGCGTAGAAAGAGCTCACTTCCGATTTGACATAAAAGCCAAGATGGTGAACTCCCTAGCACTTTCCGGAATGTGCATTTCATGGATCCCTGATCTATGTATATACCCAGAAGTCAAACTCTCTTCACTCCATGGGTCAATGAAAACATTGTAAGGGGATGTAATGACACTGATAATGACTTCTGGGAACTGCACTGCATTTTCACATTTTCATGGGGAAAGGGCATATTAATTAATATGCTCCCTAAAACTATCCTATTTAAAATTTACCATATCTGTTTCGTTACTTCGGGTGCATAGTAGGATATTTATAAGTTAAAAATTTATCACACAAGTAAAGTTAAACAGTCTAAAGTACATTTTACTTATTGTGGGGCCAACTGAAGGTTGGCCACGTTATTACCCTTTGATATTTTTAGTTCCTGTATTCAAATATAGAACGCAGAGTTACATTTAGTGTTAAAGTGTTAGACAAATTGAAAGTTTTTGTACTAAATTAAATAGATTTTTATTTTGCTAAACTGGCTTCTGTAACAAGTTTATTTACCACACGCTGCTCTACTGCAAATGTATGTGTGATTACAATTTTTCAATATATCTTGTTAAGATTTTTTCATTGTATAACATAGGCACACACAAAAGAAAAGGTCATGTACTTTTTTACCGACTATTATATCTATATGTATTTTGGGACGCTGAAACCGAATCCATGTCAATATTTTCATATACGCTCAAAAAACAGCTTACAAGCCTAAAATCGATTAAAAAATAAATTGAAAGATTAAATGACCTATGTTTTTATACGTATTTTAGGGCGCTGAAACCGAATCCAAGGTCAGAATTGTCTTAGCATGTTAGGATTTTAACATAACCCCTGAGAAATCTCCACATCACAAAAATGGTCAAAAATGCATTTAAAAAACTCAAAACGGCCAAACCACTTTACTTATATAAATTTTGGGACGCTGAAATTGAATCTCAGGTCAGAATTCTTCCATTATATCAAAACTTTGACATAACCTCAAAAAATCATCACAAAACACCTTAAAAATGGTTATAAATGTATTTAAAAGAAGGTTTAAACTGATCACAAGAAAACCACCGTACGGACACGTATTTTAGGGCGCTAAAATCTTCTCTGAAGTCAGAATTTACTTATCCTTAAAGACTTTGACATAACTTCAATAATATCCGAAAAATGCCCTAAAAATTGTCAAAAATACATTTACAGGTAAAATGAAAACTTAAAATGAGCAAACCATCATATGAATACATGAATTTCTTTCAACATGGAATTCATACGTTTATATTTTGACGCAGTCTGAAAAAACAAGTGAAGACTAGCCCAAATTATGTTTATAAGGTAAATGAAAGTCGAGAAAATCACTATATTTTCTCCTGTGATATCACATTCGTTCACATTCAAAAAACCTGAACTCCTGAAATCTAGTTCTTTTCCTTTACTTACCTTTATGAGCAGCGGCGGCTGGTGAAATTTCAATATTTTTTTTCTCGTCTATGGCGCATGGGACCCATACGAAATTTGGGAAATAACATCTAGAGAAGTATTTCTCTAAATACCCCTAAAAAATTTTGAAAAAGCAGTTTGCGAAAAAATTTTTGAAAATTCGTTAGCCTCCCCTGGGTCTAGGAGCTCCTGTTTATTTTGTCATATGCATTTGACTTTTTATAAAAATACAACAACAGATTTTGGAGTTTATGAAAATATTTTCATTACTAACTAAAATACAATGAACTGAAATTTTGTAATTTACAATTTAACAAATTACAATATTTCAATTCGTTGTATCTCAGTTAGTAATGAAAATATTTTCATAAACTCCAAAATCTGTTGTTGTATTTTTATGAAAAGTCAAATGCATATGACAAAAAAAAAATAAAAATAAACAGGACCCAGGGGAGGCTAACGAATTTTCAAAAATTTTTTCGCAAACTGCTTTTTCAAAATTTTTTAGGGGTCATTAGAGAAGTGCTTCTCTAGATGTTATTTCCCAAATTTCGTATGGGTCCCATGCGCCATAGACGAGAAAAAAAATATTGAAATTTCACCAGCCGCCACTGTTTATGAGGCAAATCTGTTTTAAGCAACCAGCACTACTTTGCCATCATATTTATGTCCCATTTTCCTTGATAGCGACGCTCCATCTCTCTTATATCTTGGAGGAACCGTTTACCTTTCTCTTCGCTATAATCTCCGAGATTTTCTGGGAAGTAATTTACCTGAGAATCCAGGAAATGTAATTTTAAATTCATTAAACATACTAATTTTTGAAAGTTTTCAACCATTTATGCCAATATTCGCTTATAGTCATTACTTCCTACATTTTTATTTTATTTTTTGTACATCCATTTTTGACTATTTTTTATATTTTTCTGAGGTTATGTCAAAGTCCTCACATGATAAGAAAATTCTGACCTCGGATTCGATTTTAGCGCCCCAAAATACGTATAAAAACACGAGTAACATCGTTTAATCTGCCGGTTTACTTTTTACCCGGTTTTAGGCTTGTTATAAACTGTTTTTTGAGCTTACATGAAAATATTGACGACTTGTGACAAATCTGATCTCGGATTCGATTTCAGCGCCCCAAGATACATATAGATACGATAGTAGGTAAAAAAGTACATGACCTTTTTTTTTTTGTGTGTGCCTGTGATAATTTACAAAGGGTTTTAATCATCTCTGATGATGCCTATTTAGTTGCTGAAACACACATCGGGTGTAGTGTTTGGTGTTTGTATAAACTACTTAATAACGTTATGTGACAAAATACACAAGAAGTGGGAATCAAGTTCAGCGGGGCTTTTGGAGACGATTCAAACCTTTGGTGTGACACTAACGATAAAGTAGAATAGGCTAGAATACCTCTATTCACCATAATATTGGTATAAAAATAATATCGGTTTTATCAATGTATACACAGTGTCCCTCAAGTGAACGATTAAACAAAGTAAGGTGATAGAAGAAGATATTTTGAATAAAAAATAACCATATAACCATTCGGTTGTTGATGGTTCAAAATTTATTTCAGTTTTTGTATTTTTTGTCCACAAAAGATTTTTAGTTCATTTTTAAGTGACGCTGACAGAAAAAAAAATCTATTGAAAGTTGATGAACTATCAAAAAAAGTTGTTCGTTGAATGCAGATTCTAACATGGCATAACACATAGGGTTATTCACAACAGATTTTTTTCTATAAACTTTGCATATAAGTGGGACAGGAATGAATTGTTCCATAAAAATCATACATTTTTTTAAAGATACGTTAACAATTTTAAGTAGGCTTTGACGCAACCATCAAAGTTAATGTGTTTAAGTATATAATTTTTGTTTAAAATACCTAAATTTTCGTTCAGTTTTTATTTTTTTTATGAAAAAGAAAAAAATACTGGAGAATACTCTATACTGTGTACTGTATACGTACAAATATTTTACATGATAATATATTGACCCAAAAGAAACAAAAAGTGTTTCTTTCATAAAAGGCATCCTCCGCTGTCGGTATCTGCGGTTCAAAGAAAATGTTCATGTGTTTTTAATGTTATTTAGCCGTAGGTAGGTCGCCGCATCCAATCGTACAGTGTTGTCAATGTGGTCGATTGATATAGTTTTAATATAAATTTACAGTAAATAGAGGGTGATTTAAAAGAAAGTACAATCCATTCAACTGTATATTGGGGATGAAGATTTTTCTAATAAAACTTTTTTTCTACCGCGCCTCATAACCGAGTTACATCCCCTTAAAGTGGCTGCCTGACAACCAGTTTTCTCCTAATATCCTTCAAGCGGATTGACGTACGATGATCAAATTTTGGATCCGGATCTTTATTTTGATGCAAGATGTGTCCTATACAGGGTGCTCCGGTAAAGTTCAAGGTCAATACACAAGTTTACTGTTTTTATGCAAAAGTTATTTGTATAAAGGAATTGTTCCTATTCCTATTTGTTAAAAGGAGTTAACAAAAAAATACGCAGAATAATTGAACATTAACTTTAACATAATTAGTGCTAAGAGAAATTCAAAAGTTATCAGCTAGTAAACTGCTAAAAATGTTCTTCCCCCGTTCTATGCAAAGGTTAAGCAGTTTAAGCGAATTTCCGTATTCTTAGAAAAACATTATGCTCTGTTCTGATAGTGTTTGCGGCATCTAGAATTGAGTCCCGCAACTGGCCAATGTTGTCAATTGGAACTGAATGTACAAGCTCTTTCATGTGGCCCCAAAAGAAAACGTCCAGTGGAGAGACATCTGGAGTTCTGGATGGCCATTGTACAGGAGCATGAGGTGTCCTATTCAAATAATTTCTAATTGAAATTACAATATGGATCGGGTCGCGTACGGTACATTATCTAGAAGCTCTGGCAGATTTTCTTCCAAAAAATGTAGGTATTGTTCTCTCTTAACTCTACCAATTAAATAAAATGGATCAATCAAGTTGTCACTCAAAACTCCTGCCCAAACATTTCCAGAAAATCTTCTTTGACATCTAAACGTTTCGATGTTAAATGGATTTTCTTGAACCCATGTATGACGATTAGTGGTATTGAATACACCATTCCGAGTGAACGTGGCTTCGTCTGTCCAAAGAATCTTTCCTAAGAAAATGTTGTTACGGCGATGTTTTTGTAATAACCATTGGGCAAAATCTACTCTTGGTTGGAAGTTTCTGGGTAATAATTCTTGCACTCTAGTGCAGTGATAAGTATGCAACTGCTGATCATGTAATATTCGCCACACTCAACTGCCTACAATACCGCCTCTTCAACCGGTGCGGTTCGGATAGTCCTTGGCCTTCGTAGTCTAGGCGTCGTTAGCCTTCTTTCAACTCCAAGAAAAGTTCTTAAATTTGGGACACGACGGTTGGAATATCGTCTACGATACTCCCTTACTGCAACTCTCAAAAAATTGCACTACTTTAATTAGATAATTCACAATCTGACAACCCAGAATCTGAGAAACGCTGCCTTTGTTCTTGAATAAAATTGTCAATAAAGTTGCTTCAGTATGCCTCTGGCTTTTTTGCAATTTGCTTGAAACAGGATGAAAAATCACAAGAGCAAAAAGTTTCTAAATTTAATAACATATTCAATAAAATAATCAAAATTCTTAATTTGGCGCAAGGCAAAAAATATTTGACCTTGAACTATACCGGACCACCCTGTATAGGACATATCTTGCTGTTTTAGAATTGGAATATTTTATTATACTCTTCGCAAATTCGAAAATTTCATATAATTGGACTAGTGATCGAATTCTGAACAACTATCAAAACGTCCGTCTGCCTATCGGTCTGTCTGTCCCGTATGTACGTACGTCCGTCCATCACGTTTCTTGTAAGCACGATAACTTAAGACTGAAAAGTTCTATCGAATTGACAGTAAGTTAGTATTAGCTAGAAAAAAAAACATTGTTCTTGAAAATAGTTGATTGCTAAAATATAAGAGTTGTGAAAGTTTTGCAGAAAAAAAAATGCAGATAAAGAGTGCTGTAACCTTTGATGAGACTCTGCAAGTACATAATATACTGGCGAACGTTTCGTCGATAAAGATGGCATTATTGGGTGATGATTAAAATTATAAATATAGACACAAAAAATTAAACTATTTTCAAAAAATTGCGAAGAACATGTTGAAGAATATCTAACAATAATACAAAAAATGCAATAATCCATCGAATAATACTTAGATCTATAGTTTGATTTAAATTTGAACAGTATATATGTTATATAAAATTATACGCTATATCATCAAGATATAAAGCGACATTACAGATAGCATCATATTACAGTATTAGATAACAGCTTCCTTTGAACTGCTTATCTAGATATTAAATTTCATTTTAACTTCTCACAATATTATGCTGATTAGCTAGCTTGCATTTCCTTTGTTCAACTTTGGCTGACACATCATTTGAAAACTTATAAATAAGACTAACGAGCATTTGTACCGGCAGTTATCATACTCACTTCATATTAAATGTATCATACATAAATTGTATCTTTTATTCAGGAATCAACGTTGATTCCTCATGTAACTAAATAAAAAGTTTTTAAAAAGTCAATCAAGCAAACAGTGATCTAACATATATTGATAGCTTGTTATTAGGTACTCTTTTTAATTTAGTTCTTGTTATGCAGTAACACAGAAATTTACTGCACAATCTGTTATTTAAAAAATCTTACAGTGGAATTCACGGAAACAGACTGAGATGCTTTCCGATGCCAGCTGAATAATGGTTTTATTTAGAAGGGGTGATTTTCAATTTTAAGATTTCTGATGGCTTAAGGGGTGAATTTATTACAGCATCGAAATCCGTTTAGGCAAACATGTAGTGTCTCTATGCAAATTTACGCTTTTGTCACGCACTGTTTGGTATTTTATAATTGGTATGTAGGATTTAACATGTCATATGTTAGCATGTTTTAATTTCGGAATTTCTTCAATTCTGAGAGAGAATCGACGAAATTTATTCAGTTCTGAAATGTGCTGATGTAAAACTCACGCTCCTGGTTACAAGGACAGTAAGAGAAAATTTGAGAAAGGGTCTAGCATGATAACCATATGAAATGTGCCCCCAGAACCGAATATAAAAACTAATATTTTGTTTAATAGGTTATCAATTTATGCTATTATTTATATAGTTTTTACTCACCTATCTCATAACATTACCAGGTAACGTTGAAAAGTATGTATTTTAAGATGCATTTTTTGAATTTTTTTTTCTTCCAAATCTAATAGAGATAGAGTGAGGAACCAAAAACGTTTAATTAATAATGTTAGTAATGTTTAGTTTTTAAATATGTTTTGTATGATAACATAATTTTCATTTATAAACTTTTTTAGATCTTTTTGAATATATAATATATGTACTTTTAACATTTTTTTTTTATTGTATTGATAAATAATATAGCTTTGGCCCGTAATAAAATATAAATCTTTGGGTTAGATATTTTCTAAAAAGTGGTATCTGAACGAACATTTTAACTTGATTCCTTGTTTGATAGTCATGATTAACAAGGTCTGCTTGTGATCTGTGCATCCATAGCATAGTGTAGTGTGTGTATAATTTCCTTATATTGAATTTATTTAATTCGGTGTAAAGAATTTCTGATGAGTATTACTTGTTTTTTTTTTTAAATAGAATTTTTAACAATGTGTTCTGCATTACTTTTAATTTATTTCCATATTGATACAACCGCTGAGCACACTTTTGTATGTCATGCATTTACCAGAGATTCACCCATTTGGATATCGTTGGTAATTGTCCAGTGATTAAAAAAAAATTGGGTGATGGTCTGTGCGAGTGGCCATTTTGGAGGATCGACGCCATCTTTGATGCTTATTGAAAATACACTGCAAAGGCATGTATCATTTTACATGTTTTTTAGGGTGCTGAACATGTTCCCAATAGTATAAATACTGAAAAGTGGTTACTAATCATTATTTAGTAAGACGAATACAAATCAACATTTTTTATATCTATACTAAACAGATTTACATTGTTTTATAAAACACGAATTAACATTAAATGAATAAGTCAATGACATCACTAGTTTAAGTATATGACATGACTAATATATAACAAAAAACAATATATGACTCCTTATATCTATAATTTAAAACAGCAGACGTAATAATTCAATTCAATTCATAATAATGTACGTTGAAAACTTTTTACGACAATCAATAGTGTCTACACTTCTGCAATGACAGTAAATGCAATAAGATATTCCATTTGAAAAACATAAACACGAATCTCTTGCACACTTTAGACATGAGCAACGGCACAAGTTCGTTGCTGGGAGGAAACAGTGAAGTTGTACTTAAGAGCTGTAGACAATCACCTGCATCTTCATAACCAAATTGTATAGAATCAAGTTGCGTTATGTCATTTAAACATGTTATACAGTGTGTTCCAGGATAGATGTAACAAGAGGTGTAATGGACCAAAAATTTTGGAATTTTGGAATGGTATTTGGGGATTGAGTCCTGCTTGTTGTAAAACTGAAGTATACCAAAAATAACTTGATTTGGTGTTCTACAGGGTGTTTTATAAGCAAAGTTGTAAAAATCACCACTAATAGTACCTTTATTTTTCAAAATATGAGAAAATTCCACTAAGAAAAGTTATTTAGAATGCAATTTTATACCTCTATACCAAATTTCAGGAATATAAAATTATTTTTTTGAAACTTCCCATTTTTTCAATAAATTATTATTTTATTTTGAACCATTCAATTAAAACTACATAGAAATTATTTTTTGTGAATTAATATTTAAAGTTATGTAGAAGCTAAAAGTAGGCTATGAGAAAAGCAGTGGATACACATTTATCATTTATTATTGACATATCTGTCAAACGTAGTCAATATTATCCTTAATTTCTGTTCCAAATTAACGAACCAAGTATAAAAAATTAAGTGGAATGGTACTCACAGTGCGTGAGTACCAAAAATTTATATTGTGCAATACTACGGAATTGGCGGTGAAAACTCGCTAAGAGAAGTGGTAAGCCAATTTAATTTGAAATTTGCAAACACTGTATATAAGTGTGTGTTGTAGTAGGCCCTTAAAATGTATGATCTAATTGACGCACTGGTTGGTGGAAGGTATTCTATGGAAATGTTTTTCCCATGTGTGTAAATTAACATTCGTAATTCGTCCATTTTTTACAAACTGCTCCTCTTTCAAAACGCACGAGATATTTTTCTGCTAGTTGTATCGACTGCGCCATTACTTCACTCGCAGGAATTCCGAAGTTTGTGAGAAATGCTTCAGGTGTACCTGCAATTCCAGCATGTTTTGTACCTACATTGCTAGTGCAGTCTGACCCAGTTAAGGAGTGTAAAGCAGGAAGTACATGAGATATTGCAATTCGTTCAGTCATTATATGAACGGGAACTTGGCGCGTCGTAGCTCCAACACCTAGACGAATCCACAATTCCTTCAATCCAAGATTCTTGAAGGTAGTCCAATGATATAACAGAAGAACCAGAATGTCTGCATCATTCGATAATACCATCACTCTCTGTTACCCTCTATTTGTTGCATGTTTGTAGTTCTTCGTGGGATTGTATTAAATTAATTATTAATTACTATTATTATATTATTATTTGAACAGACATGATTGCCTAAGCAGTTTTGCACAATCACGAATAGTATTTTTTGATCGCACCATATCGACTACCTCTTCAATACTAACAAAAGAATGAAAAAACATGGTTGGCTGGTTTGCCTCTTTTGGAGTAGGCAATTGGATGTTCTTGCTGAAGTTTTCTTCAAGGCAACTCTTAACATTCCTGTTTGTGAAAAGTTTGTCATTATAAATTTCATTAAGTTTTGCATTAATTTCAGTTAAAGTAAAACCGATTCCACTTTTCAACTGTGGAGTGATCTCATTTATAACAAGAACAATTGCTTCTTCTTTAGATAACTTTGTTGCTTCTCCGTCACTAGATGCTGATAACTTTTTCATTTGACTTTCATAGTGGTTAAAATATGTACGTATACAAGCTGAGTGATTGAAAAGATCCTTCGCCAGAACATTCTTATAATCACTAAAGTCAACAGTACGAGTGAACACATCATCTTTGAAGAAGCGTAAGACTTTAAAAAGATTGTTTTACCTTCTCGGTTTCGCAAATCTTATATTTACTATAATCTCCTTGATGTTAGTTATCACCCAATTTTTTTTCAATCACTACACGATTACCAATAATACCCAAATGGGTGAATCTCTGGGAAATGGATGACATACAGAAGCGTTGTTAGCAAATGGACTATATAACCCACCCCAGATTATAATGCAGTACCTTAGTATGGACTCAGCTACAGCATAGGTTTAGGGTTAGTTTCTTATTGTTTGGTAATTTATTATCAAAATATTAAATCATTTAATGCTTGCAGATTTGTTTTATTTAAGATGTCTCGTAGTTGATAAAATTTGTACGTCAGTCTTCTAAGCCTCTGTATCAAATAGTTCACCTGTTCACCCCACCTTAAATATTGGTCGATCATCACACCCTGGTACTTAACATATTTTCTCTAATGAGTTACAGTCACAGTCAGGTATCTCATTGCACTCATTTTTATGTATTTTGTTGCTTTATTTGATATTATTTTAAAAGCTGTAGTTTTGAAGTGTTTTCAACCAGTAGAGGCAAAACCAACAAGATTGGTGAACAACCAGTCTAAATTTCAAGAAGAAATGTCAATTTGATTAAAAGGCAACAAAAAAAAAAAAAAGGTGGGTCCGTTTTCTGGGACTCCATTAGTTATGTGCTTAAGCTCTATTATATGTGGTTAATTGTGCTGAACATGAATCAGGTGTACGTTTAGCTCCATCCCCACCAATTTTTTTCATGGGGTTTTTCATGAGCTTTTTTATGACAACAAAAAAAAACCAGTGGTCTGCTTCTGGGACGCCACTTGGTAACTCCTATGTATTTCTAAGTGCTGAACACGAACCAGGTGTACGTTTAGCTTCATCACACACAATTTTTTTTATGAGGTTCATTAAGTTATTTTCGCGATTTACTAGAAATTGGTGGGCGATGGAGCTGAACCGACACCTGCCTGATTCGTGTTCGGAACATTGAAATGCATAGGGGTTACCCAATGGAGTACCAGAAACGGACCACTGTTTTTGTGTGCCTATGTTATTTATAAGCTCGATAAGCAAAAGCTAACGTATATCGGCTCCAAATGCAAGTAGGGCATTACTTTTTTAAATGTTCGTTTTTTCATCTACTTTCATAATTCAGTTTTTTGGTTCCATAAAAAATGAGTTATTTAAACCTATAACTACAATTTTTGTTTTTTAACCAAACTTTACAACTTATGATGACTTTTTTAAAATCAAAATAATAATAATAAGTACATTTTTTTGTACTTTCAGTTCATGGTGAACAAATATCTTTTTTCTCGCCAATACACATTTTACTTTTATTGTTAAAATTTGAACATTATTATACTCTTCGCCAATACGAAAACGAAGAGTATATTGCATTTCATCGACACTTTTCTAAAACCGTAAATATCGCTCTCAGACAAAAAATTTTCATATCATTGTGTTAGTGAACGAATTCTGAACAACTTTCAAAATGTGCGTCTGTCCGTCCGTCCGTCTGTCCATCCGTCACGTTTTTTGTAAGCACGATAACTCAAGAAACTGAAATTTGGAGAGTAAGTTAGTGTTAGCTAGAGGAAGAACTCTACTGTTTTTTGAACAAAATCGATCGGTAAATAAAAATGTTATTAATGATTTAAACTTGAAAAATTTTTTTTTGATTTTTATGTTTTTGAAATTGAATAGAAATCTGGTGGAATGATATTTCATTTTAATATCTAAATGTTTATATATTTTACAAATATACATTTCATAATGTAATATACCACCGTGAAAATATAATTTTAGCTCATGTCTTATAATGTAAAAATTACATTTTTTTACATGTACAGGTTTTTAGAAAAAAAAAACGGTATTTTACGAAATAGGAGAAATATACATTGATAATATCAATTTTCTCAGAACTCTAAATTCATGGGTCTTTGGCTTGATGCAAGATTGTCTTGGAATAAACATGTTCTGATTACGTTATCTCTAAATTAAATAGCGCATTTTTTGCCATTTTACAACTAAAATCATCTTTGGATCAGGACGGTCTATTAAATGTTTATTATTGATTGGTATTTAGCTATATTGCAAATAATATAGAGTGTTCGGTTGCTGGAACTGATCTAGGTAGAGTGTGTGTGTGTCAAAAAAGAATAATATGCTTAATATTAAATCTTGAACCCCGAGTAACATGCAGGGATATTTTCAAAAGCAAAAATTTGTTAACCGTGCCTAGTATTTTTAGTTTCAAATGCTTTACTTATGTAAAAAGTAATATATCCAGTTTTTTGCGGTTAAACGAAAATCATGAGTATTCAACACGACATGGAGATGTCATAGATGTTCATAGTCATGTACAATAAATTGTCTAGTTACTTAAAAGAAATCAACACAATAATCATTTTTAAAATAGAAGTAAGAACATTTCTAGTCCAATCTACTTTTCACAGTATAAGTAATTTTTTAAAATGAATAATACTGCATATATGTTTTTTGAATTATGTGTGTGTATATACAGAATGACCCATTTAAAAGAAAAACACCTTTCTAAAATTTTTATTTATTGTGCGATTTGAATCAAATTTTACTCAAGTATAGAACAAATTAGGATTTAATTATGACCAGAAAAACATTCGAATCCTACAAATGCAAAGCCACCTGCGATACCAAAATTTGTGGAAAAAATCAAAAAATCATATTAGGCATTTTTTTATCTGAAAATTTTGTTTTATTTTATTTGGAATTGTCCAAAAACCGTAAGTCTAAAATTTAATCAAAATTAAAAAATATTGAAATTTTGATTAAAATAATGTCCAAGTCTGAAAATATCACTTTAATAATTTTTTTATTTAGAAAACTGTACTATGACAATTTTGTTTGAAATTAAACCCAAACTGCCAGGTAGTTGTCAAGTAATTTGCAGTTTTTCTTATACAACTATTTTTAAAATTTTTAATTTTGGTTAAATGAACTTGAGGTTTTTGGATAATTCCGAACAAGTCTCATTAACAAAATTTTCCGATAAAAAAATGCCTAATATGGTTTTTGATTTTTTCCACATATTTTGGTATCGCAAGTGGCTTTGCATTTATAGGAGGCGAATGCTTTTCTAGTCACAATTAGATCCTAATTTGTTCTATACTTTAGTAAAATTTGATTCAAATCGCACAATAAATAAAAATTTTAGAGAGGTGTTCCGCTTTCAAATGGGTCACTCTGTATATGTATATGTACATGAGGGCATATACATATTTCGTTATCATGCTTTTTTACTTTGTATTTGACTACAAAAATATTGTATATTTTTTGCTTCTATTTATTAATTTTTATTATCTATGTTTGTTTGACTTGCCATAATGTGCATTCAATGTATCTCTGATTGGTTAATAAAGATCTATCTATCTATAATATATCTATCTAATCTATCTAATATATCTATCTATAAAAAATTTTAGAAATTGGTTTTTCTCCATGAACTAGTCATTAAAAAATAAAACATTTTTGTGGATCTCGGTAGTTATAAATTTTGCAAAAACAAACAAACTGTTCTTTTACGCCCTGTAGATAGTAACGTGCTTCAAAATAAAAGAATTGGGTAAAACTTGCTGTTTTATAAATAAATTATCTCTTAAATCCTGAAAACCGCATATTGATATATGTACAGTGTGTCCCAGGATAGATGTAACAAGAGTTGTAATGGACCAAAAATTTTAGAATTTTGGAATAGTATTTGGTGATTGAGTCCTGCTTGTTGTAAAACTAAAGTAAATCAAAGTTGTAAAAATCACCACTAATAAAGTACCTTTAGTTTCCAAAATATGAAAAAATTCCACTAAGAAAAGTTATTTAGAATGCAATTTTATACATTTATAGCAAATTTCAGGATATAAAATGATTTTTCTGAAACTTCCCATTTTTTGCGAATTGAGAGTTGAATTCATATTTAAAGTTGTGTAGGAGCAAATGTTAATCATCTCAAAAAGTAGGCTATTGGTAAACAAAAAATTGAATATACGAGATGTAAGAAGGTATAATGTTAATCGAACTAATTGTAAAATAAAATACTAATTTATAGAAAAAAATGGGAAGTTTCAAAGAAATAATTTTATATTCCTAAAATTTGGTATAGAGGTATAAAATTGTATTCTAAATAACTTTTCTTAGTGGAATGTTTTCATACTTTGAAAAATAAAGGTACTTTTACAACTTTGCTTATAAAACACCCTGTAGAACACCAAATCAAGTCAATTTTGGTATACTTTAGTTTTACCATAAGCAGGACTCAATCCCTAAATAGCATTCCAAATTTCCAAAGTTTTTGGTCCATTACACCTCTTGTTACATCTATCCTGGGACACAATGTATATTCTCTTTCTCAATAAATGTGGATTTAAAGGAGGATGTTAAAAAGTGGCTAATTTTGGCCTAAGCTGAACAACGAAAAATGAACATGGTTTCTGATGGCATTTGCCTCGTAGAATGCGATGATATATTCGGTTTTACGAAGAAACGGCGGGGAAATGTGGGAACATTAAGAAAATACTTGAGAATTTGCAAAGTCCTGCCTGAGATATTCACAAGTTAAACTTTTAAGATCTATAATATATTCTTCTAGATTATGGTGGTTCCTTTTAGTATTTCTCTCATAGAATATGATGCTCTACTTCGCTTTGCCGAAAAATATCGAGAAAATACGGAAATATTAAGAGAATGCTTAAAAATCCACAAATTCTAGCCTGTAATATTCAAAATGTAAACTTTTTAAGATTCAGAGCTTACTACGCGAAATTCAGGTAGTTTCTTTTCCATGGGATACGAGGGTCTACTCTCTTTTGCGGGAAAATATTGGGAGAAGGCGTAAAAATTAATAAGATGCTTGAAAACTAACAAAATCTAGCCTAAGATAGTCATAATTTTTACATTTTAAGATGCAGAGTATATAACTAAAAATTGAGGTGGTTTTTCATACTATTTTTCTTTTGGAATACGATGGTCTACTCTGTTTTGCGTTAAAATGCCGGAAAAATGTATCAATATATCAAATCAAGAAAATGTCCGAGGACTCAACATATCTAGTCTGCGTCATTCCTAAATGAAATATAATTAGTCCAGTGGAATTAGAAAATATGTATATTGCAATTCGTTTCAGGATGCCACGTGAATTAAACGATGGTTTTATTGATTACGAACATGACCCTGAATTTGGTCCACTTTTTGACCGCCGGAACATTGTTTATTTAACGATTTATTGTTGAAAAATTCCAAAAAATCGACTTTTTTAAAGATAACTCAAAGATCTTTGGAAAACGGTTAATTTGATAGGTGTTTCGTTTAAAACGCTTGAAAATTTGTTTAAATAATTTCAAAAAACCGCAAAAATTATCGCAATTTGCAAATATTTTTCATTCTTTAACAAAAGCACTTTAGTGCTTGAAACTTTGACAAAATATGTAATTTTTTAAGAGATATTCAATTTGTTTATTAAAAACATAAATAATGTAAAGTGCAAATTCACCCAGTTCCCGTTATCGTAGAGGGTTGATCCGGACATCATTTGTTTCGTTGAGACCTAAACTTGATGTTTTCATTAATGGAAAATCAAATTTGCATTATTTTCAACTTCAAAATGGCGTTCGAAAAAGTGTCATATTTTGAGGTTAGGTTTTTTGCTAATAACTTTTAAACAATTGAAGATTTGCAATATCCTTCTCATATCTTTGTTGCTGGCGTTTTTTCACACATTTTCAAAAAAAAAAATGACTGTAGCCTTACTAGAAGCCGAGATGACTTTTTTTTTCAATAAATTCGTAATTTGTTTATTAATAAACATTGACATAGTTTAATAGTCTATTTTTTGTAACAGAGCAGAATTTGGGGGAAAAAAATTCAATTTAACGATAACAATAATTCATTTTAAATTAGCGTCAGAATAGGAGTGAGAAGCATGAGTCATATCTGTAACATGTTCATAAAATGATCGAGACGAGTTCAAATCCGTCAACCAAAAATTTACCGTTTCTCCGATTTTGACTTTTTTTTTAAATCTGGGATAGCGTGATGAAATAATAATATCTGTCATGTCGATTTTTTCATAATTAAACAATAATTTGTTATAAACAATTATTTTTTGTTTAAAAATTTTTGACGAATTTATTAAAAAAAAAAAACATCTCGGCTTCTAGTAAGGCTGCAGAGTAATTTTGTTTTTTTTGAAAATATGTGAAAAGAACCCAGCAACAAAGATATGAGGACGATATTGCGAAATCTTCATTTGTTTAATAGTTATTAGCAAAAAACCTAACCTCAAAATGTGATAGTTTTTCAAACGCCATTTTGAAGTTGAAAATAATGCAAATTTGATTTACCATTAATGAAAACATAAAGTTTAAGTCTCAACGAAAAAAATGATGCCCGGATCAACCCTCTACGATAACGGGAACTGGGTTAATTTGCACTTTACATTATTTATGTTTTTAATAAACAGATTGAATATCTCTTAAACTGATTAAAATTTTTTGATGAAATTTTAGGAGTAACTTTGGGGTAACAAAAGACATATTTTGTCAAAATTTCAAGTACTAAAGTGCTTTTGTTAAAGAATAAAAAATATTTGTAAATTACGAAAATTTTCGCGGTTTTTTGCAATTATTTAAACAAATTTTCAAGCGTTTTAAATGAACCACCTCTCATATTAACTGTTTCTCCAAAGTTCTAACAGTATCTACAAATTGAAAAACCTATCGTTAAAGGTCTTTGTGTTGTCTTTAAAAAAGTCGATTTTTTGGAATTTTTCAACAATAACTCCTTAAATAAACAATGTTCCGGCGGTCAAAAAGTGGACCAAATTCAGGGTCATGTTTGTAATCAATGAAACTATCGTTTAATCTGCGTGGCACCCTGAAACGAATTACAATAAATTTCAGACTTTTTTTTACTAATTCTACTGGTCTAAATAGGAAGCAACGTTAATAACAACCACAAGTTAAACCGATCAAGATCCAGAGTATCTAACTTAATTTCAAGTTAGATAAAATCAGTATAATCTCAAACTAATAATGTTGGTTCTTAATATATTTCACTTGGGAATGACGCAGACTAGATTTTGAAAGTTTTCAAATATTTTCTTATTTTTTTCGCATTTTCCTAACATTTTCCTGCAAAAGAGAATAGACCCTCGTATCCCACGGGAAAAATACTACAAGAAACCATCTGAATTTTGCGTAATAAGTTCTGAATCTTAAAAGTTTACATTTTGAATATTACAGGCTCAAATTTGTGAATTTTTAAGCATTTTCTTAATTTTTCCGCATTTTCTCGACATTGTTCGACAAAGCGAAGTAGAGCATCATATTCTATGAGAAAAATACTAAAGGAAACCATCATAATCTAGAATAAAATATTACAGATCTTAAAAGTTTAACTTGTGAATATCTCAGACGACTTTACTTCGTAAATTCTCCATTATTTTCTTAACTTTTTCACATTTTCCCGCCGTTTTTTCGTAAAACCGAATACATCATCGCACTCTACGGGAAATATGCTAACAAAAACCGTGTTCATTTTCCGTTGTTCAGCTTGGCCAAAATTAGCTACTTTTTAACATCCTTCTTTAACCTAAAAATTCGCTTGGTCCGTTTCAATTTGCAGCTTAGTTTTCTTTCGATTGTCAATAAATGAAATACCCTTTGATAAATAAGATCATTTGAACTTACCTTGGGATTAAGTTCTAGAGATTGATTATACCCATTCGTGTTATAAAAATATTGTGTTTTGGAATTCAATACCACCAATAAAAGCAATGCACATCATAATTCTAATTTCTGGTGGATGCGCCTGGTAGAATATTAGAAGTCGTCTTTTACATGTCCATACATTTTTATAGCCACAATCCAACTTTACCTTGAATTATTCCAATGTTTGACGACTGAGGTGTTACTATTTGTAACATTTTTTCTCACAGGCTCAGGTGAAGACAATACATTGTTGTAACGTTTGTACCTTACAGAACAATCGCTTAAGAACAAATGTATTAACCGTGTTGTTAAAGACAGATTTGTTTTAACGTGAGCAAAATTTACGACCTTTTAGCTTTTAAACTATAAAATTTTATGTCCAAATAAATATGCAAATGCCGCGTTCTGCCAGTTTAGCAAAATAACACAAATCAATAGTAGAGAGAGGTATACAAAAAAGTGATTGTCTCTGAATTATTTTTATTGTTCACGTCGCCGCCGAATTTTATGTATACGAGACGGTTTCTAGAGCAGAAGTTAGTGTATCAGGGAGTCCACTGATATAGATAAAGTGCATTGGATGGGGGACACACTGATTGGGGATGTCGAGGGAATCCTTAACGGGATCTCTTCAATTTTTTCTAGATCTGCTGCCCCTGCCGAGTTCTGCTTGCACAATCTGGGACTTATCTGAAAAATAGGAACGCATCAGTTTTGAATGAGACGCCGTTAAGAATTTATTATCTTCGGGAATATATTTCATCTCAATTTACCCGTAATATATTTCGGAGTTGACTGGAGTTAATGGTTTATTTCGAAGATTAAGTGAAGGGAACTGAATATCTACGCATATTAAGTGACTTTAAATTTGATTTACTGTACGGTCGATTTTAACAGCTTCTGAACATACTTGAAAAGTTTTTATCATTCCAATCACTACAAAGTTTTCTTATATGTTTTTTAGACAGTGATAATAATGATAAAAAAATGTTTTATTTAATGTTATCAAATAACACATGCAAAGCCTACACAATCTACTCCACTTAACCTGCTTAGCATGTTTTATAGTACAAAGTAACTAAATTAACAATAGTTAGAGTGTGGCAAAAACTAATTTGGAATCTGTCAGAATTGTTAATTCGCGTTGACTTTTATACAGGGTGATTCTTAACCTATTCGCATACCGGGTGGCTCAGCTGACAGGGACAACCTTGTAATTTTTGGATGGGCGAATGGATTTTTTTTTTCAAATTTAGTGTAGTGATATGGGATGAAATTTCCAATTATATGATATAAAGAACCAAAATGGCGGACTTCCGGTTTCGATGTAATTTACATGAAAATCAAATTTTCAAATGGGACAACCTGTATATTTTTGCATATTTGGATCCTACTGGCCAAAGTACATATGATCTGACATTTCAAAAAATATTAAAAAAAATTATTATTATTATTATACATTTAATTATAAATTTAGTACAAAGAGAAGGTAGACATTATACATACCATTTTCTTCGTAATTTAAAGATCTAATTAAATAACAGGTTGTCCCATAGGACTTCCATTAAAAAAAGCAGTTTTCGTGGAAAAACTAATATCGTTGAACTTAATGAAGAATAAATCGTGTTTAATGTTAGTATCTGAAGAGATAATATTTTAAAAGTATTTTCAGACTAGTTTTTAACTATTTTGGTAAAATCGCGGCCTTCTATGGTCAAAACTAAAAATTAAAAAATGTATATTTTTTGGAAATCAAAATAATATTTGAAATCATACGCATTTTGTCCAGCAGCATCTAAATGTGCAAAAATATACAGGTTATCCTATTTAAAAATTTGATTGTCATGTCAATTGCATTGAAACCGGAAGTCGGCCATTTTGGCTCTTCACATCACATAATTAAAAATTTCATCCCATATCACTATATCAAATTTAGAAAAAATCCATTCGCCAGTTACAAGCTGAGCTCAGCTGAGCCACTCGGTATACTTGGGGAACGATAACTTATGACGAATAACGACTAATAATGAAAAAAATATACACAGGGTATTTCGAAAAGATTGGGACAACGCCTAGCCGTAGATTCTTGACATCAAAATAAGTCGATTTAACTCAAAAAGTAGTGGTCTAACTCTTTTCGTTTTCAAGATACAGGGTGGAAAAGTAAAAAAATTGTATTCGTAATTTGTCTCTATCTTAGAGACTATTATACGTATCTACTTCAAAGTCATGTTTTTCAGGTCGCTAATTACAATGGTGCTATTACCGATGCCATATTTTATAGATGGCGCTAATTACAGGACTTTTACAAGACGCTTTAAGCCATAACTTTTTTGAGGTTAGGTTTTGGATATCGCCTTCTACTACAATCGAAACGCAATTTAGTTTCCTAAAGAAAATGTGTACTTGTTTAAACGCGATAAAATAGGGTGTATTTTATCGGGTTCAGAGAAATACGCGATATACAACTTTATCACACACCAGTTCGAGGAAATTCAATTATACCCAAAAGCGGTTTACTTATCTAGTAGGTGTACATCAAGTATGAAGTCTTGAAGTCGTCAATAGTGCTTGTTGTAGTTACGTATAATATTCTCCAAGATAGAAACAAAATATGAAAACAATTTTTTTACTATACCACTCTGTATCTTGAAAACGAAAAGAGTTAGACCACTACTTTTTGGGTTAACCCATTAACGGCCAAAGGTGCGTAAACGCACCCTTTCAACCAAATTTTTTTTTCAAGTTCGAGACCAATATTTTACACTTCTAAGTTTTACAGAATGTATATCAACAGTCCAGAGAGTGTACGAATATTTTTGTTTTATTAAAAATATCTTTCTTTCATATTTTAAAACTTTTTTGAATATGCCACAATTTAACCGGTTATGTACATCACCATCAAATTATTTTTTTGAGTTAGCAACTATAAAATAACAGCAATTCTTTCATGCTATACATAAATAAAATACATACATTGTGATAACTATATTTTTGTATTCACTCATATTTTAAAAATGACGTCCATATTGCCATATATATATAATGGGTGTGTATACGCACCTTTGGCCAATAACAATTAATATTTTTATGTACTTTATTTCAAGTGTGGAAAAGACGAAAATCTCGGTATGTCAACATCGTGCATGGAAGCAGACACGGGTCCACTATTCAATCCTGTCGAGAGGGGGAGGGCGTGCGAGGATGATTCCCCCCCCCCCGCCCATCCAAAAAAAAATCGATCCAAAATAAATTTCTTCGGATTTCTGCCCCACCTGCTCATCAAAAAATTTTTCGGAGTAAACAAATTTTTTTTTTTGGATTCCCCCCCCTCGCCCACCAAAAAATTTTTTCGGACCAAAATAAATAGTATATTATATTACTAAGAGTAGAACGCACTCTTTTTTTGTGTTGAGCCCAGGGCACTGGGCGAAACACAAAAAAAGGCGTTCTACTCCGTGTAATATATATTATTTTTTCTTCAAGCGTATTAAAATGTACAAATATTCAAACTACAGTCTTACATGTTGACACAATATGACAAGTGGCTAGTGGATAGCGCGCCACCGGTGGCTTTCGGTATTAACATTATGTTACTAGTAAAACAATACCCACTGCGGTGGCGCTTTCGGAACTAACATTATGTTACTAGTAAAACAATGTCCAGTACGGTGGCGTTCGGTACTATCATTTTGTTACTAGTAAAACAATGTCCTACTTCTACTTCTGTTTTTGGTGACATAATTTAAACATTTTAATACGCTTGAAGAAAAAATAAATTTTTTCGGATTTTTCCTCCCTCGCTCATCAATTTTCAAAAAAATCCCCCCAGGCCCGTATTTCTCTCCACGGCCCTGCCACTATTTATTTTTTGTCCCAAATTATTTTGTCAAATACTATCGCCTTCCGCCTCACGCAACAGAAATATAATAAAATCTACTTTGACATTTCGCTTTCACATATGCGTAATATACAAAGCACCTACTTTATTACAACGTGAACTGCAAGTAGATATCAAGGTTCCTTTTAGGAAAAATTGAAAAAAAAAAACACCCGATGATGGATACAATAAAAGCGAAACCGCCATTTTCAACTTATTTTGACTCTAGCACAAAATAGTACGACGATTCACAAGTCGATATCTTCTTCCGTTTTCGAAAAATCAACGAAAACCGTCACGACGATGGAAACTTGAACAGCAGACCAGAATAGCATATCCTAAGATCGGCCAGCAAAAAGTCCACCTGACGATATAATCAATAAGGACGAAATAAGAAAATCACGACAAAGCGGAAAAACGAGCCGCGTAGGAAGAAATGTCTGACGATGAAAAAATGAAATGAGGAAATGACGAATTGAGCAACGGCTAAATACGAAACGTCAAGTAATACTATTTATCTATGTAAGAAGTGCAAAATGCATCTGAACCCAGATTGCTTCGAGATTTTTCGGAAAAAAAAATTATTCTGATTCATTTCATTTTTCTTTGTTTAATAATTTACATGTCGGTTTCCGCCAAAGGTGCGTATACGCACCTACGTGTTTTTTTTTTCAAATATTTACATTTTTTTTTTTAATGCCAAATTAGTCTTAATTTATGTATTCTTAATGTACTTTAATAAAAATATCTCTAAAATGGCAACTTCTTATTGTCTTGGCCGTTAATGGGTTAAATCAACTTGTTTTGATGTCAAGAGTCTACGCTAAGCGTCGTCTCAATCATTTCTTCGAACTGGTGTGTGACAAAGTTGTAAATCGCGTATTTCTCTGAAAAGGTGCATTTTATCGCGTTTAAACAAGTACACCTTTTCTTTAGGAAACCAAATTGCGTTTCGATTATAGTAGAAGACGATGTCCTCAAAAAAGTTATGGCTTAAAGTGTCACGTAAAAGTCCTGTAACTCGCGCCATCTATAAAATATGGCATCGGTAATATCACCATTGTAATTAGCGACCTGAAAAACATGTTGTTACCAACTTTGAAGTAGATACGTATAATAGTCTCCAAGATAGAGACAAATTACGAATACAATTTTTTTACTTTGCCACCCTGTATCTTGAAAACGAAAAGAGTTAGACCACTACTTTTTCAATTAAATCGACTTGTTTTAATGTCAAGTATCTACAGCTAAACGTTGTCCTAATCTTTTCGAAACGCCCTGTATAGTGGAAGTAAGGAGTCGGAAAGTGTGCAAAATCGTGCTAAAGTTGTGAAATCTATTCCTTGCCTTGCTTTCGTGGGTGCTGAACACGGCTCACAGGGTAAAAAAGAGTTTTTAGTCATGCGCATCCCCTGAAACGGCCAAAAACCACCTTTATTTGCTTATTTCTCATATGACAGCTTGGCATCGACTATTTTTGCAGGGATTCTTTGTTTTTTTTATGGGGATATAATACATGGTGAAAGGTGATATCAGGAAGTAGGCCGCAATCGCCCTTGGTGGAATCTACCCTGTCAGGGGGTGTAAAATTGTTTCTTATTTTTTTCTTGTTAAAAACGTTTACCCCGTTTTCGAGGATGCTAATCAAGGGCAATGGGAAAAGTGAATTGTGACATCCTCAGGGGGTTAGTCCCCCCTTATCAAAAATGAACCTATCCTCGCAAGGATTTGAAATTCATGTTCCTTAAAAGAGGGTATAAGAAAGAGAATTACTATTGGTAAAAATTTCTATTTTTAATATAGGACACGGTTTTGAGTACAATATAATAATTCTTTTTACAAGACATTAATATAACCTAGGGAGCCTACAAAGAGAATTACATGGTTAATATTCCTCGAAATGAACATCACATTCAATGCTATTGTCTCCTTCTTCATCGCACGCATCATCCGTTTCCGATTCATGATCGGAAATATACACTTCGGGTATAAAATTTAGAAAGTTCACAGCATTATAATAACTATTATCAATGAATTCGTTTGTTTCTATGCTTGGTTCATCATCTTCATCCTCTGGCGCACAATTCTCACAAAATTTACCTTGACAAGTCTTACAAAAAAACGCTACATCTAAACCTAATTTTATACATCCGCATCGTTTCGCACATCCGGCCTTACAATTACAATTATAGTCTCTAAAAAAAGAAGCCAGGAACCAATTGATCTTCTAAAATTTGAAATTGATGGACTACGGATACCTCGAGGACACAAGATTTACCCAGAAAACAGGAAAGGCGTCAAAAAAAAAATAAAAGGATAATACGAGTCCCTAATGTCAGTCAAGTCACTACTTATTATTATTATTATGAAAGGGGTGGTTTCCGACAGTTTAAGGGTGAAGGAAGGGTCGAACCAGCGTAAAACCATTAATAAATATCCTCGAAAACGGGATAAACGTCTTTAACAAGAAAAAAAAAAAACATTTTACACCCCCTGACAAGGTGGTTGCGGTCTACTACCTGATATTATCTTTCACCATCTGTTATATCTCCATCAAAAAACAAAAATAATCGATGCCTAGCTGTCATATGAGAAATAAGGAAATAGAAGTGGTTTTTGGACGGTTCAGGAGGTGCGCATCACTAAAAACTTTTTTCACCCTGTTATTTGTATCCAGCACCCTCGAAAACGGGAGGAGGAATAGGTTTCATAATTTTAGCACGATTTTGCTTTTTTCGAGAAAATCCCGACTCCCACTAATAGTAAAAGTTTTTTTCTACGACTATTGAATAATTCATTTATTATAGATACGTTTTTGAACAAGTAATGGAGCTCATTACCCACAGCGTGGGTAATAATTCATTACTCAATGGGCTAAAACTAAACACAAGAGTCCATCTTCATTATTCAACAGTTGTGGAGCAATCACAAAAGACGATTTAAATTTCAAAAATATCGCGTATGCCATGACTCAATTCAATCTGTCATGCAAATATCAATACGTCATGGACATCTAGATTTCATTAAATTTATAAATCATTGTTAGATTTTTCTTACTAATTTGCAAAAGAAAAAGTACAGTATTCTACTAGCGTGTAATAGCTATTACTCGCTCGGATGAATTACAACACTCGCCTTCGGCTCGTGCCGTAAACGTGTCATCCTCGCGAGTAATAGGCATCATGATACTCTCGTTGAATAATATACTATTTAGTTACCGAGATAATTCCATGATATTTAAAAAAATGTTGACATTTGTGAATTTCTTTGGACTTGGTCAAAAAGTAAGCTATAAATAAGACAAAACAATATACATATTTGATATTATTATTTGTTAGCGATTATTGTGGTTTGTAATCAAGGTTTATTTTCACGAATAAAATAGATATCATGGTACATAATTTTTTCAATGAATTATATATATTATGGATATGTACTGACGTACGGTGAAGTAAGACAAAGTTCAGTGGCAGCTGCTAGCCTTTATGCCTTTATGCACTAATAGAGTGTCATAAGTTTACGCCCAAAATGTGTGAATTGTTAATTTAGGGTAGTAGAGCACAGAAATGTTCATGCCAGCCCTTTTTTTGTACAGGGACGTAGGGCAGGCCCCCAAATGTGAAAATATGACTTGTAAAAGTAAAAAAATTAGGCACTAATAAGTGGTTTACGCATGGGGGTTGGAGGGATTTCTTAATTTACCCCCAAAAATCATGAGTCCATACTCCCATTAATTTTGGGTGGTACAAGGAGGCGCTACGTTCGCCCAATTTTGAAAAATTATTGCCAGTCGTAAATTTGTGATATTCATCGAATTACACAGGTAAACAGTATATGCGGTAGGGAATTCTGGTACGTCATCAATTATCGTGAATGGTAGTATTAACTTTTCAGAGAATTCTAATATATTTTCACACTCAGTAGGTTCATACTTACCAAGTTCCTGATTGCCATAAATAAACATATCATTATTTATACCAGACTTTTTTTTTTTTCAAAATTGGGCCAAATTGTACCACCCAAAATGAATGGGTCTGAATTCATGATTTTTGAGGATATATTAAGAAATACGTCCAATCCCCATGCGTAAGCCTATGACTTTTTTGTGGCTGTGTTTTTACTTTTACAAGTCATATTTCAAAACAACAACAATTCACACATTTTGGGCGTAAACTTATCCCAGTGGGTACACATACGTTTTAAAACCGTTAAAAAATGATTGAAAACCACACGTTGTTATAGGGTTTTTAGAAACGAGTTGATTCAACGAAAAAATGTCGCGCGAAAAAACGTTCTTATTGACCAAATATAAACGTCTTTGAAACATCATAGATAACGATTAAATAACATTAAGAAAACGCTAAATATTCGTTAATTTTCAACGTTTACGAAACGAAAGTAAACATAGGATATCAACGTTTTATTAAAAGTTTAAATAAACTTAAATATTCACTAATTATGTGCGTTATAATTAAACGAAATTAAACAGGCTCTAGGAGGTTGCCATTTTTCAATATATGATGGGTTACAGGATGAGCCATCTAGACAATTAACAGGTTAAGCACCCACTGGGGTTTTATCATAAAACCAGTGGGTGCTTATAACCCACTAAATAGATAGCATAAAACTTTTATGCTATCTCGGGCCCAGCCACAGAATAATGACCTTTAACCTGATCGTTATAAGATCCATCCAAATAAAGCGATGTTCCCTGAAAGAATTTGAACATTGCAATCTATGTTATTTATTGTCTATAAATTCATAAGAGTATAAGATAAAGCGTGACTGATTATTGTCAGTGATTTGTATGTGGCGTCATCTAGAAATAATTTCTGCAACAAACTACGTGGTAAGCAAGCAAATTTTATGCATTAATATAGATGAGTAGAAAAGCGTTAAAAAACGTCATCATTTACCCTTTATTTCACCTGTAGATTTAGAATGTCTGCATTTTAATAGTTGAAAGCATCAGTTATTTTAACGTTGTATAAAAACGTTTTTTTTTCTTTAAATAAAATTGCTATATTATAATAATGCAATAAAACGCGTTTAATTTTTTCCTTTCACAAACGTTACATTTAGAGTGTTGTTAAAAGTTCTCATATTATGAACGTGTATTATACGTTAATATATCAGTAAAATAAACGTTCTGATCGAAACGTTTTATTTCAGTAATCCCTTCCACTATTGGTTGGGAATGTGTGTAGCACTAACGTATTTTATAGGTTTTATTTAAATATAATATTTTGCAACCGAATTTTATGCGTTGATATAGATTTGTAGATAAACGTTTAAAAAACGTAACCTTCTATTTCACCTATGGATTTAAAATTCCCTTACATTTAGTAAGTTGGAAACAACAGTTATTTTAACGTTGTAAAAATACGTTTTATTTTTCTTTAAATAAAACGTTTGAATCGCCGTGTTAAATATATGTAATGAAAAACGTTAAACTTTTTCATTTCGCAAACGTTACCTTTAGCAAGTCGTTAAAACTCGTTACATTATAAACGTGTTTTATACGTTATTACATATTTGTGAAAAAAACGTACTTACTAAAACGTTTTATTCCAGCATTTTCTTCTACTAGTGGTTAAAGATGAGTGAAGTAGTAACGTATTTTAAACGTCTAAGTTAAACGTTAACATTTTCAACCAAATGTGACGTTGAAAATTTCAATGTAAAAAGTTTAATCAAGAACCACGATGTTTTTAAAACATTTATTAATCATGAGCAACATGGAGGAGCCGTTAAACCTAGGCACATTTTGAATATGGACGAAGATATTTTGAAAGAGGAGCAGCCTAGCGCAAGCACTAGGACTATTGCAGCGTAATTTCATAATCTACAGTTTGGCGAACGTTACGCCACGCATTATTTTACCCATTTCACGTGTAGCGGGTACAATTTCTACTACTGAGGGATCTTTCGGTTCGAGTAAACTTTTGTGAGTGTTTGTTACACCAGCATCAATTAAACCCAAACTATACCATGAACACTTTTTATTAATTTCTCATGGTGACCACCCTGTATATTTTCCATATTTTCTTCTTTGACAGTTGTGTTAACTACAAGCCAAATATTGCTTATTACTCTCTTCCGTCATATTTTTTTCCTTACTTATATTTTTTATAGAGTCACCCTGTATATTTTTCAACGAAATATATCCCAGTCTTTCGTTGGCAGTAACGTCAACTACCTACTAAATATTATTCCTCTCCGTCAAGTGGTCTTACAGGCATAGTGCCAATAGACAGACAGACTAACGAAATCAAATATCCCAAGCAACACACAGTAGTATATTTATGGTACAATATACGTATACTGGGTATATTTTTGGTATAAGTATATATATGGTATATTCAATAACTATTTTTATACGTAATGTTTATCACATTCTTAAACCTCAATTGAAAATTACAACATTTATGCTGATTTTAAATAATGAAACCTACATTTTTGGTATTTAAATCAGGTTTCCAATCAATCTTAAAGCATTGTTACATGACATTTAGGGAAACGTTTAATATACGTTTTATATACGTTATGTTGATATTTTAAAAAAAAACGCTGTATTCAATATGTAATTAATGTCACAATATAACTAATACTTCAAATATAATTTTTATACGTTTTTAATAACCTCTTTTATGCCAAATAAATTTTTGTAATTGATTTTCACAGTTTTAATTTTGTAATTTTTTCACCAGTATATCATATACCGGCAATATACGTTTATCGCGCGGACATTTTCACGTATATATAACGTATATTCAGAAAATCGCAACGATTTTTATACGTTTATTATACCAAACTGTGTTGCTTGGGATCTTTAATTTTCGTAATCTACGTATTCTGAAACGTGAAAATCCAAAGAAAACTCGGAGGATGATTTCACTATTACAATACTTTCCCGGTAAGCGAGGGAAGTAAAAAGTTTAAAAAAATA
Organism: Rutpela maculata; assembly: GCA_936432065.2. Taxonomy (NCBI): domain Eukaryota; kingdom Metazoa; phylum Arthropoda; class Insecta; order Coleoptera; family Cerambycidae; genus Rutpela; species Rutpela maculata. The sequence goes on from OW386289.2 coordinate 64,817,825, forward strand.
ATATTTATTCATACCTCGATGGAAGGAATGGAAGAACAAAATCTTTAATTTGGAAAAAGCAGCTTTAAAATGTAAAGACATTTACACAAAACTTCCCTCTCTGTTTGGCACCCTTCATTTACTAACTATATATTTTTTTATTGGATGACCAACCTTTATATTTTTTTTACAAAAACCTATCCGATTTTCTCTCTGGCAACATTCCAAATATTATTTTGTTCCGTCATTTCCTCATTAATTATTTTTAACACATAGTTTTTATTAAAATTATGTGAAGTTTTTTCTTCAGTAATAGTGTCAACTACATTCCAAATATTATATCCACCACAGCTTCTTAGTTTATAATTTTTTCTGGTAACAACCCTGTATAAAGCAGTTTTCTCCCTTGACAGTTGTGTTAACTACATGTGAAATATTATTGTCTTATATCATATTTTTTTCATAAATTGTTCTTTAAAGATGTTTACCCTGTATGTTATTAAGTATTTCTTCGTTGACAATTGCGTCCGCTATCTACTAAATGATATTCTCCGTCAAATAGTTTTGTAGATATAGCGCCAACAACAGACAGACATTAGACCGACAGACAAACAGACAGGTTGACGGAATTGAACTTTCGTAAGTACATAGTCTGCAATGTGAAAATCCGTAGAAATTGTGTCGTGCTTTCTTTCAGTTGTCTAGCGAATAAACAAGTGGAAGCGTCACTTTAGCGCTGAGCTCTGGTGCGGTTAAATTAGGTTTTTCTCAAGCGTCACCTTTACAATTGTTTTACGTGGGGCAAAGGTCCCACCTAGCCACTTAACACAGCCTGTTGCAGTAGATCTGGGATAAACCCAGTGAAGAAACGGAAATGTCCAGAGGTTATATTTCCACTCACATTGAGCAGTAAAACACAAAATTTGGTAAATAACAAAGTTTATTAAACAACAATAAAACGGTCCAGTACTCAATATACTCATATAATAATCCAGTCATATAGAGTAAGAAAAAAGGAATGAAAGATAATAAGCTGTAAACTTGTATAAATCTTTGTTTTGGCATTTTATAAGTTGGCTCAAAAGTCTCATGGAATCTCGTGTACGCGAGTGAAGATATTCAAGGTCAAAGGTCGCAAGAATCGGTTTTTTTTTTGTAAATATCTCGTTTTCTATGCTCTAAATGACATTTTGATTTATTATAAAAGTTGTAGAGCATAAAATTCTCTACAAATTTTGTTTCAAGTAATATTTTATTCATTCAACCGTTCTTGAGATAGAGTTTGAAGAGTGGGGAGCGCTTAGCCGTATATATCATAACGCAAGGTCAACTGTAGAATCCAATAAATAATACGATTTATAAAGTTAATTATTATTATTATTATTAAAAATATTATAAGTACGAAAAACCTTGATTATTTACTATTTAACATATTATATCTATAGATATTATTCATAAGTCAGACATCCGTTATCCGTTCAATAATATTTACTTAGTTTATATAAATAATAAAATATTATTATTACATCGATTGATAAAAACTTTTCTTGGCTTATTGTCACAATCATTGTTTGATCAAGACAAACTTCGTAAGATTTTGAAAGAGCAGCAGTTCTTCTTGTTCCATTGCTTTAATATTTTTACAATAGTACAAGTAACCGTCAAATACAACAACAATACTTGAGCCATAATGTGTTTGCAAATCTTTGATGTATTTATTCAAAACAACGGAGAAAGCATCATCTTTGCTTCATACGACGCGGTGCAAGAGAAATCCACCATCGATAATGTATGTTAAATTTTCTTCATTTAGTTCGATATCAACAGGTGTCACGTTGTCATACGGCTAAGTGCTCCAGACTCTTCGAGCTCTAACTCAAGAACGGTTGAATGTATAAAATATTGCTTGAAACAAGAGAATTTTATGTTCTACAACTTTTTATAATAAGTCAAAAAGTCATTTAGAGCATAGAAAACGAGATATTTACAAAAAATCGTTTCTTGCGACCTTTGATCTTGAATATCTTGACTCGTGTATACGAGATTCTATGAGACTTTTGAGCCAACTTTCAAAATGTCAAAACAAAGGTTTACAAGTTTATAGCTTATTATCTTTCATTCCGAGGTGGAATCCCTATATGACTGGATTAATAAGGAAGTTCATCATAAATAAAACAAACTTAAGATATAACAACGTGTAAAGCTACGGGAACTAGGAACCAGGCAGGAAGAAGTTAGTTTAAACGGACTGTTACAAGTTCTGATAGTACTACTAAGTTCGGTTAGTGATTCGGATTTGTTTTTTTCCTTTTTTTAATTATTATTATTATTAGCATTGGTAAGCAAGCAGTGTACAGGACAGTAGATGAACAAGAGTTAAAGCTGTAAAACGGTAAGCGGTAAGCGGTTAGCGGTAAACAGCAAACCAAAAAAAGCAGTAAAAAAAATAAGCAGTATAAAAACAGGCGGTATCAAAAACAGGCAGTGCTTGAATACCAGGCAATAGCAAAGCACTTTTTTACGGTATCAATCATGCATTGAAAGTGCCAGCCAAACACTATTTTATCAGAGTTAATACGGAGAATGCCAAGTATCAAAATGTTAAGATAGTTAACTTTTACAGAAATTCAGATTTATGCACCAAGTCCCCGGACTATAACAAATTTTCACAAATTCTTCAAAGTACTATAGTGGAACGGATAGAACGTCGTAGCTCATTAAAAATATTTTCGGAGTAGAAAGATATGGGATAAAAACCATCTTGTTCAGAAATGTTTAATGCATCAGAATCTCTTTTTACGAAAATTTTGGGTGGTACTGAAAAAAAATATGAGCGATTGAATCTTGAAAATTTCTATTTTCGTACGGGCCTCCTCCGCGAACTGATGTTTTTTTTCTCCATAGCCAAGTAACGTAAATTACTAATTTTTGTTTCACTAATGTACTATTGGGTATGGAACGAGTATATAATTTTTAATGTACAAAGTACCTTTAATATTAGTTGTAGTTATTTTTTTTTTTCGAGCGGAACACGGCAGAATTGAGAAAGTTCAGACTTTAGTAGTGCTTAATTTTTTTTTCACGATATAGATTTCAATTTTTTTACCATGTTCGACTGAATTGAAGCAATCCCAACATATGCCCTCGCATAACGTATGGTCACGTTTCAAAAATAAAGTTTTCAGAACCATTTTTATAACGCCGTGTCTGGCGAGCTGTTCCCCTCACTCGGAGTGCGAGAGAGAGCGAATTATTGACTACGGACGCACATTGAAAAAGGAGCGCATTATATTATCTAGTGCGGTTTCTATATGATTCAACTGACATATTATTCACAACCACTGCAGTAGTGTTTTGACTTGACCAATTTGTTTGCGACTTGTATTTGCCTTGTGACGTGCAACTACATGAATTTACATTTGAGATTGATTGTGTGTTCGATTAATTAGGTAAGTAAAGTTATCTATGTAGAAAGGGGTTAATATTGTTATCGTGAATTTTAAATACTTTGAGTTACGAAAAGTTATGAAACTATTATTTATTTATTTTTAAGAAAACAATGGACAAAGAGACTTTTCTGATATGCGAGAATAGACTCGATGATCAATCACTTGGTCCAATAACTAAAAGACCTCGATCTACTGGCATTCGTTCTCTGTTAAATTCCGCGGAAGCCAGAAGAGATGATGTACATTTTAGATTAATATGTCATAAAAACTTGCTTAAATCAATGAAACATACGTTTACCTACCATCTGGCATGCTTTAAAAACTACACCAGTTTCCAGAATGTACAGTGTCTATCAAGAGCTAATTTATTGGCCGTCTCAGATTATTCAGCTAGCAGCAGTGTTACCAAAGTAACAGAAAGGCGATCACTAAAAAGAAAGCATGAAATATTTGACATACGAAACATGTGTTTTATCTGCAGAAAGCCGGGAACTAGGAAGAAGAAAAAACTTGTTTCAATAAGTACTGGTACTGGCGAGAAAAGCAGAGCAAAGGTTTTGGAAGCAGCCTCTTTGCGTCAAGACTGCGAAATGACTGCATCGATGGAACTGTATACTATCTATTTGCGTTGGATGCGAAGTATCATCAGTCAGGCTACAGCTATTACATAAGCAAAAGAAACATTAAATATGCTTCTAAACCGCAGCTGCAAATTCAATGGCAAAAAAGCGTCAGCTTGGCTATGAGTCTTGAAACTTCTGATGACTCTCCAACCACCGATGAACATCATCAGCATCAAAAGAGACTCGAAAATGATTTGCATATTTTACATAAAGCTTCTGGAATTATACGAAAAGCTCTATAGTCGAGTCAAAAAGCATCAAATGAAACCTACCTTACTCCTGACACAATTACCATGGAAAAAGACATACCGAATGAGCTATTGTACTTGTTGTCATCGATTATGAATAAAGATGATTTTGAAGCAGCTACTATTTCAAATGAACATGACATTGCTGTATTAGCTACTTGTAATGCGTTGCTAACAAACTACAGAAAGAAAAAATTAAATTCCAATAATCATATAATATCACTGTGTTTAGCACTTCAGATTTATTATACAACCTGAAATAAGAAGATCATCGATATGTTGTATCAGTTAGGATACAGCCTGAGACTTACGTACCACAAGGACTTTCGGAAATTACTAATAAAAACTACATTCGGTCAAGTATTGACAATTTCGACATAAACGAAGATACTATTGATGGAAAAAATAGTACACACTGTATGGCTATGGTTATTTTTTAGGAGAAAACGGAACGTGTTCAGTTTAATCCAATACATCGACACAATATTCGTTCTTTGCATCCCGACACTGATTGTTCTGAAAAGTTAGCAACCTACAAAAAATATTTCAAAAGACCTGAACTAATCAGTTTCGACAGAAATTATTTCAGTTATGACATTGAAACTCAATCTTATAAGACTTCCTCGAGAAAAGATCTTCCATGGAAAATAGTTCGTTCAAAGTCGAAGAAATCTCCAAGGTGGACAGATTTTAACAACATGATTGCAGATAATAATGTCCCTGTATCAATTATACCTTATTTACCTTTTATCAATGCGCCACCATCAGATTATGATACCATTCTAACATCATTGGATCAGCTCACTAAAATTGCTGAACAGCTCAAGCAAAATCACATAATCGTCACTGCAGATTTGGCGATATACACCAAGGCGCAAGAGATACTCTGGAGTAACCCAGGAAATTTGAGAGATAAGGTCACCATCAAATTGGAGGTATGCACCTAGTTATGACATTCATTGCAAGTTTGGGCACTATTCTTCGACATGGGGGTCTCACGAATATACTAGTAGATTCAGATATGTTTGCTGGGGCTACTTGTGATCAAATATTGAAAGGCAAACAATATTCTCGAGGAATAAGAGCATTATCTTTAGTTGGAGATGCTTCGGTGAAACTACTTTTCAAGGAGGCACAAAAATGGATAGAAGGACAGAACGATGATGAACATTCAATTTTACTGACTAAAGACCTCAATCGTATAGTAAAAGATGTGAATGCTGGCAAATGTATTGATTTTACGACTATAGAAGAGTCTGTGATAGAAACTGAAGACTAAAAAAGTTCATTGAATATGGACGGAAGTCTTCTCCTACTTTCAACTATTGGCACATGTATCTTGAAGGTAGATATTATATACTGAGCTAGGCTGTGGCTTTTAGATTTATAATTCGATCTAAAGTTTTTTATAGGTATTAGGTTCCTTTGGAGGTACCTGAGGTCAGAAAGAAACGGCGAATTTGAAAACCATTTATCAGCCGTGGCAGAAATGGTTCCTTTCCTACGAGCTGCTGGAAGGCATAATTATGATAAATATGTTCCAGTGTATCTATCAGCAAGAGATACTCAGACATGCGAAGTTTAAAAGAAAACCATCCAGAAATGTACAATTTCCTCAAAGAAGGCAACTTTGTTGTGAAGAAAACAGAAGAGAAAATATTCAATTGTGTTGCCTCGGATATGGCTCTGGAACAAAGTATTAATAGGGATTGTAAGAGTTATGGTGGTGTGGTTGGGTTTTCACAAAAAGCACAAACGTTATTGAGTACTTTTAGTGTACATTTGCGGTTCTAATAATTATTGCAATTATTTCTACCTCAAACACATTTCATTTTTAAAAATAACCCGGCATGAGTTCCACAATATTTATATTTATAATGCATTCCTTTTCCAATGTGTGTCCGTAGTCGATAATTCGCTCTCTCTCGCACTCCCAGTGAGGAGAACAGCTCTCTTGACACGACGTTATAAAAATGGCTCTAAAAACTTTATTTTTGAAACGCGATCAAATGTTATGCGAGGGAATATGTTGGTATTGCTTCAATTCAGCCAAACATGTGAGATCCATATCGTGAAAAAAAAAGTTATGAACTACTGAAGTCGGAACTTTCTCAATTCTACCGTGTTTCGCTCGGAAAAAAAATAACTACAACTAAAATTGAAGGTGCTTTCTACATTAAAAATTATATACTCGTTGTATACCCAATAGTACATCAGTGAAACAAAAATTAGTAATTTACGTTACTTGGCTATGGAGAAAAAGAAAACCATCAGTTTGCGGAGGAGGCCCGTAAGAAAATAGACATTTTCAAGATTCAGTTGCTCATATTTTTTTCAGTACCACCCAAAATTTTCGTACAAAGAGATTCTGATGCATTAAACATTTCTGAAGAAGATGGTTTTTATCCCATGTCTTTCTACTCTGAAAATATTTTTAATGAGTTACAACATTCTATCCGTTCCACTACTAGATTTTATTTTAATTCGTAAAAGTACGAAACAGTTAAAATAAACAGAAAACCAGATTCTACCAACACAGCAAATTTACAGATATTATTTTAACTCGTTAAATAGGAAAAACGGTCCAAGTTAAAATATTATGAAAGGTAAACAGTTTTCGGGTATTCTCTCAAAATATCTGCGGTCCTAAAAAAAATTACTGGAACATAATCGTTTGGACATAATCGTTTGGACACAATCTCGAGAATACAACAATCTCTTTTCAGAGCACAATTACTTTAATAAATTTATATTTGCTATGAATAATACCTCAACAGTTCGGGAATCGGAAATCATATTTTGATACATTTAATCGGAACTATTTTAAATTATCACTTTTATACACTTATTCATGAAAAATAGTTTTATCTGGTAAATGTAAAAAAACGACTCTGATAAAAATCGGCGGCAAATGTGGGGCGCTTCCAACTCGGTTAATAAAATACTGCATGCTTACCTCATTCGATATTCGAAACGGAATAAAATTTAAATCTCTTTCCGAAAACTGAATATTTTCACTGAGTCGGCCAGCGCCGCTAGTGTCCACTTTTGTAATCATTTGTTAACATTTCACGTCATCTTTTCACAGCGGGGTTTATTATATTTTTCTATGTAAAGTAGAATTCTACAACGCGGTTAAAATATTTGATTCATGAGAAATCTATAATCGCGATTCGCAATATATTGGAGATTCCTTATTGCACGGACGTGGGGCGGTAAAATAAATGTGACTAGTTTGGCGGGTTTATATATAAATAACTTTCGCGGACACGTTTTTATTTTGAGTACAATTATTTAATACAAATAAATTCGGATGTAAGCGGACCAAGTAACGAAGGATAGAATTAATTAAATGCATTTTTGGTATCGGAAAAACACTTCGTTACAAAATCTCGGTGAGTGATTTTTCACGATTACAATACTTCCTTTCGGCAATTGAGGGAAGTAAAATTGCAAAATGTGCATAAGGGGAGAGGGAGAAAATTTTCATTTGATTCAAACTGTTTAGTAATTTTTTTTAATGGCCCGCAAGTACTCCACTCTTAGAACGATCTAAACTACTTTAAATAAATTATAGAAACATAATGAGTCGACTATTGCATCAGTTTCCTTTATTTTCCAATATTAAATGCAATTTATTTGCATGTCGTGACTTTATGTTTGGTTCGCGTGCAATGGTGGTTACATTATTAACATTGTAGCGATTTTCCTCAGTGTTAAGAACCATCGGGTTTGTAAGCTAGGTCATGTGAGCCAATTGATTTTATTTCAACTAGTTATCTATATGGGCTATTGACTATGTATAAAGAAAAGAGGAAGTAAGGAACGCTTGCCTTCACATAAATACACAGCATAAAAATCTCAACTTTTACTGTATTGGAATAGTTTGTTGTCATATTTATCATGAATTATGACATATCATTTTTTCAGATTTTCTGGTTTTTTATTCTGTAGCCGAATTTATTTTCCTATTCAATTTTAATACATTTTTAACACGCTTTTATTAGGTTGACCTATAACTATCTATCTATGTAGGTATGTAAGTAAAGTCCAACAGCCATTTGCACCGTTTGCATTTTAAGCGATGAATAACTAATAGAGGTTTAATTTTTAAACCAGGTTTAACTTGTGACTTATTGCACCGTGCTTTATTGTTCGTGGTTTACTTAAGTTGATAGTTAACTTGTGATTTTAGGGAATTTGGTATTCTGCTAACTTCTCTTTCAAAATTATAAACTTATTTGTGTCAACTCCTCTAGTGCTCAAGAAGTATTTATTGCGCAAAAACGCATTATAAGATGTATAGCGAGTGTACCACCAATTCATTCATGTCGTAATCTGTTTAAACAATATAAAATTCTTCCTCTTCCGTGCCTATACATTCTAGAATTGTTACTATATGTATTCAAAAACCAATGTAAATTTGATAAAAATGAAATGATTCATTTTCATAATACACGACACAAAAAAAATTTTCATATACGAACTAAACGTTTAAATATATCAGTAAAAGTACATAATATCCTCGGACTGAGATTATATAATAATCTACCAGAAACCTATAAAAACTTAAATAATATATATTTGTTTAGGAAACATATTAAAGAATATCTTTTAAATATGTGTGCATACTCTGTTCAAGAATATTTTGAATGGGATAATAATTGTTGATATGTAACGTGCCTATACTTTATTATTTTAATATGTGATTATTTGAACAGTAATTCTTGTGTACACTTTAGCTTAATGTATATAAGTATGTATTTATTTTATTTATTATACATTTGCATATTGTTTAAATATGTATTTATATATTTTTTGACTGATTGTTTTATTGTATGTATTTGTCTATTTCTGTATTGTTAAAATATTGTCATATGTGCATGTGTGTCTATTGTATGTATATGCGATTTGACATGTTATTATGTGCACGCGTATATATTTAATTTATACAAGTACATACTCTGGTACTGTTATTATACAAATTTGACTTATCCTATAGCACACTGTATTGCTCTTACTGGATCAATAAAATATTCTATTCTATTCTATTCTAACTATTGTCAATTATTTATTATTTGTTCTTTTCAGAAAAAACGTGGTTCTGTGTGTGTACATTTTTACTACTATTTATCTGTTTACAAGATCTTTATAAATATGGAAAACCATAATAAGAATAAAAGAGCAAGATCCGTTAATTCTTCATTAGATAAAAAACTTTTGTTAATAAATACGGCCACAAAATGCAAGCATGTATTAGAAGATATCAGTGTCGGAGTTGGAATCCATCTCACGATTCGCAAGTTGTTGTTAATAAAAATAAAACGTCAAAAGAATGAAAATATAATAAAAATTGAGGTTATGCACAAAGGAACTGAATTTCACCCACTTCTAATTGTTGTATCATCATGAAATTTGGCAATTGCTCTACAGCTCTGATGACAATATAATGTAGTATACTCAGTATTATAATATGTTCAAAATGGCCGCCGTCCCTAGATGGCGGTTTATTATTTTCTTGATATGGGTATCAAATATGTGATCAAAAGCACACACACACACACATACAGCAATAATACTACCTAAAACAGATTATGGTTGCATTGTATATAGCTCAGCTAGACAATCCCGTTTACGTATTCGGGACTCCATTCACTGCACAACATTAAGAATAGCTACTGGTACTTTCCGTACAAGTCCATTGACATCCATATGCTGCGATGCCGGAGTTCCACCTTTAAAATTCAGAAGGCAGCGTCTACTCAACTACATAGGAAATATATGGGCTCTTCCAGGTCATCCTATCCATTCTACACTTTTTCAGAATGAAATCAAAGATATATATGAATCTCGAACATCTATTACTCGACCAGTGGGAATACGGGCCAGTAAACTTAGGACTACATCTTCCAGAAGTTTTACCTTTAGGTTTCTGTGAAATACCGCCTTGGACATTGGACAATAACAGCACCTAGCATTAATTTAGACTTAACATCTTACCCAAAAAACGATATAAATCCAGGTATTATAAGAAATAGTTTTAGGGAAATTCTTAATGAATATCAACCCGCGGTAGAGATTTACACGGACGGATCCAAAACACTTCAAGGGGTGGGATGTGCTTTTTTGATTCGAGAAGAATCACATATGTGGTCACTACCATCAATGACCAGCATATATACGGCTGAACTTTACAGCATATGGCAGACACTAAGGTTCTCAGAAACGTTAAATTCCACTAACATATTAATTATTAGTGAATCACTCAGCTCTCTTCAGGCAATAAATGATATATTTTCCAAAGATCCGCTGGTACAAAGAATTATATCCCTTTTAGAATGGCTGAATGAAAGACAAGAAGATCTGTTTCATCTGGACTGCGAGTCATCTTGGTATAACCGGAAATGAAATAGCTGATAATGCAGCACGACAGGCAGACGACCTGGAATTAGTAAACACTAATTTAGTACGACATTCAGACGACTGATCTCCGAAAAAGTTACAGCAAACTTATGACAGAGTGAATGCAAACTAAGAGCTGTCAAACAGGAAATAACCAAATGGAAACCCTCTTGCAAACTTACAAGGCGAGACCCGATTAAGAATAGACCATAGTCATCTCACTTCCTTTCACCTCTTAAGGAGAGAACAACAACCAAGATGTGATAACTGTAATGTAATACTCACTGTCAGACATATCCTTTTAGAATGTTATGAATTTAGTCAAGGACGGCAACGTTTACATGTACCAAACACCTTGAGGATATGTTTAAGTAATGGAAGAACAGAGGTGGAGAGAACATTAACTTTTATCAAGGAAATTGGTATTTTCAAAAAATTGTAGATACACACATCATTTAAGGAAAACTCTTTTCTTACATTACGGTTTATTCAACCATCGTCAGAGAACTACAATTAAGAGAAGACAAATATTTTTTTAAATGCTATTTTTTATTCGTGATATCTGGGGATTTTCGAGGTCGCGGATTATAAATATTTAGTCGAATTCTTTATATAAATATCTAAAGTGCAAAAATTCTCTCCTAAAAGTGAAGACTAAAGAAAAAAAAATAAATTAATAGTTTAAAAAGTTGAAAAAACACGCTTTTATAAATTTATAAAAAACAAAAAAATAATCATAGAATCTGTTCTCTCTGTCTAACCCATAAGGGCATTAGTGTAAGCCGTGTTTGTAATTAAGTATAATATTTGAGTATTAAAGCGTGGGGCGCTTTTCATTTAAACTAATGATATCTTCAGCATTTTAACTATCGCACCTGTTCGACATAGCGTTCGAAAAGCGCCCCATAGCCCAGACGACAGAGAACATTTTTATAGTGAAACCCACAAAAAGTTGCAAACTGAATAATTTTTTTTTAATGAGTTTGTGAAAATGTATAGAATAATATCCTGAAAAGTTTACATTTCGTTCGGATGCAAAACGAAAAAAAAAGTGAAAAAAATTTTTTTTTACCAATTTTTTCAAAATTTTTAAATTAAGTCAGGGCAGGAAAAAATAAAAATACAGGTGAATAGACCACGTGTTTCTGAACAAAAAATATCCTAATAAAATTTTTCGCTAAAGCCATGGTATTCACCCCGCTGAATCGCTCGCATGAATTTTGTATTCAGAATTTGTATTCAAAACAATCAAAGATATTTTCATAGGGTTATAAGGATAAGAATCGTGAAAATCGCAATTTCTTATCATGATCTGATTGATAATATTTTCGAAAAAATGCATACAAGTAAACAATTTTGTGTTTGAACATTCGAAAAATATACATTTTTTCCGAAATAATGTTTTTTATTTTTTCCAATGGGTCCATTTCTCGACAAGTTACAGCCTCCAATACATATATTTATCAAAAAAATCATCAAGCAAGGAAATTAAAATGATTTGAGATGTACTTTTTCTTAATCCTCGTTACTACAACGTAATAAACCATAATAACTATGAAGTGTACATACTTTTCAATAGTTCTTAATGAAGAAAGAATTTTTTTAAAGGACTTTCATTTTTTTCTATATTGTTTATTGCGACGATTGAGTTCGGGTGTGATAATATATATAAGTATATTTTTCCCATCCATTCTTTGCTTGTATTGTTTAAAATAAAAAAGCATCGGAAAGCTACAATTTCCATCTTTTAAATGAACCAACGCTCACATAGATTGAACAAATTCTGATTTAGTGACATGTAATTCAGTGCGTCGGTGTCACAGTCATGCGTATTCAATCGCGTGCACGCATGGATCTCGCTCCGAGTTATAACGTTACATTTGACTATTTTTTTCCGGGAAAACCGTGGCTTTAACGATAAATTTTGTTAGGACATTTTTTGTTCATAAATACGTAGTCTATCCATTTGTATTTTTTATTTTTTTCTAGCTTGATTTAATTTCAAAATTTTTAAAAAATGGATGAAAATAATTTTTTTTCACTTTTTTTTATGTTCTGCACCCGAGCGAAATGTAAACTTTTCAGGATATTATTCTACATACTTTCACGAACTCATTAAAAAAAAGTTTACACAGTTTGCAATTTTTTGTGGGTAAATACCTACGTCGACTGGGGTACCACGCTTTTATACTCAAATATTATACTTAATTGAAGAGCTAAGTGGATAAAGGTGTTATGTGACATTTTTGAAAATTTTGAGATTTCTACACAGACAACTATTTTAACTTATAATCTATCATTTCAATAAGTTTTTGGGATAATAAACCTTTCCTAAATGCGTTTTAATGTTTGATAAAGGTGTTATGTACATAGGGTTTTTATATAATTTAATGGATAAAGGTGTCATGATCACATACCACCTTATCCATTACTGTGCGATATTAAATTGTTTTAATCCAAAACACTTTGCTTTTAAAGTTATGTTATATTGACATTAATGTGACAAGTTGTGTTAAGTGTTTCTTACTATTATAGTGAAAATGGCCAGTCGTACTAAACTGATATTACAAATGGCAATGAATAAACGATTTCATGAATCATGTAAGATGTTTATAAATTGGCTGATATTTGGAAATAGTGCTTATAGTGTTTTAATCCATATATTCATTTCGTTCAATTTCAAAATAGTATGAGATAGTACAAGAGTCGAGATGGTACTTGCGTATCTAATTGCTGTAAACACATTTATACCTTTTGGCAATTCAGCAGAAATCAGTCACATAGTGGCAATTTCTTCCCAGGCAAGTTTTAATAATATTTTAAAAACCAAACATTATCAATATAAAATGCAATAATAAAATACGAATTTACCAAAGTATTCTAGCAAATTAGTCTGTAAATCAGAAATACTGTAAAGTGACGCTTTGCCGTGTTGATTTTTGTACAAACATTTTTATGCTGACAAGTAGAAGAGGGCTGGACCGTAGAAATTTTTATGACAAGAGCAAAACTGATATCTGGCTTCTGCCCACCCAATATTTTGAAAGAGCATTAAATTGTTTAAGGCAAATCTGGCGAATTCCGAAATTCTTGCGGAAAAAATCATAAGTATGATAATTACGCCAATCAAGTCAAAGGCCATTTGGGTTTATAAGGTTATCGTTTAAGAATTACAGGGTTCGCTATGCTTACATCTATTGGGTTATCTGTGAAAAATCCCTGCCTACCCAATAAAAATGCTGAAATTACGTCCATGGTATTCAAGATTGTTGAATTGAGATCATGAAATGACTCACATTTTTTCCCAAATGTGATGCTGGAAATAATACTAAAGAATACGGAGAAAATTACAAACTAGCTTTCGAACAACAAAAGCGTGACGGAGCAAAAGTTATAGAAGATAGAACGATTTGCTTTCTTACTTTAGATCTTCAGCAAACCATGCCGCTGCCAAAATTAAGTACATCGAAAGCATTTTACCTTCGTCAAATGTGGTTTTACAACCTTGGCATACATACATTGAGGAATACTGAAAAAAAACATGGACTGAAGGTATGGCCAGCCGCGAAAGCCTAGAAATTGCACACCTTTTCACAAATTTACAATGAATATTTCCAAGAAAAGATCGATCACATTATAATATGGCCCGACTCCTGTGGTGGACAAAATAAAAACTTGAATATCATTACACTTTACCAGTTGTTGATTTTAAAGAGAGAATTTAAAGTTATCGACCATAAATTTTCGGAGGTGGGACATTCATAGTTAGATTCAGACAGAGACTTTGGCAGAGTCGAGAAAATTTTAAGGAAACATCAAAACATCTACGTTCCGGACCAGTATCGAGAAATTTTAAGAACACCCAAAGACGCCGTTGTCATAGATATGAAGAATCATTTCAAGAATATTGATGGAATTGCCGCAAAACTCAATTTGTACAACAGGAAGAAAAACTTGAACAATGAAAAGGTTTATTTTCGCGACGGTATAAAATGGCACCTATGGGTGTTACTATTACATCACTAGATGAAATGACTCCATTTTACAAAGTCGATATTTTAAAGAAAAGGAATATGCATAAGATAAATTCCGACGGTATTGCTCTAACGGTATTTAATGAAAACAAGGGCAGCCTCAGTGTAGAAAAACTGGCCAATCTTAAAGAACAATTACCATTCATAAATGAAGAATACAGTCCGTATTATCACAACATACTTGGAAATGACCAAACTGTGGCTCAAAACCGTAGAACTGTCCGACTACCTAAAAATTGTACAATGTTTTAATGATAATAAAATATGTTTAATTTCTTAACACTTTTATTCACTAATTTATGAACGGATAAAGGTGTTATGTACATTAATTTTTTAAAATTTTCGAAAATAATGACAACTGACAACTTTAGTTATTTGTCTCTGAAAAGTACATCAAATGTCAATATCATCGCAAAATGCAAGCTATATAGTCGTTATAACAAAAAAGTTCTCGCCTAAAAACTTTCGAGTTAAATTACTCAATAACGTGTTTTTGTGACATAACACCTTTATCCACTTAGCTCTTCAATTACAAACACGGCTTACACTCAGGCCCTTGCGGTTGGACAGAGAGAACAGGTTCGATGATTATTTTTTGCCTTTTAGTGCAGTATTTATAAAAGCGTGTTTTTCTAGTTTTTTAAACTATTAATTTATTTAAAACACAATTTTGACACAATGGTACCAAACGAGATGTCTTTTTAATGCACTTAGCGTTTCATTCTCATTTGCGAGAAAACTTTAAATTGCAGTTAGATAGAAAGACAATGCGCTATCTACGGAGAAAGGTTATTTTTAAAATTGTTACTTCGAGAAAGCTACATTTTATGAACTTTCTTTGCTACAATACTAAAATTAATAAAGCAACTTTCTGCATGTTCTAATATAATTGTCAATATCACGTCGGCATAAAACAAAACAATGCTCTTTCAATTTCGCAAGAAGCCAACTTTCCCTTTGACTTGTCATCTGGAAAGTAAAACAATTTATCGTGGAGTATACTTCCAAAGGACCGCAAGACAATACGAGATATAAAACATAGAACACTACATGGGGGAGTATTTGATGTTTTGTGTAAGATTTAGTCTGAAGATACTTTGAGGGATTTTTATCTAAGAGGCCATTAACTCTGTGTTTTGCTTATAAAGGATGTCTGACTGTCCAGTAATTAAAATAGGTTCAAAAATAACAACTAAAGAAAGATAATATTTGACGTTATTGACAACGAAGGAAGGGGATGTAATTTTAGTGAAAAATATATAGATGGGTACAGGGTTGTCCTTAGCTATACTTGACGATATGTTTTCTTCCAATTTTTTTGATCCTTCCCCCTAAAATAGTTTCAATTATTTAAACAATGAATTATACATATTTCAGCTCGATCGGACAACGCTAACCCGTACCTCAAAGCTATTAAGATTCACCACCGGATGCAATTTTCATTTATTTTCAATAGGGAACTTACTTTTTTTTTTAATTTCATTAGTGTTTATTTATGTTCGTTTTCGGGCTGGAATTTAAAAGCTTCATTTACTGTACTAAATAAACCATTAACTGTTTTATGGTTTCTTTTCTGGTTGATGTGGTCTAAAACATAGAATGTGGAGGAATATAGTGCTGGAAATTCGCTTTGAAGCTAGAATGTATCGTATTTTACCCTCATAGTTTGGTTTAAATTGTCCCCATCAGAAGGAAAGTGCAGCGGACCTCCGATTGGCTTCAATCGTTCGCAGTTTTTGTTCTTGGTCGCATATTACTGGATTTACGGGCCACGAGTCTTCATGATGCTGATAAAATATTTCTGACTAGAAATTATACTAATCAAATTATCGTAAATTGCCATTTGGCAGCCAAGTTTTAAGCGAGTTTCTTTCAATTTCAGAGAAGTTACAATGACAATTTATTATGCCTATTATTTGCGATATGTTGTTAATATTTTGGCAAAAAATCTGAATGTTAACGTGTAATAAACAACATTGTGTAGAGGTAGAGCCTTATATTCGAGACTGGTCTAAAAAAAACATTTTAACAGGTGGTCGAAAGTAAGCTAAAAAAAGAAGAGAATTTTTACGTTATGCTGATATCATCAAGAAGCTGATGGAAATTGCTTTGACAATAGTGCTCAACGGATTATTATTTTAAGTTCTAGGGCTGACCCTTAGGAGTAACATACCAAAAGTCCCCAGCCGTGGGCCTCATGCGTTAGGCGGGAGGGGGATGGAAAGGGTCGGTTTGTAGATTTTTCGTTATTATCTCAAAAACTAAGCATCCTAGAGAAAAGGTCATTCTATACAAAAAGCAAATTAAATTGTCTACAAAAAAGATTGTATTCATTTTTTCGCTAGGGGTAGTAGTTAAGGATGTACGTGAGTTTGAATATGCGAATGGCTGGAAAAACTGTGTATTGTGGGAGGTAATGCTTAACAAGTAGAAAATTTTATAATATTACAAGTATCTACAAGGCCATATTAAGTAATTGGGCGAGGTCATCGACAAGATCATCATCGTCGTCGTCGCTGTAGATGCTGACGATTGGAGGGCCGTTGGTACACGAGGCGCGGCAACTGCTGCATACAAGCGAGCAGGGTATGCCTGCTTTGCGGCACCCGTAACGGCCCCTGCAACCAGTTGTGCACCCGCACAGACCCAGTTGCGCCAGAATCCGTCCTAAATAACACATTTTGCGGGTGCACAATTGGTTGAGGGGGCCGTTGCAGGTACCGCAAAGCAGGCATACCCTGCTCGCTTGTGTGCAGTAGTTGCCTCGCTTCGTGTACCAACGGCTCTCCAACAGTCAGCATCAACGGCGACGACGACGATGATGATCTTGACGATGAACTCGACGAATTACTTAATATGGCCTTATAAATACTTGTAATATTATAAAATTTTCTACTTGTTAAGCATTACCTCCCACAGTACACCAGCCAGCTATTCGCTGACGCAAACTCACGTACATCCTTAACTACTACCCCTAGCGAAAAAATGAGTACGATATTTTTTGTAGACAATTTAATTTACTTTCATTTTGTAGAGAATGACTTTTTCACTAGGATGCTTAGTTTTCGAGATAATAACGAAAAACCTACAAACCAACCTTTTCCACCCACCTCCCGCCTAACGCATGAGGCCCACGGCTGGGGACTTTTGGTCCGTTACTCCTAAGGTTAACCCTACAACTTAAAATAATAATCCGTTGAGCACTATTTATTTCCGGATTGGGGGATTTTTCGGACTTCGTTTCCTGTACTAATGGGTTTGTGTATGTCTGCGTTTCTTCAAATGTGTAACCCTTTTCCGGTCAGCCTTGACTTTGGATTTGGGGGGGTTGTCTACTTATATGTTGTGTGCGTTTATGATCTGTGTAGGTATGTGTGTTACTTCAGAGATAGATGTGGTTTAGGTAATTAAAAATATAGACTTTTATATTTGAAGCAATATAAATGTGAGAAAATCAGTTGAAGTCGCAACGTAGAAGATGAGCAAATAACTGGGTTTAATACCAGAATTACGCTATGAAAAGGACAAAGGTAGATAAGCTTATATATTTCCGCCCAATAATTTCATAAAAATAAAAAGTTCTCCTAAAAATCATTAAACGTTATTTATTTATAGTTGAACATATGATCTTTACGTTTCTCTACCTTTTATATTTGAGAAACAACAGTAAGTCGTAATAAATAGCATTTCAAAGTAAGCATGTTTGTGGTTTTTTAGTAATTTTTGACGTTTTTCCGAATATTTAATGTATATTTCAGTTAGATGCGCTCGATGAACCAAGAAAATCTATACCCCATTTCATTGTCGAGTATTTAAGCTTTTAAATAATAGTCAATTTATATTGGTTCATCAAGCGTTTCAATGTATAAAAAACAAAATCGTTTCCGCGGGGTCGTAGTGGTGTCGATGTTGCGTGCAAATTTAAATGTGTCAGCGCTCAAAACCACATGTTGTGTGTTTTGAATAAATTTTTTTTCTGAATTCGGCCAAGAGTATCTACTTTCTCGGCGCAATTTCAGGTCCTAAACTACGCTATTCTAATATTTTAGTCCGTTGGTAAGCAACTATCAGAAAACAGTCCGTGAAAGTTACTTTCCCGGCCTAGGGCGGGAAAGTGACTCTCCCGGACTGTTTTTTGTAAATATTTTAGACAGTAAATAATAAGCACTGAATCTCCAACTTTTATCACAACAATAAAAATTGATTGCTATTTCAGAAAAAATAGTATGTTTACGTACTCGTAGTAAAGTACATTCCCGGACTTCAATGCTTGTTGGCCTCGGCTTAACGCCTCGGCCAACAATTTACATCGTCGTCCGGGAATATATTGCTTTTACCACTAGATGCACAATGTAATATTCCAAAGAACTATTTTTTATTACTTGTCAAGACATATACTACTCAGAAAATGTAATAACATGACACGGCCAATGGGCGAAAAAAGACCCTTATCTACCCTTGTCTTTTAAGATGCTCATTTTATATGATCGGCAGTGTACAAAATTTCGATTGCAAGGTATTATTGAGATGTCAATTTGAATAATTCATGTCTCACAAACCGTCTGCCAAGATTTTAAAGGCGTGAACATGAAAGTTCTAGTACCTTTTTACACCAATCAAAACTTTATTATTTCGAGAACTATTAAATGTCATTCGATTTACAGCCAATTGCACCGTTTACATTTTAAGCGATGAATAACTAATCGACGTGTAATTTTTAAACCAACTTTCGTCTTATTGCACCGTACTTTATCGTTTGTGGTTTACTTAAGTTGATAGTTAAGTGTAGTTAAATATACAAAATTTCGATATGATCAACCGGTCGTGGGATACTATTAAAAATAAATGAAAATCGCGTTTTGTGGTGAATTTTAATGGCCTTGAGGTACATGTTAGCGTTATCCGATCGAGTTGAAATTTTGTATACTTAATTTTACTTCCACATTCAGTGGAAGTAGAGTAACGGCAAAACATTTTTTAAAACCTTTTATTGTTCAAATAGGCTTAGAATGTCATGAAACGTCGAGATTTTAAGTTTGACAAAAAAAAAAAAAATTCTGTCTGTCGGTCTATGTGTAACTTTTTGTGCGCACGTTTACTCTGGAACCGTTTGAGATATTGACTTGAAATTTGGTACACATATGTACTTTAACGGGATCTAGAACTAGATTTTATTTTCATCTTGTTCCGTCGAAGAGTTGGGAGGTAAATTGGGGCAAATTTTGGGTAAATAGGTAAATCAAGTAGGTAAGAGTCCATAAAATTGGTATTGAGTACACAGTGTGTGCCAGCATATATGTAACAAGAGGCGTAATGGACCAAAAAATTTGGAACTTTGGAATGGTATTTGGGGATTGAGTCCTGCTTGTTGTAAAACTAAAGTATACTAAAAATGCCAGGGTGTTTTATAAGCAAAGTTGTAAACATCACCACTAATAAAGTACCTTTATTTTTCAAAATATGAAAAAATTCCACTAAGAAAAGTTATTTAGAATGCAATTTTATACCTCTATACCGAATTTCAGGAATATAAAATTATTTTTTTGAAACTTCCCATTTTTTGCGAATTAAGAGTTGAATTCATATTTAAAGTTGTGTTCGAGCAAATGCTAATCATCTCAAAAAGTAGGCTATTGGTAAATAAAAAATTGAATCTACGAGATGTAAGAAGGTATAATATTAATCGAACTAATTGTAAAACAAGAAACAATTACTAACATAATATTAATGAAGTTTAAAAATTATAACAAGTAATAAATGTCAAAAACATAACAGATTCACAAATAAATTAATTATTGATCAATACAAAACAATGTTTACATTTTTTTTATTATTCGACGATGCTACCACCCACATTCACACACATTTCGATCCTTCGCCTGAAGTCCTTAAAACTGTTTCGAATATGATCTAACGGTATGGAGTTTACGGCATTTGTAATTCTCTGCTTCAATACTGCTACATCGTTAGGAAGTGGTTCAGCGTAATCTAACTGCATAATAACTATAAAAAGAAATCCAATATTGAGAGGTCTGAAGATCTCGCCGGCCACTTGATCGGTCCATTCCTTGCAATACAATTTTCTCCAAAATTTACAACCACCGATTTAACCATTTCTGTGGAGTGGCCAGGGCAACCATCATGTTGAAAATGAATTAAAGGCATATCTCTTAAAATATTTAAATGTTCTTCAGAAAATCTTTCAAGAAGCTATAAATAAGTGTGCTGGTTTAACCTTCCCTCAATGAAATAAATTGCAATAACTCCAACGTGATAAGAAACGGCACACCACACATTCACTTTTTTATAATATTGTCTTCTACAATGAATTGTAAAATTTGGATTTTCAGAAGTCCAAAACCGACAATTCTGAGATGAAACGACACCATTGGTTGTGAATGTGGATTCATCTGAGAAAATTATGAAATGATGAAAAAATCTCTCTTTCATGATTCTTTCTCCAATGGTCAAACAAAAATCCAACCTACGGCCGTCATCCCCCTCTTCAAGTGTATGTTTATAATTTGCTATATATGCCCTAATTTTCTTTGCCTTGTAAATTCTTTGGAGTTCAGACTTGCTGATATTAATAAGAGCTGATCTCTCTCTTAGTGGCATCCTAGGATTTTCTATAACAGAGGCATGAGCTATAATAGCCCCAACATTGTCTTCATCATATGCTTTTATTTTTCTTTTCATGTTAAGAACACTACCAGTAGCCAGAAACTTTTTAATTATTGTCATAGCCTGAGTACGTGACAAAGCAGTGTTTGGAAATTTCAAATTAAATTCCAAAATTCCAAAATTTTTAGTCCATTACACCTCTTGTTTCATCTATCTTGGGACACACTGTATACAAGAGAAGCTAAGGACTCAAAAAAATTTTTTGGCATTAGCCACCCCCATTACCACCCCCACCCCATTATTAACGGGGATGAAAAAAAAAATTACATTATTAAAGTTCCATAAACAATTTCCACATACAAAATTTTTTCGTTGTGAGTGACTTGGATAGAAAATCTGGATGTGGAAGTAGTGATTCCTTGGGCAGCGGTTTTTTGATAATAATTGGAACCACTTTAGGAGATGAGATCGAAAAAAATCCAAGGTCGCAAAATAAGTACTATCCTAGTGGGCAACCTAATAAAAATAATTCATAAAAAAATGCGACAGGCACAATAATATTTGGAGCGTAGCTAGTTAACACAACTATTAAGAAAGAAATTTGCTAGACATTTAGTTAATATATACACGGGGTCATCACCCTAAGAAGAAATTAATTAGTAAACGATGCTGGAAAATAATATTTGGATTATAGTTGATACTACTGTCAAGGAAGAAATCTACTGTACTAGTAAAAAATGTACAAGGTGATCACCCTAGAAGGTAATTAACTAAGAAATGACGGAGGAAAATAATATTTGGAATGTAACTGTAACGAAGAAACAAATCTGCTATACTTTTAATGAACAATATTCAGGATGATCGTCCTAGAAGAACCGCTGCCTAAGGAATTACTACTTCTACATCCAAGTTACCTATCTAAGCCTTTTACAACGAAAAAAAATTGATACTATATTTTTTGAACACCACTATGTGGAAATAATTATTCATAGAGCATTAGTAATATAATATTTGAAATCGTCTACCTCAAAAACTCATAAAGCAATACGCCACATTGGTGCTAGGGGTAGTAGTGGAGATGACTGACATCAAAAAAAAATCTTTGGTTTCTGTACATACATTAAATCACAATTTAATTTTTTTATCCACTTTAATTATGAGGTGGGAATAGCAATGGGGGTGATAGTGGCCGTGGTTAATACCAAGAAATTTTGAGATCTTGGCTTCTTATAGATACACTAAATACCAATTATATAGACTCTTTCTTGCTTGCTTTACCCAGTTCCAGATCTCGTTATAATACATTATTATATAATACCAAATTAAAAGTCAATATAATGAACCGTTTTAGAATAATCGTGGGCACAAGAAAAATAATAGATAGACCGACAGAGAGACAGAATTATTTTTTTGCTCAAACTTAAAATCTCGACGTTTCTAGGCTTATTTGAACAAAACTATTTTTTTTACCTTCCACTCCACTACTCGGATGTGAAAGTAGCATGTTAATTGACTTGAAATCAGCATCTCGATTAAATCTGATCACGTCCACTAAGATAACATAAATCAATTGAACGAACTGTTATGAGAACGTGTTTTCACAGAATCGTATTATACGATTAGATTTCAAAGGACATATTTCAATAGAAGGGTGGCATTATCCAACTAAGTAAGAATGAAAGTTCCGATCTTCTCTTAGTTCGCTCAAAAATATTATTAATTTGATGTATGTCCTGGAATTTTTCGGTCAATTTAAATGGCAGTTATTATATTGTTTTACGTTTCGGTTTATTAATCATCATCAGTAGGGATTGCAATACCGGTTAAGCGATTACTTTAAAAAGTTGTTCAGGGTGTTTAGGGAGTGAACATACTGAAAGTCCTGACGTCTGGGAGGTGAGCCGGAGGGGGAGGGGGCACAAAGAAAGTCCCACTTTTGTTTTTTTCCCTTACATCTCTAAAATGATGGGTCGTAGGGAAAAACTTTTTGATACAGAATGAAGGCTCATGAAATTCTCTACAGCTTTCATTTTATATACTTTTTCCTAATTCGCAACCGTTTTTGAGCTACACGCTGCTACCTCTTCAACTTTAAGGAAAAGCAAGGTGGGCTTCTCAAAATTGTACTTAAGTCAGAAATCATCAAGGAAGCAGCAGTGCTCATTTACAACCCCTCCTCCACTCAAGGCGAGGTTGAAGATGCTGGGAAGATTTGCTTCCTCAAATGGTATGGGGCATCAGCAAGACAGACTTCCCTGAACCAGTACCGCTCCAGTTGTTCACAACATTAAGCCTGAGTGGCAATATTAAGCCTGACATCAGCTCCCTCCCACCAACTGAGAGCGCAGCTAAACAGCATTCTCGGCGCACCTACCACCAAGTGCAGCAGTGGCTCGGGAATAAGCTGCCCTCTCAAGAGTGGAGGTGGAAACATGTAAGAGACACCCTGGTGCCAATTACAAGCACCGGAAGTCCTACTTTTTCTTTATCATGTTTAAAATACAATTTTCTATTTTTCAGGTAAAAATTTGTTTTTCGAAAATTTTCACTTTTCCGGAGCATGTAGCTCGAAAACGGTTGCGAATTCGAAAAAAATATATAAAACGAAAGTTGTACAGAATTTCATGAGCTTTCATTTGTTATAAGAAAATATTTCCCTGTCACGCACCGTTTTCAAGATATAAGCGAAAAAACCAAAAGTGGAAGATTCTTTGTGCCTCCCCTCCTCGGGCTCACCTCCTAGATGTCAGAACTTTCAGTATGTTTACTCTCTAAGCACCTTGAACAACTTTCTAAAGTAATCGCTTAGGTCCCTGCTCACGCACTCTACATCTCCTTTATTGACTGGAGTATTTACCGAATAATTATTTATTCAAATTTATTTCATTTATATTTTTTCCTTTTGATAAAAAACCTTTTGTTTGTTCATTATATTAAATATACGTATATAATAGCTATTTGTGTATTAAGAGCGCAAAGTGATATACGCGTAGCAGAGCACAGCTATCTCGCGAGAGCGGCAATGTCACTTTGCGCTCGAATTACACACAGGATTTTTTCTATGACCGATGTTTCTATAAAAATGTTTGGTAAAAATTAATAATTATTGATAGCCTCAAATTTAACAGTTCAGATTTCAAAACGTGAGCATCAATTTGCGCTACACATGTTTTTGTAGAAATGTTTGTTAAAATGGTATTTACTGCAAAAATAAAATAAAATAAAATAAAAAATTTCTTTAGTACCTATTAATTATTTATTTAAATACTGTCATCGGCGAGCGACAAAGTAAAAAACGCTCGCTCCTCGGAAAAGTGCAACTTTGCGCTTTTTTTTGGAAGCACAAAGTTGCACTCTTTTCGCTCGGTTGTAGAAAAAATGTTTTTTTATTAAATTTAGATAATTTTGTACACGGAAAAAGACAATTGCCATTTTCGACACTCTAATCATTTATTCTAAAAATTACCGGTAAATATCGGTTAACCGGTTATTTACATTTTTATTTACCGATTTACCGGTTATTAAAACTTCCGGTAAATTGCAGTCCCTAATCATCAGATAACTACAGTTGATCTGTCATAATAGCCAGGCCTCATTCACAGAGCCGCGCCAAGCACTTTGAGCGCGGTCGTGCAAATGCGAATATGCGCCTTTTAGTAGCATATCTAGAATTCAGCTGAAAGGGAGGTTGAAGAAAAAAATACCTCAAATAAATCACGCTAAACAATTGAATATAAAAATTCAACATTTTTCAGTTCACGCCAGGGCCGGATTAAGGATTGGCGCGCCTTTAGGAAAATGAAGTATTTGCGTCCTTTTATTTATAGGCGGGATTATGGAATTGCAAAATGCGCTGCAGGCGAAATTTTCTAATTTTTCAAGGTCAAACAGCATCAAATTAAAAGTTAGAAATTTGACTTAAACTTATATTGTCTCCGAAAAGTGAATTTCGTAGGCGCAAGACGTAAAAACCTAAAATACCAATAAAAAATGTTTTATTATAAAAAATTGCAGTATTTATATTTTCCCCTGAACTAAAATTAAATATAAACATTAAATTTAAAAATAATATATTGAAAAACATCCTTTTTCGTGACTTCTTGCTTGCGAATTCCGCTGTAATATACTCCTTTAAATAAGTCTGTAAAATGTTGCTACAGAACAGAGGTAATAAATGCGAAAATTCTATCGAAATAAAATAATCAAATAAAAAATAAATAATTTCCTTGTAAATTTTATTTTCCAACAGATTAACGTCGCCCATCGGCGGCCGGGAGATAAAATTAGTTCGTATTGAATTGCTGGAGCGCCTCCTCTCGCGTTGGGGCCCCTAGGCAATTGCCTAGTTTGTCTATTGGATAAAAATAGAAAACACCAAGAATAACCGAAAAATCAAAATTGAATATCTTTTCTATAAGAAGGAGTGATTTCACCAAAGTTGGCAAAAACTGTACTAGAATGAAAATAGCTTAGGAGATAGTGTTTGAAGTTAACTCTTAGCGGTTCTTTTTCAAATTGACCCATTTAAGATGAATATAGAAAAACTGACAACCTCTGTACTATTTTGAGCTACCTGACCTTAAAGAGGATTAAGAGACCTTCAAAATACTTTATTTTGAAGAATTTTAGCGTTAATTGCAAAGAAGATATGGATGGAGCGCGCCTTGTTTAAAAATCCGCAAGAATAAAAAAATTCCAAGCCGCTATAGAATTAGTCCGAAGTTTGGATACTTTTTGATAACAAGTCACTGTACTAAGAAGTTACAGTATAGTTTTGTTCATTCTGGGAGTGAGCGTTTTTTGGAAGTTAAATTTTCATCTTTGTCCCGTTTTTTTTTTAATATCTCGGGCTCAGTTAATCGGATCAGGCCAAACAAAAAATCAAAATGTTTGTAAGTAAATTATGAACAAGACTGCATAATTCCAAATCCGATCTGCCATTTTGTTTTATTTTTTTTTTGTAACAAAAAAAACCTACGAAAATTTCTAATTTTACATAAACCGAAATTACTAAAGGAAAAATTAGTCTTTTTTAATAAAACTTGGTGAAATTGTGGGTCCTGTAGACGTATCCTATTATGGAAAATTAAAAATTAAAATATTTATTATTTTCCTTAAAAACAAGACATGAAAAATTTTTGAAGCTTCATAAAAAACTACCATTTGGTCACACTAATACTTTCTTTTTCTTAAATTGTAGTTTTTCGAATGTGCTTTACAATGGTGATAAAAATTATTTTTTTATATTTGAAAAATTTTAAAAACTTTTACACTTATAAGACCTAAATTTCATCAAAATTCATTAAATTTCTTTTTATTATTTTCGGTCAATGTAATATTAGAAATGTTCGCAATTTTTATTTTTTTGCAAAAAAACAAATTGGCAGATCGGGTTTGGACCTATACAGCCTTATTCACAATTTATTTACAAACATTTTGATTTTTAGTTTGACCTGATCCGATGAACAGAACCCAAGATATAAAAGAACACGAGACAAAAACACGTGTTTCAAAATTAAAACTGAATATCCAAAAAATAATGCTCACCTCACAATTGGACAAAACTTTACTGTAACTTTCTGATAACATACAGGGTGGACTAATTTAGATGGGATTTGGGGTTTTCTCTAAAACTATGGTAGTTAGTTAGTTCGCTTTCGCGAAAACAAACGATGGCGCAAACCGCGATCGTCTGTCTTATTCGACTACCGAGCTACAGAGCGTTTTTATAAAATTGGCGTTTTTTATGACCTCTATATTTCAATTACCAAGTGTTGAAAATCGAGTAACATATTATTAAGGCACTTTTTTGAGTAGAATCCGTTGATGATAAGAAGAAAATTAGGCATGCCTTAGTTTTCGAAATATACACATAACTTTTGTTTTTTCTTAGTTAACTAGACATTGATAAACCAGTCCTGAGTGATATATAGATACCTATCCAGTCTTTCCCAAATTGAGCATTTAAGTAATTTCGTATTTTATTTGACGTATGGCCTGGGGCGCCATCGTGTTGCTAAATTAATCTTTGAAATTTTCTTACGGGCACATTGTTTACAAAGGGCTCTATTTCTTGTCGTAGAATGTTATTAAAATTTTCGGTATTCAAATTATCGTGAAAAAAATGAGGACCACACTATACACCAAATCCAAATCGTCCTTGACGATTAAGGCTAAGTTCCGATGGTCGCGCGTGAACGCGCGCTTATAGCTCGTTGGCGCGCGATGATCTATTCAGATGATACCCGGCGACAGATCATAGACGATCGCGCAATCGCAAGTGTACGCGCGAATGCGCGCAACCATACAGACAATTGTATATGACTACTCTGAATCTTAATACGCAAGTAGTCGCGTGACCATCTGAACTTAGCCTAACTGTAGCGATTACGTGTGGATTTTCATGAGCCCAATGATGGTTATTATGCCGATTACAAATTCCGGGACTGCTTATGTGGGCATCGTCTGTCCATATAATTGTTCCTTCAAATCCTGCCGGCACTTCATGGCACTGATGCAAAAACATTGGCAAAAATCGAAACGTCTTTGAAAGTAGTTTGGGTATAGATGGTGACTAATCCTAATTTGGGTTTGAATTTATTTTTTTTTAAGCAACGCAACACAGTTGTTCTTGAGATTCCTAAAATTTCCTGTATTTCGAGAGACGATATATTGGGATTCTCTCTTCAGTTTCTAAAACAAAATTTTCTACAGCTCCTCTACCCGCTTTATTATATATTTTTGCTTGAGGTCTTACAAATGATCCAATTAAATTTTGTTGTAGCCTTTTGAATAATTTTGTATCTGGCTGTCTCTTCTCTCAATATCTATACTGTGTAACTTTAGTAAAGCTCTCGAATTTTTATTACATAACAATATCTATCATCATGTCAGCAATAGACTCTCATCGTATCAGCACGGCTTTATGAAAGGTCGATCTACTACGACGAATTTAACTGTCATAACGCAATTCATTGCTAAATCGATTGACATGCAGGCTCAAACTGATGTCGTGTACACAGACTTCTCCAAGGCATTCGACAGACTTGATCATAACATACTGCTACAGAAGCTTACACTATTCGGACTTTCCCCTTCGCTTATATTACTATTTGTATCATATCTTTCTCACAGGAAACAGTACGTAGTATTTAGTGGTTTCAGGTCTGTTGAATACATTGCAACTTCAGGGGTTCCCCAAGGATCTGTCCTGGGTCCCCTGCTTTTCAACATATTCATTAATGACATCGTTATTGATATAGATGTGAACTGCCTTCTTTATGCGGACGACTTAAAAATATTTGATGTGGTTAGAAATGTTGAGGACTGTAAAAGAATTCAGCACAATTTGGACCAGATTTCAAATTGGTGCTTATTAAATAAACTACCGCTTAATCCACAAAAGTGTAACGTAATGTCATACACATTAAAAACCTCTACTTTGACATTCAATTATACTCTCGAAGGTACAGCATTGGAGCATCCTAATATCTTTCGCGATCTAGGTGTAATTTTTGATAAAAAACTGTCATTTAGTAAGCATATCGAGACGATAGTGTGTGAGGCATACAAATCCTATGGATTTATAGCACGAAACAGCAGAGATTTTGTGGACCCAAACACCATTAAAATGTTATATAACTGTTTTGTGAGATCCAAACTTGAATATGCTGCGATTGTATGGTATCCTCACTATAATGTACACATCGATAATCTCGAAAATGTTCAGAGTAGACTTCTTAAACTGCTGTCTTTTAAAGCGGATGGTGTGTACCCACCTTTAGGCATACCGCAAAATGAACTACTTGAGAAACATTCAACAGTAAGTCTCTTACAACGGCGGGAGTATCACTCACAAACATTTTTATCTAAAATTATTCATTATAAAATCGATTGCCCAGACATTGTGTCTCAATTAAACTTTTATGTTCCCAGATTATCCTCCCGTGATAACGTAACCTTCTACCTGCCCACAGCGCGTACAAATGTACTTCAACATTCGCCTATATATACAATAATTGCAATCTATTAGGAAGTCGGTTAGATATATTTTCTTGCAGCCTTAGTAACATAAGGGCCATTTACTTGGAATAAATGACTTTGTTTTTCTTTCTTTAAATAATTATATTATTATGATTTATATTTGCCTCAACTACTGTTTTAGTCTTTTCTCTTAGTATTTTAATTTTTATATTATACTTATCATACCCTCCTGTTCTGTAATTGGGTATTTCACCTGTAGAACAGTGTAATTTAAATAAATAAATAAATAAATATCTAAAAATATTGTTTAGGCGGCACTTTGGGTACAAAGTTTTGCTGTCTATAACTTACCTATTAAAATAAAGCTCGGAAGCTAAATTTGAATCTTCTCCGCATTCTAGAAAACACTTAATCATTTATTATATTTCACCATTACTAAATTGAACCATTTTTAACATTGCTCAATCACAATTAACTCACAAATTAGTTTTTGACATTTTTCGATTTTCTTTTTTTTTACCATGGTCTCAATAAATATTAGAAATGCGATAAATATGCATAGACGTCAATGGAAGACAATTAGAGCATTTATTGTAGTTTAGTTTTTCTTATTTTTGGCAAAATTATTTTATATTGTAAGAAGTGTTGTTGTTAATAGCTGTCCATGGCCTCCTCACAAATATATAACATTTTTCGAAAATTAACCACTTTTTCCAGATATAAATATGACACATGATATATCGATGGGTAGCTAATTTAAGTTGTGACCGAATAATGAAATAATTTACAGAGTGTTTCATTTAAAAAAACAAAAATTATGTCTATATCTCGAAAACTGAGGCATGCATAATTTTCTTCTTATCAACAACAGATTCTACTCAAAAAAGTTCCTTAAAAATGTGTTACTCGATTTTCGATTCGACACTTGGTAATTGAGATATAAAGGTCATCCAAAAATGCCAATTTTCCAAAAACGCTCTGTAGCTCGGTAGTCGAAAAAGATAGACAATCGCAGTTTGCGCTATTGCTGTTTTTCGAAAATCGAGCTCAGGACACCTATATTGATTTT
This sequence comes from Rutpela maculata, assembly GCA_936432065.2. Lineage (NCBI taxonomy): Eukaryota > Metazoa > Arthropoda > Insecta > Coleoptera > Cerambycidae > Rutpela > Rutpela maculata. The sequence goes on from OW386289.2 coordinate 64,848,236, forward strand.
TGTCTATCTGTCATAGTTCTATAGAAAACCTCAAATCCCATCTAATTTGATCCACCCTGTACAGATTGAATTTTCAAAAAAAATATGCTCTCCTCCCTCCAAACAATCGCTGAAATCGTATTTTTGATGTTTAGTTTTATTCGGCTATTTAGGAAAAGTGAATTTCCATTATCGATGACTTATCCATAATTCACCCAAAGTAACTACATCAAGATTATAATTTTAAAGACGAACTCCCACTAAGACTTCTTAGTATGCCTAAATCATCATGGTGCAAAGTTAGGTACATGTTTTGACGTATCAGTAATGGTGGATATTGAATTAGACACTTCGCTTCAACTTTGAGTTACTTTAGAGTACTCGCTGAGTTTCATAGTTGTTGTGAACGTTTAAGATTAATTTAGCAGAACGAGAATACAAACAGAGAGGAGAATTTATTAGTGTGGTGGCGTCAAAACGTTATTATTTGGGATTTTAGGACCCATTAGGACCAGGAATCTTTGCACGCTCCGAACAACGTAAAATATATATAAAAATATATGTAGAGATGCAGGGCTTCGGTCGTAGGGGGCGATATATCGTGCGACAAGACAATTTACGCCTTACGGACGTTGATTTAATGGTTACAGAGAAAGAGCAATGTTCACCCAGTTAACGCGAAACGTATCGTAAACATCGATTCCATGTCGGTGATGTATCCAAAGTGATTTTCTACTTCTTTTTTATATCTTTAAATTTGAAGGGAACTTAAAACAACAGAGCACTAGCTGTGAGGACATGGCTGAAAATGTTTTGAATATATTTTCTTATTTATTTGCAATTCCTCTTAAGTAGCGTAGCACTCTCTTTTCTCTGTCCAGTGGCGGTTCGTGGAATTCTGAAATGAGGAGGCAACCGTTGTAAGTAAGCGGGGGGGACACTTTATATTGCGATACAGGCGATATTTTTTGGGGAAATTTCAAGGTCTTCGTATTTTTGTAGCAATCTAAATTCCTGTAATGCTTCATCCACACCAAATTTTTTCCAGAAAAAGTAAACAAGACCAGCAAAATAATTTATTTATTAGCAATTTATCTTTGAACGGACGTCATAACACGGGAAGCAAGCAAAGACTATCATTTGTATGTTGGCGTTTCACGTCTTAAGACAGGTTTTCCTACACTTTCGCCAGTCGCTGACGACTGCTACCGAGTAGCAGTGACCGTTAGTAGCCACGACTTAGTTCCTCAAACCCGTTTTCCTAGCCTGCGCCAATTAGTGTTTCTCGTTCTTGTGATCTGTGCTCGCGACAAAATGATTATTTCTAAAAAGTCATTAATTTTAATGTTATTAAGGTATCAGGAGCATGAGGAAAACCTAAAACCTAAATTATATCATGCCACTAACTGTCAATAAGCCACAATTACAAAATAACAACAAATATTTACTTTCAACTGCTCGCCAGCGTATCCACCAATGAAATATGCAATGTATAATATAATATAGTAATATACATGTACTATCCTTTTACGTTATATAGCTATGACAAGTAAAAACTACTGAAAATATTATTTTTAATTTATATTCGTCAGTTCCAAGCGGACAACGGTGCGAAAGACATCGAGTGTTAAGGCCTGGTGCTTACCGGCAGAATAAAACAGTTTTATTCTGAATTTAAACTTACCATAGTGATTTGGACATATTACTAATAATAATGAATATCTAACGATAGTCACTGATAATTATAAAACCTGTAAATATAAGTGGGTATTGAATTAAAAAGTGTAGTGCATAAGGTAAGATAGGCTTAAGATGAAGGACTCAGAGCCGCCTGATAAACCTCGTGATATACAATCGCTGCAAAAAAGCAATGATAATTCTGCAAAAACAAATACAAATAATATAGACTTTCAGAATAAATATAGACCATGCGACACTAACCCGTACTTCTTGTACGTCGAACATAAGGATAAAAACATAGGCAGATTATTTCCAATTAGAGTCGGTCAATATTTATTTTCAAACGAGTTATTTAAAAATTCTATTGAGGATATTAAGTCAGTTGGACTTAATAGAGTAAAAGTTATTTTTAAATCGTACAAAGCAGCAAACGCACTTGTTAATCATGAAATCATGACTTCCAATGACCTTTTTGCATATGTTCCGAAATTTTTTACTCAAAAAAAAAGGTATTATCCTCATGGTGGATACGTATTTCACAGAGGAACACTTGCTAGATAGTATAGAATCTGATGTACCTGTTGTCGAGGTAAAAAGAATGCTGAAAAAAATTACAGAACAAGACGGTAACACGAAGCTTGTTAAGAGACAGGTAGTTATTGTTACCTTTTTAGGAAACTCAATTCCCAAAAGTGTTAAAATAAATTTGGTGAACTTCCCTGTTGAACCTTATGTATATCCCGTGGTCCAATGTTTTAAATGCCTTATGTATGGACATACCATTAACCTATGTAAAAGCAATAAACGTTGCAAATTCTGTAGCGGTGAACATGATGCCAATAACTGCGACGTAGACTCCGTATATTGTGTGTTTTGTAAATCCGTTGAACATTCTTCGGTTGATAAAAAATGTCCGGTTTATCTTAAACAACAAAACATAAAACGTACAATGGCCTCACAAAATGTATCTTTTAAAGAAGCAGAAACAATAGTTAACAACCCCTCGTACGCAAAAGTCACTACAAACAACAGATTTTCTCTTTTAGCGGACCAAAACAATTTCCCTAATTTACCAAATTCATCCCAAACAATTTCTGGCATCCATTCAGATATAACACGTCGTTCTATTAGAAACACTCAACATTTACCAGTAAAACGAAAAGCAAATAAGCCTCTTGAGAGATCCAACGTAGCTCCTCCCATGAGAGCAAGCACTAGTAATAGTAATAATAGTAGCCAATGTGTGCTTCCAAACCCCTACTGTGAAGAATTTTTAGCATATAGAGAAACTCTTGTAGAAGAAATTTCAAGCTTTATTAACAATTTAATAGTAAATTTAGTACCTGGCAGTGCAAGTACAATTATGTCAGAATTAAATGTTAAAAAGTCTCTTTCAAACTTGCTTATTCATCCAAATTTAACATAATGTATAACACAAACAACAATAAAAAGGATAAACTAGTAATTTTACAATGGAATGCGCGATCTTTGAAATCAAATAAACACAACTTGGAAACATTTTTAAACGTAAATATCGTCGATATATTAATAATATGTGAAACTTGGTTAAAGCCAAGCTCTAATATTAGTTTCAATGGATATACATTTGTACGTAAGGATAGAGAGGATAGAGAAAATGGAAAAGGAGGTGTGGGTATTTTAATATAAAAAAAATTGCTTTTAACGAAATAAAACTTGTAAAAAATTTCAATAATAATATTGAAATATGTGCCATCACTCTGATAAATAACAATCTGAACATCGTTTCTATATATAAACCCCCACATATCATTGCCACCCGTAACGACTGGAATAATATATTTTCTCAATTCCAAACTTCATCTATAATAGGTGGTGATTTTAACTCTCACCATGGTATCTGGGGATCCCCAATTAATAACAATCAAGATATTAGGTTAGCAGATGCTCTAGACAGCACAGATCTTGTTGTGTTAAACGACGGTAGCTCTACAAAAGTCAGCAGACCTAATCAGAATAAATCTGTAGTAGATCTAACATTAGCTTCTCCTTCTCTATCTCTCACGAGTAACTGGAAAGTATTGGAAGACCCTTTAGGTTCTGACCACCTACCTATCTTAATATCATTTGGCTTAGACATTGAATTTGTTAATTATAACCCATCCTCGAAATGGAATGACTCGGCTGCCGACTGGATCCATTTCCAAGCAAATCTAGATAACTCTCTATCCAACTCTCAGTTTTCTGCCTCCTCTGATAAGTTTTCTTTTCTGATTGATGCAATATCATCTGCTGCTGACATCTCAATGCCAATAAGAAAATCCAACTCCCATAATCCCACAGGATCCATATGGTGGGATATTGACTGCTCCAGAAAAGCAAAGGAAAGATCTGACGCATTTAAAGAATATAAATGTTTATCTAATTTAGACAATTATCTAAAATATCAAAAGTTGGACGCGGAAGCCAAGCGACTTTTCCATAATAAAAGAAGAAGTAACTGGAAATCATTTATTTCTCAACTAAATAAGGACACCTCCATCTCGGATATATGGAAACGAGTTAAAAAAATAGCAAACAAAACAAGTTCGCCATCTAAAACTTTTCTAACAGAATCATTAGTAGAGTCAGTCTTAGAAAATATTGCTCCACCTTTTGCACAAAAACTATATTATATTCAAAACAAAAATAAAAAAACTGTCCTAGATGAACCTTTTAGTATGGCAGAGCTTGACTCGGCACTAAGTATTATAAAAAAAAATTCCGCTCCCGGAAAAGACAATATATCTTTCCTAATGTTGTATAATTTAACCTACAATGGGAAAAAAGTTCTTCTAGATATTTTTAATGACTGGTGGTGTAACAGCAAATTCCCTGATCAAATAAAAACTATTGCTGTTTGTCCCATCCTAAAGCAACAAAGATGGCAACAATCCAACATCATATCGTCCTATATCCCTGATGTCCTGTGTAACAAAGATCTTTGAGCGAATGATTAAATAAGCTTAGAATGGTATCTTGAACATAACTCGCTTATCCCTAGAAACCAATTTGGTTTTCGCAAGGGCAAAGGAACTATTGATGCAGTTACCACCTTAGTCACAGATATTCAACTCTGTTTAACGGAAAATTCTTATCTTGCAGCCTTATTTGTCGATATCAAAGGGGCATACGACTCGGTCGACCTGTCCCTGCTTCAAAACAAGCTTATACATTATGGCCTATCCTCTAGTTCCTCAATAAATATTGCTGAACTTTATAATAATAGATTAGTATATTTAAAAGATTCGATAAATAATTACCACGGCCCTAAAATCGCATGCCAAGGACTTCCATAAGGTTCTGCGCTTAGTCTGACTCTTTTTAATATTTACACTGCAAACATACATGAAATATGGGACGAGACAATAACTTGCGTTCAATACGCTGATGATCTGGTCATTTATTCCACCCAAAAAACATACAAAGACTGTGTCACGGTTCTGAAACACATTATTTACTGCCTCAAATTCTGGCTCATTGATCATAACTTTGAATTATCTGAGAACAAGTCCGCTGTAATGATATTTAGCCGCCACAGAACTGACCCTGGTACGAGAATTTTAAATTTAGGCTCATATTCAATTCCTCTTTTCGACAATTATAAATATCTTGGCATTATTTTAGACAAAAAATTACTCTGGACTAAATATATAAATTGCATTAAAACAAAATGTGAAAAGGGTATAAATGTTTTGAAATCTGTCATCAAAGTCAAGTGGGGCTCTGACCTCAAAATCGCGCTTTTGTTCTACAAATCCTATATCTTGTCAATATTAGACTATGGTAGCACCTTATATGGTTCAGCTTCTGCCTCTAACCTAAAAACAATAGACAGAATTCAACATAAGGCTTTACGTATATGTATCGGTGCAATGCAATCTTCACCAACTGAAGCTGTCTTGGCTGAATCACAAGAACCACCCCTTCATCTACGAAGGCAATATCAAGCAAACAAATTTTTTGTCAAAATTCAAACATATAATAAGGAGTTATACAATAAAGTTTGTTCTTTATCATTAGAAATTCTGACGAATGCATTTTGGGCACATCGTAACAGTCCACCTTTGTCCGAATCATTTCTGGAATGTCAACCCTATACAAACCTAGTCTTCCCTCAAAACAATTACTCCATTTTCCACTACGAATACGGTTTTGGACATATAAAATCAAATGTTTTATTCCCACAATATTCAAATAACGATTCGTTAAATTCGGAGATCCTTAAAAAAAGCCTATCTAATGACCCAGCTTTAAAAATTTTTACAGATGGCTCCAAAACTTCAGAAGGAACAGGGTGTGCCTTTTGCGTCTCCAGTATGAGCTTATCAGCTACCTTTAAATTATTCAAAGAATGCACTATATATAGTGCTGAAGCATTCGCGATATACCAGGCTCTAACCTGGACCTCCGACTTTTATATAATGAAACCGAATCCTGTTCTTAAAAATATCACCATATTAAGCGACTCTAAATCCGTTCTGTTATCCATAAGCAATTTTGGACAAGAGCAATATAAAAACGATATAATTTGTAAAATAAAGCACCAAGAGTCAATAGTTATTGCGGCGGGTTTTGAGGTTAAATATGTTTGGGTTAAGGGACATACAAATATCATAGGAAATTGTATAGTAGATAATCTTGCCAAACAATCGTTAAAGAACGAGGTGTCATTCAGCCTATTTATCCGGTGACAGATTTTTTCCATATCTATAAACAGAACCAAAAAAGTAAATGGCAAATTATTTAGGAAGCGTACGTGGCCAGCTCAAAAAATCACTACGCAAAAATTCACCCCGTGCTACCAACTTTTCTTCCCCATATAAGCAGCCACAAAGTATCTAGGTATTTTTCTACGACTATTACCAGATTAAAATTAAACCACGGCCGTTTTCCACAACACCCGAATCGGATCAGAATCCTTGAAAGTCCTTTATGTAGTTGTGATAGTGAATCCACTGCAGATCTGAACCATATTATTTTGAATTGTAAACATAACACCGAGGCTATAACAGAATTTATCAAAAAACTTTCTTCACTTAACATTCAACTTCCCACTAATCTTACTATTTTATTGCATCAAAACAACTTACAAATTTTTAACACAATCTTAACTTTTCTGAAAAATATAAAACTGGACCTATGAATCGATAAAAAAAAACTTCTATCCATTGCTTTAGGTTTAGCTTTGTTTTCACCTCTGTTTTTATCCTATTCCCACCAACCGTGGTCCACCTTTCTGTGAAAAATGCCCTGATAGACCCCTGGGCGTGAAATGCGTCTTATACCTTCCTATTTCTTGGAGTTCATTTTACTTCGTTCGTGTTAGGTTAGCTTTGCCTGCGTTGGGTTAATTGACGGTAAATTTTTGGTTGTTTATACATTGATTATTTTTTTTTTTGCTATCTTATTTTTACAACAATTTGTGGCGCATGAGTTTTCATAAGCTCGAAGCCAAAAAGAGAAAAAAAAAATTATATTCGTCGACGAATTAGTCGCAGCACTGCTCTCGGAGATGAGCGGCGACTCGCGAACGGACGAACGGACGAACGGCGACCATTCGCTGGTAGCAACTACTCAGTAGCAGGTAGGAAAACATTCAGGTTAAAATGCATTGGAGATGTGTTGACGAATCGGTCGTGGCTACTCGGTCGCAGTCGTCAGCAACTGGCGAAGGTGTAGGAAAACCTGCCTTTACAATCGAACTGCATGAAATGGACGTAATGGTGTGTGTCTTGCACAGTCTACGAACTACGTATGCTTATCCTGCGCGTTAGATTTGAGAGTAATGGTAACGCGTACGTCTAGACTACATAGAAGCGCATCAGTCTCGTGTATCAGTCGTCAGTGGCGCACATATGTTTTAACTTTTCGTAACGCAGTTGTTTCATTTAATTCATTATGCCTGGAAAACATTTAAATACGGAAGCTAGAAATCTGGTAGCTAATTTAATATCATATTTTATATTAGAGAAAGCAAATACGGATCTACTAATGATTTCTGTCAAAGCTGTCGGAGAGGTAATTATTTAAATTTAATGTACATGTTTCTTATCAGTAGAATGCAGGCTTTCACTGACAATGTCCAATGATATTTTACATTTCTTATTACTTATAAATAAATCATTTTAGCGAGTAGCTAGTGCTTTGAAGATTAGTCTACATACTGTGTCTAATATAAAAATACAAATGGAGAGAAATAAGTCATTCGGCACTCCAGGAACTTCTCGACCTCAAAAAAAAAGCCCTGACAAGAGATTTAGACGAAGTAAGAAAATGTGAAGTTCGCCATACAATATATACGATGCATGAAGAAAGTAAGAAAATAAACACTTACCTGCTAAAATAAAATATATACCTACGTATATCCTACCGGCACGGTAGCTCAATCGGCTGAGGCGCGTTCTGGGATCAAACCCTTGTCCCGGCACTGACAATGCCGGAGGGTCTGCTGCGTGTGTTTTTTTAAATGTGCAACCCCCTTCCACACAGCCTTGGCTATGAATTTGGAAGTTGTGTAATATATGTGGTGTGTTTTATAAAAAAAAAATCCAGAAAGGTGTGTTACATTAAGAACCTTGCAAATAGAACTTGGTACTAAATATATTGTTGACATAAGCTATGGCAGTTTACAAACACTCCTTCTGCATCTGATATTTAAGTTTAAAAAAGCTGACAACAGATGAGCTTTAATGAAGAAGACAAATATTTCTGCCAAAAGGTTCACATTTTTCAAAGAGAGTTAGTATTTTTAAATAAAATATTCCTTTGTCAGTTGTTTGAGTCAAGGCACTCTTTTAAATACACAATCCCGTGCAACAGCAGGTTTTCATTGGTAATTTCAGAATTCTTATTTCTTAAGGGAAAAATCCAAAAATAGGCATACTTTCAAGAAATTTGGTACAAATCCATTTAAGGGCTTGCCAAATCCAGTGGAGTACTCAGATTAGAAATAAAAAAGTCGCTAGTAAGATTTCTTCATTTTCCACCCCGTAAAAAAACTTTTGTTTTACAAAATGTAATATATCATAAGAATGCACTTCTCAGATATCCACGTTAAAAGAAAACGATGTAAATTGGACCTAAAATAGACTTTTATGGGGGTGGTTCCAAGCAAAATGGGACACACTGTGTATATGAATGAATAAAAATTAATATTTTATTTCATGAATATCTCAAGTGTACATGGAAGTATAATTAAAATTGAAATATTGTGAAGATAATACAAATGTATGTAAAGTTTTTATAACTTTTTAGATTTTACAAGTTTGATTTTTTATATTTTCTCATTGAACCTACTGACAATGCCCAGTACTGTAGTCTAGTCCAATTTACAATTATTAACATTATTATTACTTATTAATCTCCAATACGCATCTCTATAAAAGTTAGTTCAGGCAAAAGAGAACGATGACGTCAGTTGAAAGATCCATTGCTTCAACTATATGAGTTAGCTTGACGTCTCCAGTCCAATATAGCGCTCCTAGTCTGAATTGTTATAGGCGCTATTCTATAACGCGCCTATTAAAAATTAATTGAAACAAGTGTGGGATAGATTTGCGCCAGAACGCAAATAAATAATTTACACGTTATTTATGCATGATTTTTTAATCAATTATTGACCTTATTATTAACAATACATAAAATATAAAACCTAATATACTGAATATTTTGACCTAAGTTATCTTAAGAAGGTTCAGCCTCCGTTGACGCCATCGAGAAGCCACCACTGCTCTCTCCTCATTATTTCTTACTCATTTTCTGACAAAGGGCAAAATCAAGTAGGTTATGATTTTTACGAGTAAACTTTGATTTAAAAATGTTCGTGGCTGTTATAGTAAATATTTTAATTTGATGTTTTGTAACGAGTAGAAGTTGCAGTCGGGCATGACCAACCGCGAATATCTATTGAATTCACATTTTGCCCAAACACAGAATAATTTACTCTTTGGTGGTGCCATTGAGATTAAGCACACTGTCCATAGCTTTTTTATTTCTCAAATACGTATTCAATAACATCAACAGCAGTAACTTCAATTCGTTTCGTAAGTCTTATTAAACATAAAGGTTTTATAATATTAAAATTGTTATTTAAGTAAAGTTCCCCCAAATCTGAGAGACACGCTGTATATTTTAGTCTCCATATCCCCTACATTTTCATATATTTGTTTACTTAATCAAAAACCTTAGTAACGGTTTGTTCTAAAATTATAATAGAATGTAGCTTATACAAAACAAGGCAGTTCACACGACTCTGACGATCATTCTGCATGACGAATATAGGGCAATTTTACGTATGTTCCTACTTTGAAATACTAATTTTAGAGAAAACTGAAAATAGATATTTTCACAGATTACTTTTCTGCTCTTTACGAAATTATTTAAAACATATTTCTTACTATAACTATAAGCAAACAAAAAAATTATTAACTATAAAACCTTCATGGACTATATTTGGCACCTGAACTGGACTAATAATAATAATAATAATAATGCTTTTATTGACGAGCAAATTACAATGACAACAGTAGGTGACTTAGATGAGTAACAACAATATATAAGTATTCATCAAAAGGCAGAGTTCAAAATTTCTGTTCGAAAACAGAATTTTGCTCTTCCACTCTATTGGACTATTGGACTATTGGACTATTGGATTATTGTCATAGTTCAGCCAGTTCAATAGGGGTTACGCCCTACAAAAGGTGGGGTTGAAATGGTTTTGATATATGTTGTTCAAGTCGAAACCCTGATGAAAGATACAAGTTTTCGATCTTGGGAGGGGGAGCGGAAAGCCGCCATCTTGAATAGAAGGTGCAAGAAAATGCTTTTACAAAATAACCTCGTAACGATTAATCCTACGAGAAACAAAGTTGAAGACAAAATTTCCCACATTTTTTATAGCAAGTCTAATGTGTAACGAGGTACAGCGGCAGAAAGATGGACTTAAAAAAAATTATTTATTTTATTTCTATAATAAACTAGGTATATTCGTTTACAAAATGACATCTTTTATATTATTTATATTACTATACTTTTTTTGACGGTCCCGGACGATTGATATTGTCGTCTTCATTATCATGTACTCCTAATCTGGGCTTTCATTAATAGAATTTTTTAATCTTCGTCCTCGCTTTCGCTTTCGATGGGAACCTTTGGTGTATTTTCGCATAATTCACCATTACTGAATCCACACGCAATAGATAACTTCAACTCAGCTTTTCTACAGCCACATGCTCTGCCCATTTTTTTTGCATTTACATGAAATGACATTTAATATGGTCTCAGGCGCTGGAAGGGGCCCACTGGTACCAAGTTTCCAGCCCCAGTCTTCTGGATTTTTGTGGATTCCATATCATTTTTGGACTTGGTGGCACCTCCTAAACGCATGATACCGTGCAACGTCCATTGTAGATGGCAAAGAAGCAAGATTAAAGTTGCTTTTTGTTGTTGATTTTATGAAACGTCGCGTCGGTTGGCATCAGACTTCTTCCAAGGTTTCTTTATCCATGTCACCATCATACAGAGTAACCATTACAAAAAAAACCAAGAAACCCGAGGAATGGTCTATACCTGCTCTAGGAAACATCTACTATAAGAAACATAGAATGAAACTTGAAATTTATTTCATCGTGGCCGTAATAAAATGTATATAAAGCAAGAGAAATTACTGAAACTTGAAATAGTTTTACTATTTATAATCTCATTGTGGTGTGGAAAATCTTTAAAAATAATAAAATGTAATTTGTTCATACATAATTTACAAACAAAAGCGGAGTTTGACGATTTGTTTAAGAAAAACTTCGTTAAACTTCATCTTTCCACCGCTGCTCCTCAGTACATATTAGATTTACAATAAAAATGTATATACAAAGAATGTAGGAAATGTCCTCTTCAACTTTGTCTGGACTTCCACATGGCGCTAACAGTAGATTTATGAATAAATCAAAGCCAATATTGCGAGTACTACTACTACATCTTTGTCTGGAACATTTTTCTCATAGAAACTTTTCTTGGTTCATGTTTGAAATGTATTGAGAGTAGCTTTGTCTCTCCGAAGAGCCCATAAGGGCGAAAATCATTTTTATAATAGAATATAAACAAGAATTTGTCTTCACTAAACGGCTTAAATCTCTATATTCACATAAATTTATTAGGGAGAGCATAAACATTGGTTCTACATTGCCAGTAGAAGTTATATGTAGTATTCTAGCACTGTTTATAGGAGATGGTGTTACGCCAAGTATCTCCAATAAAGGCCAAAAGTGTGGCAACATGTACTTAATTTTAATTCCACATCTACGTAGTGGAGTGGAAGTATAGTGAAAAAAAAAATTAATTCATTTTTGTTCAAATTAATTTAGAATGTCATGAAACGTCGAGATTTTAAGGTTAAGTTAAAAAAAATCTGTCTGCCTGTCTGCAACGTTTTTTGTGCGCACGGTTACTGGAACGGTTTATGATAATGACTTGAACTTTGGTGCACCTACGTATTTTAATGAGATTTGGAACTAGATTATACTCTGATCTTATTCCGTTGAAGGGTTGAGAGGTAAATGGGGATAAATAGGTAAAGCAAGCAAGTAATAGTCCATAAAATCGGGATTTATTGTATGTAGGAGAGTAGAAGGTCTCAAAAGTTTTTTGGCATCAGCCACTACCACCCATTAATAATGGGGAGGGGATGGTAGTTGGAGACTTGAAGAGGAAGATAATTGAATAAGAAATCTGGAAGTGGAAGTAATCATTTCTTAGGGATCGGTTTTAGTTATGCATAGAAGTCTTTTTTGCTCGATTTAAAAAAACATTCTCGTAGACCTTTTTCTTATATAAATCTATGTCAAATCTACATTCTACAGTTTTGAATTTTGGATATGGAATCGTGTTCAATGACTTCGAAAATGTATCTACAATGTTTAAATCAGTATTTCATTTATTACTAAGTATATTAAACAGACAATTTTGAATACTGAATTGAAATTCTTGTCCAGCGAACCTATAACTACTATGTTCAAACCTCTTTAAATTTTTTCAATGAATTTTGTGTTTTTTCAATATAAGTTGGCCATATCGATTGCGCCATTTGAATTTTAAAATTTACTTATCCTATTCGTGTTCATTGATGTCACATTCAAAATATTTTTGAAAAAAGTATTTCTTTTATAAAAAAAAAAGATTAAAGTGTTTTTGATGGATAAATTTAGAACTATTTTATATCTAATACATATCGCAAACAGTTTCAGACAAACACATTGACTGAGGGTTTATGCGGAAATAATATGCTTTTGTGGTCCACCCATAGTCTACTAAGTAAGACACACTTTTTTTCATTATCAAGTGTTCAAGTGTTACCAAATGGATTTGTATGTAGAAATTGTGTTAATACGCCATTTTATTAAGACTATCCTCTGAATTGAATAAAATAATGAACATTCCATTTTGTTTTTTAACCTCATTTTATGGTTGGCGACGTTTGTACTTGTTGCATAAAACATTCACGTTTTACCTATTAGACCTGAGATTGACCCGAGACAGGAAACTCTTCACTGCCAGATTCTTGCTAAATATTTGAAATATCTACACTTGACGTGATGCAAATTGATTTTTTACTTCAACAGCCTCACTCGACGCAATATGTTTATGTATGTACGTTTTCCTTCACCACTTGTTTTTGTAGGAACAAAATGTTATTTCAGTTGTTCAATTATTTAGTTGTTTGCCCTCAAATTATCCCTAAACTTTTGCTTGAATAGGAAACGGTCTCGTTGTTAACATATCATTAAAATTAATCATCTATAAATTTAAATGAATCCAGCAAATGTAGATTATTTTCTAATTGTGATTGTGTGCTTAATACAAAATAATATACTTAACTTTTTAACAATTTCTCTTCAAGTTTTTCATTTGTAAAACTAATAATCACAATATCTCAAAAATAAACAATAATTTAGGAAACGAAAAGTATACAGTACGTTCCTGGATTGAGTTTACAAGAGGATTTTTTTTAATTTTCCAAAAAAAAATAAAGGAATTTTGCTTGACTTAAAACGGACAAGTCTGTAATTAAAACTTCAATATTAATACAGAAGTTCTTATAATCGAAAAATTAGTCTATTGTCCATGTACTGTAGAAAGGAACTAAAACGTTAAAGGGTTTTTATTGTTTCTTATGTTCAATTGACCCCAAGATATGAAAAAACCGCGGAGTGCTACCATTTAAAGTGGTGCGTTTTTGAGATCGAAGTAAAAAGGTCCACTTTTTATTTTTTTTTTTGCTCGAAAACTATGAATTCTTTCTATAAACACGTCAATAGAAAAATGTGTACAGAATTAAATTTCCAATCGAAATGGCATCTTCAGAAGTCAAAATTTTTTTTTTTACAAAAATACGTCCAAAAAACAAAACAAAAAAAAGCGAAAAAATGCAGTTTTTTATTTTTTTTTATATTTTAGCCTGTAACTATTTTTCGGGTACATTTAGGCATAGATATTGCTGCATAACAAAAAAAGCTGACGTTTTACCCGTTAAAATGAGATTTTGTAAACAGTTTTACGATTAATAGTGACCGAGATATAGCGTTTCAAAGTTTGCAACTTTTTACTTTTTTTGCTAATTTTTACTATTTTTTTTCAAATTTCGTCCTGTAACTTTTTTCTGAGTGAATTTAGGTGTAGACATTATTATATTAAAGTGAAATCTGACTTTGCCCGTTGAAATGGTGGCTGGTAGAAGTCTCTACGACAAATAGAAACCTAGAAACAGCGTTTCGAAAAGTGTTACTTTTATTAACTTTCTTCCAATTTTTACGTTTTTTTTTAAATTTCGGCCTATAACTTATTTGTCAAATACAGATATTGCTACATGGAATGTACTCGCAGCATTCTTGTTTAAATGGTCTGCAATAGAAGTTTATGTGATCAATAGTAACCAAGATACAGTCTAGATATAGTAGATTATTGTACTTAAAAAATAACTTTTTACATTTTTCCACTTCTGAACTTTATTATATCACGTGTTTTTTTTTTTTGTTCAAATAACTTAGATTAATAACTTACATTATGAAATTATTCAAATGCTGGATTTAACATATTTTCAAAATCAAAGTCGATTTCTTCATCGGCATCTATGTAAACATCGTCTTCCGTTATTTGAGGTACATCAGCGTTTTCACAGTTCATTCCCATACATTCTTTGCAAAAACTGGAGCAATTCTTTCCCAATTATTTCCTGCAATCACAGTTTTCTCTGCATCCTTTGGTGTATTTACAGGCTATTTTTTCCAGCAAAATTGTGGTGCGGGAGGTTTATTTGTCAAAATTGGTACTAGTCCATTTTCTGAACTTTTCCAACCCCAGATGAGAGGATTTACAATATTCCCTTTCCAATGTTGCATTTGCAAGTAAGTTCTTAAACCATGATGTTTAGCAGCATCAGTTGTTGGAGGCAATCGGGACAATGAGAATTTCGCACCTGTTGAGTACTTCTGAAATAACTTATAGCGACAGGCCATCAATTTTCATACCGTATAGTAATGCAATACATTCGGAAGCAGAACCGATGGCTGCTGGACTTGCATTTTCACAAAAAAGTTCATTTAAATACTTTTCCAAAAGCAAAATATTCTTATTAATGAAATTCAAGAATTTCTTTTTACCAATACCAAAAAAGGAAGAGGTTGTATCACAGCCACTGAATACATGGACGAAGCCAAGGTATTTTTGTAGAGGATTAAATTTGAAACCATTATGGCTATATAATTCGACAGTTACATTTCCTATACTAGGTTTAAAAAAATATATATTTTCATTTTCTTCTGGTAATAATGATAGGATAATAAGAAGATCGACATCTTGACCAACTATAACAACATTTAGCAATATCTGTACTTAAAGCATTTGATAAATAAGTTGTAGGCCGAAATTTAAAAAAGAACGTAAAAATTGGAAGAAAATTAATAAAAGTAACACTCTTCGAAAGGCTGTATCTAGGTTTCTATTTGTCGTAGAGACTTTTACCAGCCACCATTTCAATGGGCGTAAAGTCAGCTTTCACTTTAATATAATAATGTCTACACCTAAATTCACTCAGAAAAAAGTTACAGGACGAAATTTGAAAAAAAATAGTAAAAATTATCAAAAAAAGTTAAAAGTTGCAAACTTTGAAACGCTATATCTCGGTCACTATTAATCGTAAAACTGTTTACAAAATCTCATTTTAACGGGTAAAACTCCAGCTTTTTTTGTTATGCAGCAATGTCTATGCCTAAATGTACCCGAAAAATAGTTACAGGCTAAAATAAAAAAAATATATAAAATTGCATTTTTTCGTTTTTTTTTTGTTTTGTTTTTTGGACGTATTTTTGTAAAAAAAAAAAATTGACTTCTGAAGGTGCCATTTCGATTGGAAATTTAATTCTCTACATACTTTTCTATTGACGTGTTTATAGAAAAAATTCATAGTTTTCGAGCAAAAAAAAATATGAAAAGTGGACCTTTTTACTTCGATCTCAAAAACGCACCACTTTAAATGGTAGCACTACGCGGTTTGTTCATATCTTAGGGTCAATTGAACATAATAAACAATAAAAACCCTTTAACGTTTTAGTTCCTTTCAACCCTCTTTTTTTGTACATAGACAATAGCCTAAATAGAGCAAATAAATTTTTTAATTTTACAAAAAATGACAAAGGAATAAAAATATTTGCTTGATTTAAAACAGATAAATCTTATAATAAAATCTTATTAATACAGTGAGTTTTCAAACGATTTTTTTATTTTATTATTTTTCTCGTAATTACAGCAGTTTTATAAAGTGTGGCGCACTGACACTTGTTATACTCTTCGCAAATACGAAAACGAAGAGTATATTGTATTTGATCGGCACATTTTTAAAACCGTAAATATCGCTCGCAGACAAAAAAATTTCATATCATTGTGTTAGTGAACGAATTGCGAACAACTTTCAAAATGTAAGTCCGTCCGTCCGTCACGTTTCTTGTAAGCACGATAACTCGAGAAAGAAAAATTCGATTGTACTGAAATTTGGACAGTAAGTTAGTGTTAGCTCGGAGAAGAACACTATTGTTTTTGAACAAAATCGATCGGTAAACCAAAAAGTTATTAATGATTTAAATTTAAGATTTTTTTTTTTGATTTTTATGTTTTTGTAAAAATTTACAGTTTTTACGTCGTGGGTAGTTCTTACGCTTTTGAGTCGGAATCCAACTAAGTTCGTACTATAAAATTAAAAATGTCTAAAACTAACATTATTTACAAAAAACTGCGAAGAGTATCCTATAGAATGTGTAACAATTATATAAAAAGTTTAGTAAACCGGTGAAAAGTACGTTTTTAGCTTGTTGATGGTTGTGTCCTTACCAGGGACTGAAACCGAAATTAATTTCGGTTAATTTTGGTTAGGATTAAATAACGTATACCATTTTCAGTTTTCATAGCAGCGACAATTTGGTTTTCATTTACGGTTTCGGTTGTCAAGGCAGCAACAATTCGGTTCTCGGTTATGGTTTCGGTTTACAGATCCGCGGCAATTCGGCTTCTGTTAGAAAAAAATAGTAATTACGGTGCGGTTTTCGGTTTCGATTTTTGGCTTTTTACTTGCCTTTTACCTTATATAATCTTTATTATTAAGCCAATATGGCTGACGAGTTAAACACACAGTTACAAGCTGTGTGTAAATATTGTGAAAAAAAGTAATAAAAATAGAAAAAAAGTGAGTTGTGCTAATTGTGGAGCAGTATTTCATAAAGGTTGCTCAGCAAGAAAAATATGCTGCAATAAACAAGAATTGCAGAAGAAAATTCTAGATAACTTAACTTGTGTGGAAAGTGAAGATGAAAGTACAAATGAGATTATAATAACATCTCTCAAATCTGAAAAGAAGCTTTTGATTGAGCTCAACACAGAATTACAAGCTATGAACAAACTGTTAAAAGAAAAAATTCGCACTCTGGAAGATAAAGTAAAATCCTTGGAAAAAACCACAACAAACAAGTCAGAAGAGCATTCAAATGTGGAAACAAATAGTGAACAGATAATAAATTTGTTTAAAAAGGTGGATTCGTATTTTAACACTGATAAGGAAGAAACAATAATTAATAATCAGAATAAACAACATAAAATTATGTCTGAGGGCAATAAAAACCAGCAGCAAAAAACACCTTTAATATCTGTCACTGATAACAAAAACACCATGCAAAGATAAATAAACAAGGAAATGAAAAAAATTCCCCCATAAATATAAAAACAAACTCAAATCTAATAGATCTTGAATCAAAGCAGAGGCATATTAAGCAAGAATTAATAAATTTGGAAAATTCCACCCATCAAATTAGAAAAAAATCAAATCTAAAAATGAATACTCCCAATAAATTGAACCCAGTAGAAAACAATAAACCCTCCTACAAAGATGTATTATCGAAAAAAGATGTAACAAAATTTAATAAAAACATTCAAATTGGAGATAAAAGAACCGATGAAGACTTAGAAGGAGTGCAGAAAAGATATTTTTATCAAAAGTAAAACTGCATGTTACAGCTGAAAAAATACATAAATATTTAAGTTCCAAACATGAAAGAAAGAACATTTGTTGTAGAGGAATTAAAACTAAAACGAACTCGAACGAAAGCTTTTAAAGGGGGAGTAGAGTATGCACTAAAAGAAGATGCTGGTGTAAAGGAGTGGGTTTTAGCAGATATATCTTTCCAAAAAGCATTGAAGAAAATAGTGAACAAGATTGGGAATGGGGGGCGAGCGTAGAGGCGACTTCAATGTGAATATCAGTCGATATTCCGTTGAAGCAACGTCGAGCGCGGTTAGTACTTGGATGGGCTCCCATCTTGGGAAATACAGCGTTCTCGTCCCACCTTCTAGAGGCTTGTATATCAGTGTATACTCGGAAGTTACGTAATTTCAGACGAGGATTACGTAGTGGATATACCATCCTTCGGATGTAAAGCAGGCGGTCCCTTGTCTATTAAATGTTAGGCAAGTAAAAGATCCCTACTCTTCTTAAGGGAAGAGGTTCGGCAAAATTTCCAGGTTGGGGGTAGCTCGTCTCCTGGCGTCGGTGATAGGCCCTGGTAGCGGAAATAGGCCGACGTTAAACAGTTAAGGCTGTGTTTGCACGCCACAGTCAATTCTTATATAGAAGTAGCGAACTAATGGTTCTGCCGGTAGAACAGGAACCATGCAATTGTCTAGTTATGAATTGAGATTTACTTATTTGTTGTTGGCAACAGAAGTGTTGCAGGGCCGTACGGCAAAAATGTTTTAGATCTTTGCCGTATGGACAGTATCGAAAATAGTCGACTAGATTTACAACAGTGAATTAAGTGAATTAAAAAATTATTCAGCTCCAATTCTATTTTGTAACTTTTTAAATAGGACTTGATATTCATAAATAATTAAACAATCCATGGTATCGAACAGTAATAAATTCAAATATTGTTGGATTAAATTTGACGTGTTTACGTGACACAAGAAACATTTTATTGTATTACGGGTTGCGAGAATTATTTGCAATGTTTGACCTTGATTATAATAATACACCCTGGCTTTGGTATGTTTAGCATTGCTTTCATGCAAAAAAATATGTCGAGTCGAGCAAGGTCGCCTTTTGCTTCATCAATCACCAAACATACGCGACTAGTTTCTGTCTGCGTCTTTCTCATTACAATGGCTTTGTGTGCAATGCATTTCAAATTGTACGCTGTTTATTATTTTTTGTTTTTGTCATATGCATTTGACTTTTCATAAAAATACAATACGTTTTGGAGTTTATAAAAATATTTTCATTACTAACTGAGGTACAACGAATGGAAATATTGTAATTTGTTAAATTATAAATTACAAAATTGCAGTATTTCAGTTAATAATAAAAATATTTGCATAAACTCCAAAACGTATTGTTGTATTTTTATGAAAAGTCAAATGCATGACAAAAACAAAAAATAAAAAACGGGGAAGGCTACCAAATTTTCAAAAATTTTTTTGCCAACTGCTTTTTCAATATTTTTTAGAGGTCATTAGCGAAGTGCTTCTCTAGATGTGTTTCCCATATTTCGTATGGGTGCCATGCGCTACAGACGAGAAAAGAAATATTGAAATTTCACCAGCCGCCACTGATCTTCGGCATGTTCGTACCCTTATACTTTTTGATCTAACTAAAAATTACTTTGAACACCAGGAAATGAACATTTTGTTTAGGTTTGTGTGTAATATAAGTACAAGTATTTACAGTTATTTATTTAATAAAGAAAAAAATTATAGTGAACAATGTAGATTTTATTTACACCGTCATAAACATTCATACCAGAATGCAATAAAAAATTTTGAACATTCACTTCTTAAAAACAATATTTTTGTACTGCAAGTTTAATTGCCATTTTCAAATACTAAAGTGTCAGTCCCAGAGACAATTTGAGCTCTCCTTCGGGAAATAAAAGAGATATTTTACTCTTTCAAAATAATTATTGATTATATACACTAAAAAAGTGTGTGCAGAGATAGTTTGTCCATATACCACAATATAATTCTTTTGTATCCCTTGTGACATTGATTCTTCACAGTCGGAATTAAAAATAGGTAAATTTAGTCCTTTGATATAATTGTAATCACTTTTTATAGTAATGATATTTTGTTAGATATATTAATAAGTTATTAGCAAAATTACTAACAAAAAGTTATTAATAATGTAGAATAAACAAGAAATGTAGAACTTCAGGAAAAATAATAGAAAGTAAAAAAATTCTGGATTTGTGCAGTAAGGCTGAAATTATATGCTCTAATATAAAGAATACAACTTCGTGTAGCAATTTTATTTTAAAAAATTTGTAATCATAAAAAATCGTAATGGCTACTTTGTTTTTACGTACAGCCTGAGACAGGCCCGCGCCTAACGGGCGTGCGATGAGTGCTCCGCAAAATTACTGCACAAAGAAAATTTTTCTTGGATTTCACCCCCCCGCTCTCCAAAAATGTTTTCGGACCAAAAAAGTTTTTCTTGGATATCTTCGTACAACCGCAGTGCCCCCCAGTAACCTTTCTGGATCCGCCCTTGGAGTAAGGGACGCCGAATGAAGACTTGCACACAGGCGCGCATATCCTTAGGCGCGGGCTTGGCCTGAGAAAAGAAGCCGTGCATAAATAGCCATTGGCAATTCTCTTTGTACTGAAGTAAGTATATGTACTTAAGAGACCGAGCCTTATCAATCATAGTAAATAAAAATAAATTAAACAATCTTAAAAACGTGATACAGTAATAGATAATGTGGACAATTCAATCGGTAAGTAAATTAAAAGTCTTTTAAAATCTATTTCAAACACTAGAGAAATGAAAAATAAGTCCGACCCTGCTCATACTGTCTTTCTAGTATTATTATAGCAGTGTTACCACTTCGAACGACTTCTGTCGCGGCATCTACTAGCAAAACGTCAAACTAATATTGGTGTATTTCGGCAAATTTTTCTAAGCAAGTAATCTTTTATTGTGGCAAATAATATGCAGATTTTTAACTTTTTTTTACGCTAAATATATTTATTCTATTACGTATCACATTTCATTTGAATATTTGAGTTCCATTAAAAAATATAAAATCATTATAGATGAATTACGGACGATTGACGGGTACGTTCACGTTTAATAATTCAGAGGAGAAAACTTTGGAAACTTAATTTCATTTAGTATTCAAATATAAGATATGGCACGTAACAGATTTAAGTTAACTAGTTTCAATAATTAAATCAAATCTGAATTTTGTTGGTTCGTTTTTAAGAATACTTTCCCCGAAATAATTACAAAATGACGAATTAATGAACGCATATTTGACCTTGGTAACACAGCCTTAAAAAAAAAAAGATTGGGAAGAACAAGTCTTTATGGAGAACAAATATTTTCAAGCAGAACTGGAAGCAGTCACGCAGAGAGGACAAACCAACAAATAACAATATTACATCAGAATATTCAGTGTATAAAAAATAAGACGGGTGATATTACTTTATTTTTAGAGACAAGCTATGACAATAGTGTAAGTGTTTTAGCGTTCAGTGAACACTGGTTAGCGTCAGGGGAGGAAAAGTTTTAAAAAATACCAAACTATCAAATGGCATCTTGTTTCATCAGAAAGAATCTAGGCTCATGTATCTTTGTGAAAAAAAATATAGAATTTGTAGAGATTGAACATCTAAAACAAAAAAGTATTGAAGTCATTTTAGAATGTGCCGCGGTAGAATTAAAAAAGAGACAGTTATAACCGTAAATATATATAGAATACCAGATATAAAGGAATTTTTTAATATCCTAGATGAAATTCTAGAAGATGTTTCGAAGAACAAAACGCACACAATAATAATAAGTGGAGACTTCAACATAAACTTTTTGAATAAAGAAAACAAGGACGTGAAATATTTTCTAGATATCATAACATCCTGTAATTTAAAAATAGCTATCGAGGAACCTACAAGAATCACAGAGAAGAGCAAAACACTGATAGACAATATATTAATAAATAAACCAAACTTTTCAAGTAAAGTTGTAATATCATCACTCTCCGATCATCTAGCACAAGAGATAAAAATTGATATAGAAGCAAGTGAAAAAAGAACCTTTATTAGACGAGAAATGAGAAACTTCTCAAGCAAAAATATTGCATTAATCGAAGAGAAATTAAAAAAAGTCAACTGGAAAGAGGTATTAGCAGATGATGATGTGAACATATGTCAAATAGCATTTGAAAATACATTATTAAACACAATTAACGAAGTGAGTCCTAAAACGATCCAAAAACACAGCAACAAGAGCAAAAAATGGATAACACAAGAACTGAAGACTAAATGTGAAATAAAAAGACAGCTGTATGGAGGTATGTTAAAAGGAGAATTAGATAAAAATACTTACAAAGAATTCAATAATATACTGAAGAAAAAGATAGAATCTGAAAAAGAAAAATATAACAGTGTCAATTTATCCTCTCGTCAAACAATAAAATAAGAGATTCATGGAAACTTGTAAAAGAAATTACAAAAAGTAAAGAAAAAGATAACATGTTTAGTATAACAAATTTTCAGAAAGAAAATGTTACTTCTAAAGAAACATTAAATAACCTGAACAAACAGTTAATAAACATGGTACAGGACATAAATAAAAACAACAAAATAGGCAAATCACTTATTAAGTATAATGTAAAAACATTTGTTCTATCACCAACCGATGCAGTCGAAGTATATAATACCATACAAATGCTCAAAAATACAAATGCAGTTGGTTACGATGAAATTCCTACAAAACTGCTTAAACACTGTGCATACATACTAGCTGAGCCATTATCTATGCTGATAAACAAACGTTTTCAAAAAGGGCTGTTTCCAGATAGTTTAAAAATCACAATACTTAAATTGTTACATAAGAAAGGAGATATGGCAGATATAAGAAATTATAGACCCATAGCTCTGTTATCCATTATAGCAAAGGTAATAGAAAAAATTATAGCAACAAGGTTGTATGACTTTCTCTACAAATACGGTATTCTACACGATAAACAAAATGGATACATAAACAAACGATCCACAACGAGAGCAATGTTTCAGTTATTAGAAGACATAATCAATGGTATAAACGAAGACCAACATACAGCATGTATCTACATGGACCACCTCTCAAGAGCATTTGATAGTGTACATCATGAAACGTTACTTGAAAAATTAGAGATTCTTGGATTCCGTGAAGAAATTGCGCAGTTACTCAAATCTTATCTAGAAAACAGAAAACAGTTCATAGTGACAGAAGACGAACATACAGGAAAACAAATAATATCAGAAGGTTATACTGTAGAACGAGGTGTACCACAAGGTTCCATTCTTGGACCAGTTTTATTCCTTTTGTATGTGAATAAATTACTAAATATCGCAAATCACTAAACATCATTATTTGCCGATTATACATCCATTGTAATAAGAACCTCAGAAGTCATGGAAGAAAAAATAACACAAGTATTAAAAAACTACGTGATTGGTACCTGCAAAATAACCTTAAACTAAACGTATCGAAAACAACCCTATTAGAGTTTAATAAAAATAAAGACTTATGAGTCGACTTTGAAAATGAAGTTCTGATGACAGCTGATAACATAATGTTTCTAGGAATAAATACAGATGCCAAATTAAACTGGAAAGCCCACATAAACTACATCTCAGGCAAATTAAGTGGTTTCAACTACGCATTAAAAATGTTATCATCATCGGTAAATAAAGAAGCAAGTTTAAGCGCATACTATGCTTACATCCATTCGCGCATAAAATATGGCATCATTTTTTGGGGTAACTCAGTAGAGGCACATCGAATATTTAAAATCCAAAAATCCTGCATCAGAAGCATATTTCACCTAAAACGCTATGAATCAGGTAAAACCATATTCAAGGAAAAGAATATACTTACCTTACCATCCATTTACATCTATGAAAGTGCATGTTTTGTAAAATCCAATTATGAACTGTTCAGCAAGCAAGAACTAGTGCATACATATAACACCAGAGGGACGACAAATCTATATTTCAATCCTATCCAAACAAAAAGAACTAAAGTACAAAAAAGTGCTACATATCAGTTATCTCGCATCTATAATAATCTTCGAAACCATGTGAAACAGTTGCCATTTAAACGTTTTAAAAAATGCTTAAAAGACTTTTTGTGTAAAAATGCAATTTACAAAATTGAAGATTTCTTCACTATTACTTTTGATTAAAAATTTTACTGTAACAATTAAATTAAGTTACATTTTAAAAGTGTATTTTATCATCAAAGTTTTAAACAATTATTTATATTTATATTTTATACCCTATGATAATGATAGATACTTATTTAAGAAATTTGTATTTATTCATTTTGTTTAATGTCACAACTTTAAACCACATTTTTGACGTGTTCTATACATTTTGTATTATTGAATAAATACTTATTCTATTCTATTCTATTCTATTCTATTCTATTCTATTCTATTCTATTCTATTCTATTCTATTCTATTCTAATGGACGAATCGAATTATATGGTTTTCACCATACAATTGGGTTCACCATACAATTTGGTATTTTTACATCATGGTTTAAAAATTTGAATTTTTGATTTCAACTATATTTTTTGAACTTTAAAGTCGT
The DNA here is from genome assembly GCA_936432065.2 of Rutpela maculata. Classification (NCBI taxonomy): domain Eukaryota; kingdom Metazoa; phylum Arthropoda; class Insecta; order Coleoptera; family Cerambycidae; genus Rutpela; species Rutpela maculata. Next base: position 64,873,077 of record OW386289.2, read on the forward strand.
AAGTATGGTGCGGTGCAACAAAATAGTTATTTATGCAACAACTGTCTAAAGTAATACTTTACTGCTTACGGCTCGTGCGTCCATGAGTGAAAAAGGACACTTTACAGACGAATTGAGTTCAATATTTTTTCTATAACCGAAGTGGTTACCAAGAAATATATGTATAAATTAAAATATAAACAATCTACTTTACGCCCTAGTGCGTAAAGTGAAATTGTAAGATATAGTCTAAGATCCGATCTAAGAAGTTAATACCCTCATATGTTGTTCAGATAAGAAATATTTTATATAAAAAATAACATATAGGCTAATAGATCGCGACTAGGTTGCCTAGCCATATCTTGACCACATGCCATTTAATTGGAAAAGAAGTAATTATTTTTTTTTAGTCACTTCCCTCATTTGTTAAACAAATAAATGAAGTACCATTTGAAAATACATGAAATGGGGAACTAACTTGACCCCATTACCATTACCAAGTTGCTAGGTATAAACAGATAGTATTGTGTTATTAATTTACCCCCATCTGTTATTCAAATAAATTATGTATCAAATTGAAGCTAGTTTTTTTTCTGTACACAATAGTGACTTATTTGAATTAGTCTTTTCATAACTGGCTACTAAATAATTATTGTCTTAGAAACTTTGCTTTAGAAACGTCAAATTAGGAATTTGTCTTGTTGTTTAAATTAATTTTGAAATTTATTTGTATACATATGAAAATTAACCAGTCGTAGAAAAAATTATTGTATGAAACCCATGCATAAAGGGACTTTTTTCACTTCGTGCGTCAATCTTCCCATTCGTGAAAAAAGTACCACTTACTGCATTTGTTGGATAAATTACTATTATTAGGTATTTGTTCACTTCTATTCAAATATATTAAATTTATAATGCAAATAAACACTGGTTAATTGTAATTATTAAACAAGTCACGCCTTAGATCAAAAAATTATTCTATTATGTCAAAAATTTCCACTATAATTCTCTCCAGGGTACCCCAGCACAAAAAATTTTTTTAAAAAATACCTGGCTTGTCATAGTGACACCAGATAAAACACACATTTTATTGGTTAAAAACCACAGGTGTGAATTTTTCATCATAATATTATGTTTTTTGATGAAGCAACCTTTTCTACCAACGGTTTAACTGCAACATCGCCAATATTTTGTTAAAGTAAACGTGATGTGCTTTACTTATTATGGAATAATACGCTCATATTTTTTTAATAGTAACGTTAATCAGCACAGATACCTGGATATGTCGAGACATTTTCTCGGCGGTGATATAATTAATTTATCTCTTGATTACCAGCAGTCAATCTATTTTTAAGGAAAATGTTGTTCAGCCCATTATTCGAACATTGTTGTTAACTACATAAATTGCAAATTTGGAGATAATTGGATTGGCAGAAATGGTCGAGTTTTATATTAGATTGCCAAGAAACCCTGACTTGTAAATTTTAGATTTTTATTTTTGAGGCCGTTTAGAACAAATTGGTTGCAAGAAAACTTACTTAATAATGTGGAAATATAAAAAAATCGCATAAGAAACGCTATTGCAACCTTAAAAATTCAAGGAACAACGTAACAGTTATGAGAAGCTATGAATTGGACTGAATTATGTGCTGAAATGGGTAGTGGGTTAATCGAATAGTTTGAAATATTCTTGAATTAGTTTTTTTATTATTTTGATGTATTTTCAGATTTTAAGAACACGCTGTATTAATTACAGATTTGTTTTAAATCAAGCAAACAATATTTTCTCCTTTGGGATTTTTGTGTAAAATTAAAAATAAAGAAATTGTCAACTCAATCTAGGGACATACTGTTTTGTCAGACATTTTTTTGAGATAGTAAATAACATTCGTTGAGGAAAAAATCTCCATATTATTGCGAATTCCAAATAACCCTCATAATATCTGTATATGCTTTACAATGATGAGGCTGTTTATGGGCAATCTGAAATTTGTACCCTATTTTCTGATTATTTTAGTAGTGTATACAGTAATTATGATAATGATACTTTACCTAGCAATTTTTTTACTAATGCACAGTCCAATCATGATTATATTAGTACATCAGAGATAAAGAGTTCTATCGATTCACTGAACATAAAGAAAGGACCGGGCCCAGATGGTTTATCTCCTTATTTCATTAAACAATGCAAAGAAAGTTTATGTATTCCTTTGAAAATTATCTTTAATATGTCCTTAAAAAAAGGGCATTTTCCGGACAAATGGAAAATGGCATTTGTGATACCAATTCACAAAGGTGGTGAAAATAATTATGTAACAAATTATCCTCCTATCAGTAAATTGAGTATATTTGGCAAAATGTTAGAGTTATTTGTACATAATATTATTCTAAGTGAAGTTAAGAATTTAATTATAAACGAACAACATGGGTTTTTTCCTAAACGTTCTGTTGAAAGTAATTTGATCTGTTATTCGGAATACATAGGTCATGCTATGGATAATCGCGCGCAGGTTGACGCCGTGTATACTGACTTCAGCAAGGCATTTGATAGAATTAACCACTCAAAACTAATGTTATCGTTAGCTGAGGTTGGTATACGGGGCGACATCCTGCGTTGGATCTATTCATACATTTCTAATAGAACACAAATAGTTACGGTTCTTGGACATAAGTCTGATCCTTTTAATGTACCTTCTGGCGTTCCTCAAGGAAGCCACCTTGGACCGCTCCTCTTTAATATCTATGTTAATGATATAAATAAATGCTTCATGTTTTCCAATTTTTTAATGTATGCCGATGATTTAAAATTATTTCTTTCAATAAATTCAATTGAGGATTGCGATAAGATTCAAAGTGATTTAAACAGACTAAGTGCTTATTGTGCACAAAAAGATATCATTGTTGTGCACAAAGAATCGTAATATTATAAATTGTAATTATAATATAAATGGCGAAAACCTCAAGACAGTAAGTGAAGTGAGAGACTTAGGTATTATATTAGATAAAACATGGTCTATTCAACCACATATAGATAAGATGATCAATGCGGCTAACAGAATGCTGGGCTTTATTATCAGAAATTGTAGAAACTTTAAGAATCCGAATTCAATTATAACTGTCTATTATGCATTTGTACATAGTAAACTAAATTTTGTCTCATCGGTTTGGAACCCACAATACGTATGTTACATAAGCAGAATTGAAAATATCCAAAATAAATTATTAAAATTTTTGGCAAGTAGATTCAGTTTACATGAAACTATTAATAATTATAAAACTTTAAGACTACATTTTAAATTGGTATCTCTCTACGATAGGCGTATTATTGCTGATTTACTATTATTACACAAAATTTTAAACAACTTGATAGACTGCTCAAATTTATTATCATCTATTCATTTGTACATCCCAACTAGGCATTTTAGAAATAATAATTTATTTATGCAGCCTTTTAGTTGCACAAACTTGAGCCTTAATTTACCTTTGTGTCGCATAGTAAGACATTTTAATAATTATTTTGCTGAAATTGACATATTTGGAAGAACGTCACTTTCTCTAAAGAACCGTTTAAAAAAAGATGTTTCTCAATGTTTCTTGAATATTTTTCGTTATTTGTTAATGAGTTTTGATATATCGGTGTCTCGGTGGCTCAGAGTCCGTTTTCGGCGTTGTGGGGCTGGGGACGCTATTGGTTTCTCAAATTCTTGGGACCCAGTGGTGTCCTTGGCTCTGCTGCGTCGGGGATGGAGTCGTGTCTTTGTGCTTCTGAGACACTGTATAATCAATCGTTAATTGTAACAAATTTTTTGTTATTCTTATTATTGTCATAGTTTTGCTAGTCATTATAATAAGGTCTGTTCATTTAAATGTTATTTAAATATTTGTAATTTATTTATAACCTCTTTTTTACATATACTCTCTTTCTTATTTATTCTCCCACTAAATGCTTATTTATACCTAGTTGGTACTTTTGTGGAATTTTTATTCTGTTTGTAAGTTGATAAATAAATAAATAAATATCTGCCCGTGAAAGGACAATGGTATAAAAGGCTTTTTGGTTCATCCGTTGTAAAGTGTGGAAGCCATCTTTTTTTACTGATTTTGGGGTGCTGAAAATGAATCCGTCACTCGTTTTGGCGAAGAATCTCGGGAACACATTAAAAACCAACCCTTATTTGGAGGTGACATTGGAATTCATATTAAAACTTACCACTAGAATTAGAACAACAAGAGGTCATTCTTTTGCAGGAAATTCTCTTAAAGTACTAACTTTCGATAACTAAGTAGAAGAAGAAGTAAAAAAAATGTCTTAATTTAAAAAAAAATCTTTATAATGAATATAATTGAAAAATTAAGGCACGTTTTCTATCTTTAAGATTGAAAACAAAACAGGAGAGAGGATTAGGTAAACTTTTTTGCAAAAAAAAACTGATTGGTAGTCCCTAAATGGTGACTTTAACCTCCTTTATATTTGGGTGCCATAGAGTGAAGATTCTCATTTTTCCAACTAAAAGTCATTTAAATAATTAAAGAATTTTTTAATATAAAAAAACAAGTAATATTTTCTGGATAGTGATATGCACACCTTACACCATATTCAGGGGTGAGACCTATTCATCTGAATTGACTAAATTACTTTATTATGATAAAAAAATGTCAAAGTGGGTGATTAGGGAATTCTTTTGAAATTAAAACCAATAAAGACTCTAAAAAGATAAAACCCACCACCGGTGTAGGAGTATTCACGGTTTTTCAAAAATAAATAAATAACCGTACATTAGATATTGTAACTTATACTGCTGTTTTGGGTGGTGAAGGGTCAGGGAAACGAGGGAATTCACCCCTCCGAATTTAGAATTTTTGCTTGTATTTCTACTTACCTAACGAAACTGAGTATTTTGTGAGAATTTCCTGCACTAAAGAATAACTTTTTATTGCAAGTTCTAACAACACGTTCAATGCCACCCCCAAATAAGGGTTGTATTTAACTGTCTTCCCGATGTTTTTAGCCAATTCGAATGACAGATTCGTATTCAAAATTAGTAAAAAAAGATAGTTTCCAGACTTTACCACGAATGTGCCAAAAAAGTCCTTTTTTTTAACATTCTTTTTTTACTTAGTTATCGAAACTTAGTATTTTAAGAGAACTTCCTGCAAAAATAATCTCTTGTAGTTCTAATTCTAGTGGCAAGTTCTAATATCAATTCCAATGTCACCCCCAAATAAGAGTTGTTTTTTAAAGTGTTCTCGAGATTTTGCGCCAAAACGGGTGACGTATTCGCTTTCAGCGCCCCAAAATTAGTAAAAAAAAGATGGCTTCCACCCCAAAGTGTGAAAGCTTTCTTTAACATTATTCAATTTAACTGTATTTTTCAAATCAATTAATAAAGGAAACTGTAAAAACTACACAAAAAAAAATCTAATTTCAATTTGGAACAGTATATATGTTTGTTAATCGAGGGATTAAAAAGTACGTGTTTAATGTAATACCACACGAGTAGTTAAATTGCAGTGTGAATTGCGGCTTATTCTAGTTTGAAATTTAAAACTGAATAAATTTTTAAATACACACCTCTAGGTTTACTCATAAAATATTTATATGAAAAGAGGATTCGAATGAATGATTTTATTCATTTATTTTTTAAACTCGACAAGCACGAAGCATAATAAAGTTTAATTAAATTGATTAAAAGAGACTAAATGGCCGAAGCTATAAATTTTAATTAAAAAGCTGTATTGGTAAGTAATTTAACGCAGTTTTTTTATGTTTTGGTCAAATCAAGGCTTGCCTCAGAAAAATTAAATAACTAGTTATTGATTGTCACGCCTTTTCATTGGAGAATGCTTTATCTGATACATCCCCACTCTTACTCTGAAGTCACAGTTAAGTGATCACTAATTTTAATCGGGGTCTACTCACAGGGTTCATCGTATTATACCTCGAAAAAGAATTTGATAAAGTTTGGCATTTTAGGTGCTTTGAAGCTCCGTGTTGCTTGCTATCATTCCAATTCGTGTAGCAGTCAACAAGGATTTGTCTCCTATAACCACTTTTTTTCTAGCGTACCTCAAGGCTTATCACTTGAACCAATCTGATTCAACTTCTACGTCGATGATGTACTCCTTCCCGTACACCACACTATCACCACACTACAGACACGAACAGATCTACTGCCACAGGACTACTACAATGACTGGAGCCTCAAGACTAATCTACAAAAATCCTAGGCGATATGCTTACTAGGAAAGCTAAAAGAATAACCACTGCCCTAGTCATAAATGGCCAAAAGCTTTCCTGGTTTGAAGTTAGAGAAAACCTCGGTGTAAGTCTGTATCGAAAACTCCAAGCGCATATATCCAAGGTCACCGGAAAATGCTGGATACGCGATCTTCCTACTCTTATCTAATTCCCCACCTCTCTATCCTTATCTATGAATCCTACTTATCAACGCCTTCCTTAGATGGTTCGCACTCATTACCTCTCTCTTACAAAAGAAACTACGAATCATACACAATAAAATCTTCCCAATCTGCATTATCGTTCATTTCAAACTCCATACCCATATCAATATACGACCTGACTGGAACACAACGATTAGTAATTCTATGCTAAACTAACTCCTTCCAAATGACGCAAATATCTTTAGTAATCTTAATAACAATCTATAAACAAAATTGTACAGAAATTCACTTCATAACATGCCAAATTCAAGTGTGTGGAATAATAAATATGTGTGTGTCTGACGGTGTTATTTAAACACGATAAGTGCTGTTAGATTTTTATTTTGAATCAATAGTATTTGAATACATTTTTATATTTATAAACATCAATATCATTCACATACGTAAAGAAGGTCAGTGTGGGTAACACTGACATTGTTTGCACTTTCAAAAGCGCTGATGCATAATTTATATCGGGTATTTAAACAAAAAAGTAAATGAGAACGATCAGTGTCCACTCTGATAACAAGAGGGGGTGCTAGGATACATGTGTATCTGGGCACAACGACACTGTCTGTACAACGACACTGTCTACTCAGACACCACCGAAAGTAAACCCAAGACATTGAGGGAGATTCTAAGAACCAAGTTGTGCCACAGGTTTGTTTATTTTGGAGTGTTCTACTTCTTTTATTTTAAATATTGTTGTAGCTTATACTGACAAAATAAATGTGATTGAAATTAATTTTTAGCTTTCTTTCAGCAACAAAAATTCACGCTAAGTTTAGTTAGCGGTGAAACTTAACATTTATTATCAACTTGCTTTACACTGTTTAGCGAATCCACAACAATTGACTAGAATCAAAAAGTAAATAGGATGAGTGATTATTATCAGCGGTTGCATAGCCTAAACGAGCCCAATATGTCAAATTTCTCGATAAAAGAAATATGATATATGTGTTTGATCATAAGGCTATTTACGGGTCAAATGGCAGATTGACTGTAGGTACTAAAGAAAATCGACACAAATTACCAACGTCACATCGATGTCAAAGCACTTGGTGGGACAGAAATATCTACGAAAGAGTACCAGAATTTCAAGATGTACCACAGGGACCTGGTTCTACAATTCTATAATTTTCGCAAAAGATTGTTACTGCGCGTTTCATGTGTTTTGGTGTTTCAGAAAATAATTCGGAATACCTGCAAATATTGCTTAAAGTGAATTTCCTAGAAATACTAGTAATTCAGTCAACGAATTATTATAGACTACATGGAGGGCGGCAGAATTTTTGACTTCAGGGTTGGGGGTATTTAGGAAGTAAACATACTAAAAATCCCCGACGAGGTGAGCCTCGCGAAGGGGGGGGCTTCCGGAAGGCCCTAAATTTCGCCTTCTTTTGGTTTTTCGCTTATAACTCGATAACTACTGGTCCTTGAGAAAAAATTATTCTTACCTTTTTGAAATGTGACAAGATTTTCTATATTTTTTACTGCAACACAAAGTTTCTATCTTCAACTGTTCTCGAGTTATCCGCTTCTGAAAATCGCCGATTTCCATTTCCTGTTTCGGATCACATTTTTCGTCATACTCTGCTCTTAACTCTGCTCCTCAAATCTTCTTTGTAAAATAAAATACAACCAAATCAAGTGAAGAGGATTAAATTAGCTTAAAAATTATATATTCTACATATAATTAATGGCAGAAATTATGGATTTCAAGATTTTTTGATGTATTTATTGTTGTAAGTTGTTGCCTTTGGTATAGTAATGAGTAGCTACACTTAAAACAGTTGGAAAAAGCAGGTAGGTACCTCTATAGAAAAACACCACAGTATTATGTGTTGAACTACTTTTATTTACATATAATTGGCTAATCGCTAATTAGCTAATGCTTTTTTTAAGGAAAGAAAAAAAAACGATCAATTTTCGGACTAGGGAATAGTGTATAGGGACACCACGTCAGCAGACGAGAGAAATGAATCCTCCAAAGAAACTACTATGTCATAAAATTCTTCATCCTCCTCATCCCCTTTTATGGGGACTCCATTGTGGCAGTTGAGGCATACTGACGAACAATTTAATGATGCCTTTCTGCATCGACTTGTGTTGTTCACTTGACGAATCTAAGACACCACAATATTCCTCGAGTGAAGTACATATGTCATTAGTTGCAGACATTTCAACAACCCACTTACTTATAATACTATCCCTGATTCCCCTTCCTCGGGTCATGCCATCACGGCTGTGGAAGTTGCGCATGAGAGTGGTCTCAATCGTCATATCGGACAACAATTCTGACCAGAACCCATCACTTCGCCTCATTGTGAAGTTTGCTTTCTCCGCAAACTTTTGATACTCTTCAGTTGACATTTGGGAAAACAGTTTTTCCATGTCCTGCACATAAAAGTGACATGACTTTGCATAGGGGAAATGCCCGGCTGCATGAAAGTAGGGCAGCATTCGCTTACAATAGTTCAGGTGAACTTGGAAATTGCCAGCCCACTCTGCATGAATGTACTTCTTCATCAATTCCACCAAGTATTGGATCCAGAGTTTAGCAGTTGGCCCGTGGTAGGTGATGTCTTCCACTGCTGTTCCGAATTTTATGGCAACTGATTGGAGATGTGGGTCATTATCCAGCCAATCTACCGAGGGAGGATCGTCTAGAAAATCTGATGTGAGTGTGTCGGTGGTTGCCTGTTCTTCTAGCGTGAGATGGATTTCATCTAAAATAAAGTTTGCTAAGGTGTTTTGGATGAGCAAATTACAATTTATTTTACAAAGATGATTTGAGGAGTTAAGAGCAGAGTATGATGAAAAATGTGATCCGAAACAGCGATTTCCGGAAATCGGCAATTTTCAGAAGCGGATAACTCGAGAACGGTTGAAGATAGAAACTTTTTGTTGAAGTAAAAAATATAGTAAATTTTGTCAGCTTTCAAAAAGGTAAGAATAATTTCTTCTCAGGGACTAATAGTTATCGAGTTATAAGCGAAAAACAAAAAAAAGTAAAAATTTAGGGCCTTCCCTCTAGGGTCGGGGACTTTAAGTATATTTATCTCCTAATTACCCCAATCCCTTCCATGAAGTCAAAAATTCTGCCGCCCTCCGTGTATTCTATCCCCCTATATTGATAAATTCGTTGATTGGACATAGTGATTTGCAGGGAAATAAACTGATTTCTCTACGAAGTTATTATAAAAGCTAAAAACAAGTAAGCATAAATAATCTTCCTTACTGATTCCTTTAATTCTGTACCAAATCTTAAAAGTTTTCGCTTACATCATAATTATTTATTTACTTACGTGTAATGTTTCGTCAGTCCGTACGCTCTCCTCAGTCCTGTCGAGACTGAACTGCCTCCTAAGCAGTTTCCCGACTCTTTGCTTCGGGCTCAAGCACTTGTAGTGATTGTATGGAGTACTCAGATCCTCTTCTTCGATCTTTCTATGGCGCCTGAACCCACAAAGGGAACTGGTGGAAGCCCCCAGCAGAGCAGCGGCTACTTCAGAGGCCGATACCGGCGTTCCCAGAGGCAGCGGTGCATCGCTCGAGGTGCTCTTTACCATATGATAGTCGGATCTAGGTGCAAAAACTTGTCTGACTAAAAGCATTGGCGAATAAACTTTTATTGGATCGTTCGGATATGATTTATGAAAGGTATTTGTCGGAAAAGAGAAAATCGTTTTCAAGGCTTAGCTTGTAAAAGACATGCAGATTATGGATAGGTAAATGTATAGGCTTTAAGAATAGACATTGAGTAGATGGATATTTTAACTAAATTACTAACTGGATCGATATCTGCAAATGAATAACATAAGATAACTATTAAGTATGAATGTCCAGAACAAATCAAGAACATGTATGATTTAAAAACGATTTCTAAAAAAAATTGAACAATTATTATTATTAAATAATATTTTTTTACGATAATTAGAAAAATATATTGAAAAATTTGTTTTAAATGTATTACTTGAATACATAAATGTTTATCTCCATTATATGAAAAATTAATACTATAAACAAACAAATTGTAAATCATAAAAGTACTATGTTTGAATTGACACGACTTATGTCATGGAAGTGATCGCAGATAGTAAAACACATTTTGTAATTGGAAGGACAATTTTTATTATACGATAGAACCCACGAACTCGCGTTTGATTTTTCGCAGATATGGCGGGTAACCCCAACCACCGCCGATATCGCCAACTTGACAAAATACTCAGAATGAACCCCCCGAACACTATAAAAAAGGAAAACTGACTTACACTATTTTCGCAAAAATAGTATCTATTGATTGGACTATCATATATATGCTAACGGATAACACTCAACTCTTTGGGACTTTTAGTATCCCTATTATGCATATCAAAAAAACATATATTCTGAAAAATTCAGTTCGGTAGCCAAATTAGGCCTGTTTTTTTATACAGGTTGGGGCAATAATACGTCGGACTTTGATATCTCGAGTTCTACGATAGCTAGATAAAAATACAAGTAAACTAGATAAAAAAGTCTATAACCGGAAATTATTTTCGAATATACAGGGCGAGCCAAGCCGAAATTGAAGGATCATTTTTTTTTAATGGAATGCTGTGTATATCAGTGCATTTATTGAAGCTTCTTTCTAGACTCTATTCATTCCTATATTATTATTGATTATCTCGCAACCACTTAGATGTAATGAATTTTTTGTTGAAATAATGCCATCTGCAGATGTATATTGAAAAAATCATCAGTCATCTAATTAATGTTTTTGAATCATTTTTACTTCATAAAAATATACAGGGTGGCAAAAAATTATTTTTAAATTAAGAACTCTTTAAATTGAATATTCTCAATTTTTTTCAAATGGAACACCCTGTATATTTTTCGGTGATCTGATGTAGAAATGAAAAACGAACATTTTTTGGCTAATTACAACCATTTTTGTTTTATTAAGCAATAAGTACAAAATTCAAGAATATCTTTAAAAAATAGAGGTTTCTTCAAATAATTCATTAAAAAAAATTATAATAAGTGCTCCATGTGTTTCCCATTTTGATTGATACACTCTTTATCCAATTTTAAAATGAGGCCATTTAGTGAGACTATTTCTTCCAATCTATTGAAGTGGGTGAATAGTATTTCACTGGTCCCTTACTGTAATAGTTTTTTTGTAAATTCTTTTGCTGTTTTCGTTATTCGACAAACAATAAAACCTTAGTTTGGTATAAATTGTCTTGTACAAATGAACATTTATCGCACTTCTCGGTCGTCAGTTATCATTTGTATTTTTAAAATATTTCGAGGTTTGCTTGCCACTAGAATTTTCAGGCAAAGGTATCCTAAAAGAAGGAATCGTTAGCAGCTTCCAAAAGCTTGTCGATAGATTTGTGGAAACTGGAAATGTAGAATATAAAAAAAGTGAGAGAATAAAATGTGTTGTGAACGAAGAAAATGAGTTTTCTGTGGTGCTGGCAATGGCTGAGACCCCATATTATAGCCCAGACGACAGAGAACATTTTGTAGTGAAACCCACAAAAATTTGCAAACTGATTAATTTTTTTTTAATGAGTTCGTGAAAGTGGATGCAGAACATAAAAGAAAAGTGAAAAAAAATTATTTATTTATCCATTTTTTTCAAAATTTTGAAATTAAGTCAGGGTAGGAAAAAATAAAAAATATAGGTGGATAGACCACGTGTTTCTAAACAAAAAATATTGTAATAAAATATATCGCTAAAGTCACGGTATTCCTGGAAAAAATAGTGAAGTAACTTTGTCACTCTGCGCGGCCAGCGCACGGTTAAATGCATACTATGGAACCTCTAAAAATTCTTAGCTGTTCTAACGAATAAAATAAAGCTTTTTTCTCTTTCTGATTACACGTTTTAAACATTTTTCTTAGTAAATAGGAGGATAAATAGTGAGTATGGAGGGAAATACGGAATTGTATTTATTACAGTTACATCTATACACATTTCAACTATATCCAATTGATTCCTTATACATTTGTTAATGTATTGAAAAAGTTCCAGAAGTTAAATTCAAAACAATCAAAGATATTTTCATAGTTATAAGGGTAAGATCATGAAAATCACAATTTCTCACCATGATCTGATTGATCATATTTTCGAAAAAATGCATACAAGTAAACGATTTTGTATTTGAACATTCGAAAAGTATACATTTTTTTCGAAATAGTGATATTTTATTTTTTCTAATGGGTCAATTTCTCGACAAGTTACAGCCTCCAATATACAGTGTGTCCCAGGATAGATGTAACAAGAGGTGTAATGGACCAAAAATTTTGGAATTTTGGAATGGTATTTGGGGATTGAGTCCTGATTGTTGTAAAACTAAAGTATACCAAAAATGACTTGATTTGGTGTTCTATAGGGTGTTTTATAAGCAAAGTTGTAAAAATCACCACTAATAAAGTACCTCTATTTTTCAAAATATGAAAAAATTCCACTAAGAAAAGTTATTTAGAATGCAATTTTTTACATCTATAACAAATTTCAGGAATATAAAATTATTTTTTTGAAACTTCCCATTTTTTCAATAAATTAGTATTTTATTTTGAACTATTCAATTAAAACTGCATAGAAATTATTTTTTGTGAATTAATATTTAAAGTTATGTAGAAGCTAAAAGTAGGCTATGAGAAAAGCAGTGGATACACATTTATTATTTATTATTGACATATCTGTCAAACGTAGTCAATATTATCCTTAATTTCTGTTTCAAATTAACGAACCAAGCATAAAAAATTAAGTGAAAATGGTACACACAGTGCGTGAAAAAATTTATATTGTGCAATGCTACAGAATTGGCGGTGAAAACTCGCTAAGAGAAGTGGTAAGCCAATTTAATTTGAAATTTCCAAACACTGCTTTGTCACGTACTCAGGCTATGAGAATAATTAAAAAGCTTCTGGCTGCTGGTAGTGTTCTTAACATGAAAAGAAAAATAAAAGCATATGATGAAGACAATGTTGGGGCTATTATAGCTCATGCCTCTGTTATAGAAAATCCTAGGATGCCACTAAGAGAGAGATCAGCTCTTATTAATATTAGCAAGTCTGAACTCCAAAGAATTTACAAGGCAAAGAAAATTAGGGCATATAAAGCAAATTATAAACATACGCTTGAAGAGATGACGGCCGTAGGTTGAATTTTTGTTTGACCATTGAAGAAAAAAATCATGGAAGAGAGATTTTTTCATCAAATCATAATTTTCTCAGATGAATCCACATTCACAACCAATGGTGTTGTTTCATCTCAGAATTGTCGGTTTTGGGCTTCTGTAAATCCAAATTTTAGAATTCATTTTAGAAGACAATATTATAAAAAAGTGAATGTGTGGTGTGCCGTTTCTTATCACGTTGGAGTTATTGGACCTTATTTCATTGAGGGAATGTTAAATCAGCACACTTATTTACAGCCTCTTGAAAGATTTTCTGAAGAATATTTAAATATTTTAAGAGATATGTCTTTAGTTCATTTTCAACATGATGGTTGCCCTGGCCACTCCACAGAAATGGTTAATCGGTAATTTAAATTTTGGAGAAAATTGGATTGCCAGGAATGGACCGATCAAGTGGCCGGCGAGATCCCCAGACCTATCAATATTGGATTTCTTTTTATGGGGTCGCCTTAAGCAGTTGGTTTACGCTGAACCACTTCCTAACGATGTAGCAGTATTGAAGCAGAGAATTACAAATGCCGTAAACTCCGATAGGTTGTATTCGAAACAGTTTTAAGGACTTCAGGCGAGGATCGAAATGTGTGTGGATGGGGGTGGTAGCTACGTCGAATAATAAAAAAATTGTAAACATTGTTTTGTATTGATCAACAATTAATTTGTTTGTGAATCTGTTATCTTTTTGACATTCATTACTTGTTATAATTTTTAAACCTCATTAATCTTCTGTCAGTAATTGTTTCTTGTTTTACAATTACTTCGATTAACATTATACCTTCTTACATCTCGTATATTAAATTTTTTATTTACCAATAGCCTACTTTTTGAGATGATTAACATTTGCTCCTACACAACTTTAAATATGAATTCAACTCTTAATTCGCAAAAAATGGGAAGTTTCAAAAAAATAATTTTATATTCCCGAAATTTGGTATATAAAATTGCATTCTAAATAATTTTTATTAGTGGAATTTTTTCATATCTTGAAAAATAAAGATATTTTATTAGTGGTGATTTTTACAACTTTGCTTATAAAACACCCTGTAGAACACCAAATCAAATCATTTTTGGTACACTTTAGTTTTAAAACAAGCAGGACTCAATCCCCAAATACCATTCCAAAATTCCAAAATTTTTGGTCCATTACACCTCTTGTTACATCTATCCTGGGACACACTGTATATATTTGTCAAAAAAAATCATCAAGCAAGGAAATTAAAATGATTTGAGATGTACTTTTTTTTAATCCTTGTTACTACAATTTAATAAACCATAATAATCATGAAGTGTACATACTTTTCAACAGTTCTCAATGAATAAAGAATTTTTTTGAAAGGCTTTTATTTTTTTCTATATTGTATAATGCGACGAGTTCGGGCGTGATAATATATATATATAAGTATATTTTTCCCATCCATCCTTTGCTTGTATTGTTTAAAACAAAAAAGCATCATAAAGTTACAATTTCCATCTTTTAAATGAACAAACACTCATATAGATTGAACAAATTCTGATTTAGTGACATGTAATTCAGTGCGTCGGTGTCACAGTTATGCGTATTGAAGCGCGTGCACGCATGGATCTCGCTTCGAGTTATAACGTTACAATTGACTGTTTTTTGTTCATAAATATGTGATCTATCCATCCGTATTTTTTTTTTTTTCTAGCTTAATTTAATTTCAAAATTTTGAAAAAATTGATGAAAAATTTTTTTTTTTACTTTTTTTTATGTTCTGCATCAGAGCGAAATGTAAACTTTTCAGGATATTATTCTATACACTTTCACGAACTCATTAAAAAAAAGTTTACTCAGTTTGCAAAATTTTGTGGGTAAATACCTTCATCGACTGGGCTATTAGCCAGAGAGAAGTGAGCTCATTAGTAGGAATAAGTAGAGAAAATAGAATCTTAAAAACAAATAAGTTTCATGCATATTATATTCAAATGCACCGAGAATCATCTGATGACGATTTTCAAAGACGTCTACAGTTTTGTAATTGAGCCAGAGAAAAAATGCAAGATGTGACTTTCTTTCATAACGTTTTATTCACTGATGAGGCAAATTTTCATAAAACTGGATTTGTTACAATTTCCATTATTACACTTCGGAAAATCGTCACTTTTTTAGGCAAGTTGATAACCAGCACAGATGGTCTATAAACGGTTGGGGACGAATTATTGGAGATCATGTAATAGTCTTTGATGATGCATTGACTGCTATTTATCTACATTTTCTGGAAAACTATCTGCCACAATTATTGGTAAATCTTCCTGAAAGGATTCGAAATAGGATGTGGTTTCAGCAAGATGGTGCTCCACCACATTATTTAAATGCAGTTAGAAACCACTTAAATATTACCTACCCCCTTCAATGGATTGGAAGAAATGGACCCACTTAATGACCTGCTAGATCCCAGATCATACAAAAATGGATTTCTTTTTATGAGGATACGTAAAAGAAATTGTTTATAAAGACACAACAATAGTACAAAATATGAAAGAAAGGACAATTTTAGATCTATCACACCGGCAATTTTAGGAACAGTAGAAAAGTCATTTTAAAAGTACATAGAGATGTATGTCAATCAAAATGGGCAACCTGTGGAGCACTTATTATAATTTTTTCTAATGAATTATTTGAAGAAACATCTATTTTTTAAGTTTATTATTGAATGTTCTACTTATTGCTCAATTAAACGAAAATGGTTGCAATTAGCCATATAGTCGGGAATCAAGCTTCTCAAAAGACGCTCCTAAAATGTCAGGGTGTGTACTCGAAGATATAGTATTGAAAAAATATGTACATTATCTGGAATGACCTTGCGCATCTAAATCCAGAGGGCGCCATTCTGCCCGCGATTGCAAAAAAGCGTAAAAAAATATTTTCCGAAAATTTTTGTATCACTAAAAATTGATTAATTTTATATTCCCACCTCATTTACAGGGTTATTTTTTAATATTTCTTAATAATTTTTAAACTAATGGAAAGCTTATTCTTTCTGGATTCTGATGCTGTCAAATAATTTTCGAAATTTTTGTTAACAAATGCTACAGAAATTGTTTAAACAAAGGATGCCTGAAGAGTACACGGTAAATTTCAGCATCGAGACATTTTAAAAACTATTATAGATAGATGCATATTTCTATGATATGAAATCTGCGGAATAGAATGGAGGAGTTTTTAGTGAAAGAATCATCTGCATTGTTTTATCGTTGTAAAAGATTGGACTATTTTTGTACAGCGCTCCGTTATTTCCGCTATCGTTTTGGCTTACACGTCCGCGCGCTGTGGCCGATCGGTAACTTGCTGACAATATACTGTGATTGCAAAAAATTTACAATGCGTATTACTTATACGTAAATATTATCATTTGTCATTATGAAAAAAAAAAACGAAGGTATTAAAAGATTAGTTTATTAGAGAACCAAAAATTATTATATTTTAACTTAAAATATTGATTAGAGACAAAAAACCGTACAGCTAATTAAATGAACTTAAATTTACTTTTTGTACTTGAGAAATAACAATACAAAAATAATAATAATAAAATATACATACATTATACTTAAACTAAATTAATAGCAAATACATTTACCCTCACAGTAGCAATCTATTATGTATTCTAACCCAGTTTTGCTACAACTGCAGTTTCCGGTACATTTTTTAAATTTACATTTAAAATATACATTTTGAGGACGAAGATTTATAGTCATTAATTTAGGAATAAGTACATTATTTTTCAAATCCCAACCACAAGTAAAATTGAAAATTTTTAAAAACCCCCGATCAATGTATCTAATCATACCAGTTTCATATGACCGAATCAAAATGAGGCCTAAATCATATTCGGCTACCATAATTGTCTGCACATTTTCAATTTTACTTCAATCGGACAATTTCTAGAGAAGTTCAACACGGCGAATTCAAGATGGCGACCAAACATCAAAATCTAATATCGCCTATAACCGTCTCGACAAAGTACTCTTTCCAATAAAAAAAAACTGCATCAAAATCGGATCACCCGTTGAAGAGATATGAAGCCACAGACAGACAGACAGACAAACAAACATACAAACATACGCGCCAAACTTATAACACCTCTCTTTTGGGGTCGGGGGTTAAAAATCAATTGGATTGGAAATTTCTGAGTTTATCGCAGTTGAACTTTTCCACAGAATAATTTGATACGCAGCTTTCAAAATATGTTGGCAATAATGCAAGTAAAATTGAAAATTTTTAAAAACCCCCGATCAATGTATCTAATCGTACCAGTTTCATATGACCGAATCAAAATGAGGCCTAAATCATGTTCGGCTACCATAGTTGTCTGCACATTTTCAATTTTACTTCAATCGGACAATTTCTAGAGAAGTTCAACAGGGCGAATTCAAGATGGAGACCAAACATCAAAATCTAGTAGGCCTATAACCTTCTCGACTAAATACTCTTTCAAATAAAAAAAACTACATCAAAATCGGATCACCCGTTGAAGAGATATGAAGCCACAGACAGACAGACAAACATACAAACATACGCGTCAAACTTATAATACCACCATTAGCCACCCCCATTACCACCCCCACTCCATTAAATGTGGAAAATGTGATTTAGTGTGTGTGTACAAAAATCAAAAACCTCAGAATATTTTTTTACTTCATTCTTTGCTCGGTGTTTGTCGAATATTTTACATGAATTTATAAACAACACAGTTACTGTATACGCTACTCATGAGATTTTTGTTATTTTATTACACTACACCTCAGTGTCTAAGCAGGTAGTCAAGAAGCCTAAAGAGAGCGAGGCAATGCGAGACATACATGTACACTGTATATCTATCAAAAGACGCCGCGGATCACAACGCGTGCTGTACAAAAATAATCGTATCTTTTACAACAATAAAGCAATGCAGATAATTCTTTCACTAAAAACTGCTCCATTCTATTCTACAGATTTCATGTCATAGAAGCATGTACCTATCTATAATAGTTTAAAAAATGTCTCGATGCTGAAATTTACCGTGCATTCTTTGGGCTCGCTTTGTTTAAACAATTTCTGTAGCATTTGTTACCAACAATTTTGAGAATTATTTAGCAGCACCTGAATCTAGAAAGAATAAACTTTCCGTTGGTTTGAGAATCATTAAGAAATGTTAAAAAATAATCCTGTAAATGCGGTGGAAACATAAAATTAATCAGTTTTCAGTTTTCGGAAAAAAAAATTTTACGCTTTTTTGCAATCGCGGACAGAATGGCGCCCTCTGGATTCAAATCCGCAAGGTCATTTCGGATAATGTATTATTAATGTATATCTTCGAGTGCACACCCTATGATCGAATTAGTGGCTCCTGATTCCTGACTAATAGAAAAGAACTTATAAAAAATTTTCGTTTTTCATTTCTTCATCATATCGTCGAAAAATATACAGGGTGTTCCATTTGAAAAAGTTGAGAAAATTCAATTTGAAATGTTCTTAATTGAAAAATAATTTCTGGTCACCCTGTACATTTTTGGAAAGTAAAAATGATTCAAAAACATTAATTAGATGTCTCGTAACTAGCATTCATATAAGTTTTTTTTTAAACCCATAATTGTGACTGGTGATTTTTTCAATATGCATCTGAAGATGGCCTTATTTCAACAAAAAATTCCTTATATACAAGTGGTTGGGAAATAGTTAATAATAATATAGAAATAAATATAGGCTAGAAAGAGACTTCAAAAAATGTTCTGATGTACATTGCATTCCAATTAAAAAAAGGCACTTGATCCTGTAATTTCGTCTTGGCTCGCCCTGTATATTCGAAAATAATTTCCGCTTATAGACTTTTTTATCTAGTTTACTTGTATTTTAACTCGATATCGAAATCCGACGCACTATTGCCTCATCCTGTATAATATCCCGCCGCGATATTAGATTTAAGTAGTTTTATGTTATTCTTGAAATATATCTGATAGGTGCTAACGTCTGAAGTATAATAGTATATTATTCAGCGAGCATATAATGATAGCTATTACAAGCGAGAAGAATGCTATACTTTATCCACGACTATTTTAATTATCGTAATTGTTTAAAAGTTAAAAAATACAATTAGTTCACAGTAAAACTTTGTTTGACGTTTTAAACGTCAAACTAAAATATGGACTTTCCCTTGGAGAAAATGAACTCGCCAGTTGATTATGAATGGTTAAAGGTGTGTTATTATGAGTTCATGTTCATAATATACTAGATTGGAATTATGATTACCATTATTCGTTACATGTTAAATGTATAATGCAGTGATTATACGATAGCCGTGGATAATAATATAATATTCAGCGACCGTATAATGATTATTCGCGAGGGTGATGTTTACGGAACGAGCCGAAAGCGAGTGACGTCAATCATCCGAGCGTGTAATAGCCATCATTATACAAGAGCAGAACACTATACTTTATCCACGACTATTTTAACTGTTTAAAACCGTTTAAAAGTGAGAGAATAAAGTTACTTCATGGCAAAACTTGATGTTTGAAAATTTAAAAGAAAACATGGACTCTCCTTGTAGTACAGTAACTAGAGGTTTTAACTTCGGAATAATGTCATATTTTTTTTTGGCAGTATAATAGTAAATGCTTCACAGAAAAGTTTCTATATTGTGCGGGGGCTTGCTAATTTATAGGGGGTGGCACTTAAAAAAAATATATATTTGAAATATAATCAAATAGAATCAAATTTTAAGAAGAAAAGGTTCTATGCAATTTTTCACATAAATTGATAGTTCTTAAGTTATAACGACTTCAAAATTGCGATTTTAGCTTAAAAAATAGGTATTTCCAAATGGCTTTCGTCAAGTATCTCGAAAAGTATTACTTTATCGAAAAAATGTTACAGACCAATTACAGAAAGTACAAACTGGGAATTAATTATATTTTTTGTTTATTGATATTAATAATTTAAATGAGCAAGAAAATTTGAACATCTAGGTAATGCTACATCTTAACGAAAAACTGTGTTTGAGATAATTTTTTAAATTACTGGCTAATTAGAGTAACAAAATGGCGACCTTTTATATAAAAAAATATAAATACGCACATTTTTCCGTCATAACTTCTTTATTTCTTATGCTACAGGAACGAGTAAATTTGAAAGCACAATTAATGGTCTTTAATTTCATTTCTTAGGATGCGTGACGTAGGTGTCACAATTTCTGAGATATTTAACATTTAAAATGCATTTTTCGTCTCATAAACGTTCGGACGCCATTTGTAAACTTTCATATCTCCGAAACTATTAAATCTATGTAAATAAATATACAAGCGAAATTCATTATCAGTTTATGAGCTTTACTTTTGGTCTCTACTCATTTTTCAATAAAACTAATATTTATTGAGATATTTGGGAAAGGAAAAAAAAATTACGTTTTATCGAAAATACCTTTATAGTTTAAACTGTATTTTTTTTCTAAAGCAAGTGCTGTATACAAACCAAAAAAATTGAGCATTTACGTCATGCTATATATTAATGAGAAACAGTGTTTGAAATTCCTTTTTCTTAATTACTGGCTAATTACAGTAACAAAATGGCGACGTTGTTTTAAAAAAAATGTGTAGACGCACATTGCTTCGGTCATAACTTCTTTGTTTTTTATGCTACAGAAACAAATAAAAAAATAGTTGAAAGCTTAATTAATAACCTATTATTCTACCTATTAGCATTCTTGATGTAGGTGTCACAGTTTCTGAAATATTTAACTCTTATTCTAAATAATTATCTTATGAACACTTGGATGCCAAATGTAAACTTAAATATCTCCGAAATTATTAATCCTATATCAATAAACGAAAAATACAATTAATTCCCAGTTTGTATTTTCTGTAATTGGTCTGTAACATTTTTCCGATAAAGTAATACTTTTCGAGATACTTGACGAAAGCCGTTTGGAAATACTTTTTTTAAACTAAAATCACAATTTTGAAGTCGTTATAACTTAAAAACTATCAACTTATGTAAAAAATTGCTTAGAACCTTTTCTTCTTAAAATTTGATTCTACTTCAGTTCCAATAAATATATATATTTTTTAAGTGCCACCCCCTGAGAGGGGGTGGCATCCACCCCCTATAAATTAGAAAGCCCCCGCACAATATAGAAACTTTTCTGTGAAGCATTTACTATTAAACTGCCAAAAATTAACGAAATCCATTCAATATGACATTATTCCGAAGTTTTGCATATTTTTTACCTCTAGGTACTGCACTATTGGAACAAATGGACTCGCCAGTTGATTATGCAAATTGCTAGTTCCTAATTGGTCAACAGTGTGTTATTATGAGCTCAAGTTCATAATACGCTAGATTGGAATTATGACTACCATTATTCGGTCAATTGTTAAATGGATAATGCAATGATTATACCGAGAGATCGAGGAAGACTGAACTTGACGTCACAGGGAAAAGTCACTAAAATTATCAAAATTTATTTCTATTCTACATACATTATTAAAACTAATTTCCGATCTTGCTAGTCACTGTTACCAATCTGATGTTTGTCATTTTCGTGAATATTATTATTATTAGCTTGTGTTTGATTTATCATTTATCTCCCTTTCTGACTAATAAATCAGTGTTTTTCAACGCAATCAGTTGTGTGGCAAGTTAACAAAGAAACTCGCATTTTGTGTAAATACTGTAATTGACTATATTTAAGGTTACTGTCGCCAACGTGAAAATGTTGGAAGTACCAGAAAATAGTATATATGTATGCAGTATGTAGGCGGCACAAAAACAATCTTTAGGGAGCGGCACGTTCAGTCTCTCGATCTCCCTGTGTGATAGTCGTGGAAAAACAAATAAGGCATTACAAAGTAGCATTTTTATCTTAAAATGCTAATAGCTACTAACGAATAATACAAGTAACCTTACTTGTGTGCTCCATCATCGATGGTTTTCGCCAAACTAGAAAACTTCGAATGCTCCATGTTCTTAATAAAGGATGGATTCGTATTGGGCGATTTATTGCAATGATCATCACCGCCTACTTGGTGTCTGGATTCCAGCGAAACGGTGTCTCCTGGATCCTCGTAGTTGATTGTAATCGACTTGCTGATGATGAGGCTCTCGTCCAATCTGCATAGGAAACATCAAGTACTTAAAGAAAAGAAATCAAACTAGTTTTTGTATATTGTTATTAGTAAATTAACTGATTAGTGTAGTCGTTTCGTGAAAATTCGGTCAGAAAACTCTTAAAAGCAAGGGATTCTTTAAAATATATAGCAGGGTGGGCCGAAAAACATGAAAAGTTGAATTTGTATGAGGTAGTTTCTAATTTGTTACTATGTATCTAAAACTAATTCGGGTAAATTTTTAGCCACACATAAGCTAAAAAATGATTTTTTAAATATGTCATAATTTCTGTAATTTTTGAATCCCATGGTTTCTGGACTAATTTACTGCATCTTGTTTTATATTACAATCACGGTAGTTATGAGAACTTTTTTATACTTTTCTATTAGCCAAACCCTACTACAAAACCCTACTACAAAACCCTTGGGGAGCAGGCTACTACGAAATAGTCTCTACTAATATGGTAAAATAATATCATAACAGTCGAAACACATGTATTTGAAGCCCGATTATTTGCTCATCTTTTCAATTATTAGAGAATTTTGAAATACATTCTTGTTTTTAAAGTTTTCCAAAATTAACGAAACCATTTGAAAAACATTAAAATTGAATTTATTCTAATAGACCAGGAGCCCGTGTGTGTTGTGTGTCATAAGTTTTGCGCCCTAAATGTGTGAATTGTTGTTAATTTGGGGTAGTAGAGCACAGAAATTTTCATGCCAGTCCTTCGTCGTTTTGATACAGGGGTGTAGGGCAGGCCTCCAAATGTGTAAGAAATATGACTTGCAAAAGTAAAAAAAAACAGCCACAAATAAGTCATAGGTTTACGCATGGGGGGGGGGGTGGACTTCCTAATTTACCCCCAAAAATCATGAAGCGAGACTCCCATTCCTTTTCGGGTGGTACAAGGAGGCGCTACGGTCACCCAATTGTGAAAAAAGTCCTGAGCATGATAACGCACGCCGTGCTTTCAACATGTCCGTGAAACTGGAAAAAAGAAGCGCACGTAAATGGTTATAGATGACGCAGTGCTCACGAGCACACTGGAACGCGAGCTGCTCATTGGCTAAGGACATTTTTGCTAGTGTTACTAGCGCCATCTGGGTTCTTCACATTTTGCGAATCGGTTTTCATCGGAATTCCCATTAGCGTCCGTAATCCTTGTCTTTATTATTCAAGCTCCTGAGCGTGAAAATACATTCGCCACCTTTAAAAAGTGGGGTGAAAGTTTTTCCTTTCACGATAATTGATGGCGTATTGGAGCCAAAGATCTTTAACTACTAGTTGGTTTAACCCATAAGGAATTCCTATATGACAAAGCTGCAAACATCTCAACGGAGAAAGCAATATTAACACGCCTCAAAAAGCGAGATAGCAATGCTGGAATTGTCGGACTTTACCATTGCTAGGTCGGATCAGTTCGAGTTTGTTAAACAAGATTTTTAGCTCTTACAGCGCAAATGCAATCAAATATCAATCGGCACCAACAACTAACTGGAGCAACCAGCGGTGTTGCCAAACTGCCACCATTTTCTCTACATTCTTCGATCGCACAACGTTATTTCATTTGACCACTTCAAAATTCCCGACTTTAAACGACTTTTGTCTCTGATCTTTGACAACGTCGCGACAGTTTGCGACTAGAAACAACTAGAAGTGAGGCATGCGCATAGACAACACGCGTATTTGGAGTTGGGCCCAGAGTGGGAGAGATAATGGGCGGTTCTTTACTTGAAAAAGTCAGGATATGTTGTACGCAGAATTGAGATAGGGTTGAGCGATCTAGGAGTTAAAACATCTTTGATTGGAGCTTCCTACCGCTTATACTGGTTACCCATGTAATTCGATGAATATCATAATAAAACTGACTATCAGGAACATGTGAAATATGAAGCTTCCGAGTGTGAAAATATATTCGCCATCTTTAAAAAGCGGGGAGAAGGTTTCGCCCTTCACGATAATTGATGGCGTATCGGAGTATTCTACAACATATACTGGTTACCGGTGTAGTTCTGATTGCCAGCCGCAAATTTATGATATTTATCGAATTACTCGAGTAATCAGTATATGTGGTAGCAAGCTCCGATACGTCATCAATTATCGTGAAAGGCAAGACCTTCGCACCACTTTTTAAAGATGGCGAATATATTTTCACACTCAGGAGGTTCATACTTGCCAAGTTTCTGACTGCCAGTCGTAAATTTATGATATTCATCAAATTACGCAGGTAAACAGTATATGCGGTAGGGAATTCTGGTACGCCATCAATTATCGTGAATGGCAAGGCTGCCGTACCACTTTTCAGGGAAGGAGAATATGTTTTCACACTCAGTAGGTTCTTACCAAGTTCCCGATTGATATTCATAAACTTATCATATTTTCACTTGACTTTTTTTTCAAAATTGGGCGAACGTAGCGCTTCCTTGTACCACCCAAAATGAATCTGAGTCTGGATTCATGATTTTTGGGGGTAAATTAAGAAATCTCTCTAACTCCCATGCGTAAACCTATGACATTTTTGTGGCTGTGTTTTTTTACTTTTACAAGCCATATTTCTTACACATACGCTCTTGTACCAAAAAAAAAGAGCTGGCATGAACATTTATGTGCTCTACTACCTCATATTAACAACAATTCACACATTTTGGGCGTAAACTTATGGCACACAATTAGTGGTCGGCGGGCTCTTGGTCTATAAGAACAAGAGCGTCTTATGAATTTCCAAACTATTTTCTTGTATATTCTTAAATAACTTCACAAATTCAAATCCAAATGTTCAGCAAATATAACACTACATATTACGACTGGAGTTAAGAGTTGAGCTCTCTAAGGCTTGCTGTTCAACCTGTCGACAGCTATATTTCATTGCAGCAGGCTCGCAGCCACCAACAGATTATTGGAGGATAAGTTATAACTCTCTCGTGCCGAATGAACCATCAGTCACTCACGGAACAATTTTAAAAACTTTCGTTGCGAACAATGGATATAGGAAATTCTTTTCAAATCAACATTTTATCGTCCAGATTCAAAATTGTATACCAAGTTTCTTTTTAATCTCAGTAAAAGCACATCTTAAATATAGAGTGTGTATCAAAAGTAACAAATCATCCCATTGGGAATCAACATAGCAAATAAAGATATGACCAATTGAAATTTTCGACGTTAATGCAGATGTGAGAAGTCATGGTAAAGGTATTATTTATTTTATTTATCTTACAAATATAATAATAAAAAGTCGGAAAGCTGAAAATTTGTATAGACCTTTGTTTTGACGTTCTAAAAACGAAGTGAAAAGTCTCATAAGATTTCGTATCCGCTACTCAAGATATCGATGGTCAAAGTTCACAAAAACCGTTTTTTTGCAAATATCTCGCTTCCTATGCATCGCATGTTGTTACCGGTTATTACAAAACTTGTAGAGCTTAAAATTCTCTATAAGTTTGCATTTTTTCCGTATGATTAACCATTTTCGAGATATAGTGCAGAGAGTGGGAAGCGCACATCCGTTTATAGGGTAACGCCATGTAAATTACGGAGCCAGATGCATAGGAGGCGAGATATTTGCAAAAAACCGAATTTCGTGACATCGCAAACACTCGGTATATATATTCTACGGCCTAATAAATTTAACATATTTAATTACTCACCCATGGGACTCCCTAATGCAGGCCAGAAATTCAAATTTTAATATTAATAGATACAAGTAAATTTGAAATTCAAATTAGTTTGCATAATTTTCTCCCTTTGATTAGTTAGTACAGGATAATACGTTTACTATAGCAAAAGGAATAGTAATAATAAATAATTATGTTAAGAATCTTACTAACTGTAAGTTAAAGTATACTATCTGTAACCTAAGAAAGCTTTATTAGTTAATTTTTTACCTATCCGTTCCTGCTTTCGTAAAGTAGTGAATGATTTTTTAAGTAAATAATTTTTTGTTTGTTAATGGATAAATTCAATAAAAAGTGTACGAATTTTTAAACGAAGATCGCTCGGACATATTAAAAGGTTCATAATGAATTCCATTTTTCGACATATTAAAAAAAAATTGGCGTCTCACAAAGCTATGACGTCATCAATATATTTTTTTAAATGGCAACCCCCATTTTTTGTTACGGAATTTGAAAGAGCGCAATTTTTATATACGATACGGTAAATATCCAAGAAAATAATCATAACAGTTCATCATACTCATTACTTAGCAGTTTTAGGAGCAATCACAAAAGACAATATACAGTTCAAAAACATCGCGTATGCTACAACTCAATTTAGTCCGTCATGAAAATGTCAATCTGTCAAGCAAATAGAAAAAATATATTATTTTACTCACGTATAAGCTATTACTCGCTCGGATGAATTAAAAAGCCACATCCTCTTAATTAATAGCCATTATTACACGGTCCTTGAATAATATACTAATTAACACGCTCATCCATAATATTTAATTTTTAATTCAAGTTATCACAATTAAGTACGTCATTTTTAATGACAGTTATAGAAAAAAAATATACGCAAATTACACAGAAAACTCATTCACTTTTTACAATTAATAATTTTTTATTTATTTGCTTTCATTATGATTCGAGAATATTATTTAGGTATTATGCAAATCACAACTTACACACTTTTTTATTTATTATGAAAATACCTACTTTCTGTATATTGTTGCCCTAATCTGGGCACGCTAATATACTAGTTAGGTAAATACTTTAAAACACTCATTATTGGAGAACCAATCAAAACAACTACTCTTCTAGCTAATATTGACGAAGTATTGAATTACATGATATGATTCTTAGCAATTTAAAGGAAAAAATATATATTAAAAATATTTAAATCATTTATTTAAATTCACTCATTCACACATTTTTATTCAATATAAAATTATCTCTAACCAAAGAATATAAAATTTTTACTATGAAATTTTAATATTAACCAAGTTTTTTAATAAATCAAAACTTTTAAGAGGTTTCAAACTATGTGTACAGAAATTTTAATATTGCATTTGCGACATTCTAAGTTGTTATACTCGGATTTTAATCAATGTCTCCAAGAATCTCTCGTGTTCTAGAAACGTTGAGGGAATAACTACAAAATTAAGCTGGAGATATCGGCGGATTTGTACGAAAAGTAGCAGACTATACATCGACTAGATTAATTTAAAGCCCTTGTATTTACTACATACTACCAATTGAAGATAATAAAAGGCTTTCTGGCAATGTAGATTTACAGAGATAACGAGTGTTCGATTTGTTTCCGTTAGAGGTTAAATGTTTTAATTTCATTAGTCTGATTGGGTTTAAAGCCAATAGGTAAACTTTTTAACAAAAGAGGAATGTCGAACGATTGTTTAATGATTGGTAAAATCAACTGTATTGAATGACTGTTAGTCTAGTCAGCGTCAGTCGAAACGATGAACTTTGAAACTGAAAGAAAATAGGTAAAATTATTCTTATTAAGAGTGAATCAGTAATTTCGTCATTTTGATTCTGTCGGTGCATTGAAAATAATATCCAGAAGTGGACTTTCTGTATCACCTCATTCTTAATAATAATATAAATAGAATCGAGAAATAATATCTGGGAACTATAACCACCGACGAAGACTTCAAGAAGGGAATTAAAATCAGCATTGAAAAGAGGAAAATAGAAGTACTCTACTCAAAGCCAATGGAGAAATATAGGTCGATAGTTTTAATTTTACCACTATATGTACAAGAGTGAACATTTCCAGCAAGTCAGAAAAGTAGCTGGTAAGCAACACATTTATAAAATACAGTAAATTTAAACAATACAAAAATATACAGGGTGATCCAATAGAAAGTACATTAAATTCTACTGTAGATTAGGGTGTCCCAGAGATGAAGGTCTTCCTAATAAAATTTTTTCTTACCGCGCCTCTTAACTGAGTTACAGCCCCTTAAAGTGAGTGCCTGGCAACCAGTTTTCTCCTAATAACCTTTAAGCTTTAAGCGGATTGACTTGCAATGATCAAATTGTGGATCCGGCTCTTTATTTTGATGGGCTATATACTCATTAGAGCAAGTTCGTACTGATCTGCAAGATGTGTCCTATACAGGGTGGTCCGGTAAAGTTCAAGGTCAAATATTTTTTTTTGTCTTGTATCGAATTAAGAATTTTGGCTATTTATTAAATACCTTAGTAAATTTAGAAACTTTGTTTGCTTTTGTGATTTTTCATCCAATTAGGACGATTTCGAGTAAATTGCAAAAAACCAAAGGCAGCGTTTGTCAGATTCTGAGTTGTCAGATTTTGAATTGCCTAATTAAAGTAGTGCAATTTTTTTTGCGAGAATGGTGCGCTAAATTGCCGAAGATTACACCAATATGTTTTTTATCTTGACATCATGCCAAGGTAATGCAGCAGGTGCAGTAAGAGAGTATCGTAGACGATATATCAACCGTCGTGTCTTAAATTTAAGAAATTTTCTTGGGATTGAAAGAAGGTTACGTGAAATCGAATAAGTATTAATAACGACGCCTAAACTAGGAAGGTCAAGGAATATCCGAACCCCACATGTTGAAGAGGAGGTATTGGAGGCAGTGGAGGAAGACCCCGAAATTAGCACTCGAAGGTTGGGTCTACAACTGGGACCTCGCCAATCCTCTTCGTGGCGAATATTACATGATCAGCAGTTGCATCCTTATCACCACACTAGAGTGTAAGAATTATTATAAAATTGTCAATAAAATTGCTTCAGCATGCCTCTGATTTTTGCAATTTGCTTGAAACCGGCCTAACATGATGAAAAATCATAAGAACAAAAAGAGTTTCTAAATTTAATAAGATATCCAATAAATAAAATAAAATTCTTAATTTGACACAAGACAAAAAATATTTGACCTTGAACTTTACCGGACCACCCTGTATAGGACACATCTTCCATATCAGTACGAACTTGGTCCAATGAGCATGTAGCCCATTAAAATAAAGAGGAGGATCTACAATTTGATCACCGTACGTCACTCCGCTTGAAGGTTATTAGGAGACAACTGGTTGCCAGGCATCTGCTTTAAGGAGCTGTAACTCGGTTAGGAGGCGCGCTAGGAAAAAATGTTATAGGAAAATCTTCATTTCTGAGGCACCCCAACTTACAGTTAGATTTAATGTACTTTCTTTTGAATCACCCTATATATACACAGGGTCCCAAAAGTATGGATACGCCTGAATAACTCATAAGGATAGCGAGACATGAGGAAAATGACCGCTATAAAAGTTGTTGAAGTCATCGGGGGCACCACTTGGTGATCTTGGATTTGACCTTGAAGGTCATTTTCAAGGCCACGTGAAGGTCCACTTTCATTTTTTTTTAAATAGGAACCCCCATTTTTGACCCCAAATTCTGAAAGAGCGAAATATTTTGTATTAGAATTGTAAGGCGTCAAATTGACCCTAGGTCTGAAGGTCAAATGTCTCGAAATTTTCAGGCTGGTATCTCATCAGGATAGCGAGATATGAAGAAAATAACCTTTATAAAGTTATTGAAGTTATCGAGGGACACGACAAGGCTAAATCTAAGCCTTGAAGATGATTTAAGGTCATTTCAAGGTCAACTTTGTTTTTTTTTAGCTAGGAACCCCGGATTTTGAAATCAGTCAGTAAATGATTTAAGGATTTTCAATATATTTTTTGTTTAAAATGCCAGAAATCCTATCATGTTGTGATTTGCATAATACCTAGGTAATATTTTGTAATCTCCAGATGATGCTGATATGGTTGGCGAAATGCGTATCGAGTGTTAGTATTGGAATGTTGTGCTCAAATGTTTTGGTGTTGCGGAAGCTATTTTAGAAGCAGTTATAACCTATTTAATTAAATCAAATAGGTGTATAATAAAAATTAAATTAGTATATTTTTAAGTACTGTAACGGTCAACGTTTTAAGTATTCGTAAATGTCTATTAAAATCCGCTAAATTACATTATTTTATATCTTCAGTACAAAAATTATCTAATTTGTTATTTTTATCGAAAAAGCATCTAACGCCGTCACTATCTTCAAGGTTTACCAGATTTTTTGGCATTCTAGAATAATGCGCGGGACACATACTTTGCAGACGGCAAAGCTAGACATTTTCCTCCAATAAGCGAGCACAATTATGACATAATGCCTAGTTGCCTTGGTTACAATCCCAGAAAACGGTTTATTTAGGCACGAATATGAAACCACAAAGGTGAGTTATGTGAGTCACTCTCCATACAGGCTGCAAGCTTGGAGATCGTCAAAATTATGGATGGAATTTGAGCCATTTAAGTGTTTATTAGTTATGAGATTTAACTTCTTTAATGAATTATACCGATTAGTTGGGAAGTTAACATTAAAATATGTCTAGTGTAAACGTTCCTGAATTAAAATAGTATTTTTTGGTGCAATAATAGCTACCTTAAGTGAGTTTACTAAGAAAGTATAGTTTAGAGTTAGTGTTTAATATACCTGTAATGGTATAGTTATGCGGTTTGTTGAGATTACAGCTGGTATCAACCTATAATTTGAGTTTGTAACCATGAATGCCCTCATCCCCTTTGTTGAAGTTTCGTAAGCACATTTACATTTCTCCCTTGTGTGTACCGGTAACTGCAAATAGCTCCGGACTACATTCCATTATCTCTCGTTTTACAAAAAGACGCCAATTTGGTGCAACATTCAGTATCGTGTGAGGGCATTTCGTTACTCTTTTTCGCGAGTGCCCGTACTATCTCTTAAAGACTGTTAATAAGATTTCTTAGAGAATATTATTTAGGTATTATGCAACTTACACACTTTTTTATTTATTATGAGAATACCTACTTTCTGTATATTGGGTAATCTGGGCACGCTAATATACTAGTTAGGTAAATACTTTAAAACACTTATTATTGGAGAACCAATCAAAACAACTACTCTTCTAACTAATACTGACGAAGTATTGAATTATATGATAGGATTCTTAGCATTTTAAAGAAAAAAATATATTGAAAATACTTAAATATTTACATTTAATCATTCACACTTTTGTATTTAATATGAAATTATCTACTTTCTGTATATTGGTACCTTAATCGGGTCACGCTAATATACTACTTAGGAAAACACTTTAAAACACTCATTATTGGAAAACCAATCAAAACAACTACTCTTCTAGCTAATATTGACGAAGTATTGAATTACACGATAGGATTCCGGGCATTTTAAGGCAAAAAAATATACTGAAGATACTTAAATTATTTATTGAAATTCAGACATTCACAAGAATTATTGAACTTTACATTCTATTTCAACTCTAGAAAAGTTGTACAAGTTTTTTCGAACTCGTTAGTTCTCATCAGTAGAGTATAGAAACATTCATTCATTATTTACAAGACTATTCTTGATTTATTTTCTACAATTAATTATTTTTATTTATTTGCTTTTATCATGATTAGAGATTATTATTTAGGTATTATGCAAATCACAACTTACACACTTTTTTATTTATTATGAAAATACCTACTTTCTGTATATTGTTGCCCTAATCTGGGCACGCTAATATACTAGTTAGGTAAATACTTTAGTAGTAATACTTAGCAATTACTTTAGGTAAATACTCATTATTGGAGAACCAATCAAAACAACTACTCTTCTAGGTAATACTGACGAAGTATTGAATTATATGATAGGATTCTTAGCATTTTAAAGAAAGAAAATAGTGTTTTAAAGTATTTACCTATCTAGTATATTAGCGTGCCCAGATTAGGGCAACAATATACAGAAAGTAGGTATTTTCATAATAAATAAAAAAGTGTGTAAGTTGTGATTTACATAATACCTAAATAATATTCTCTAATTAAGATTTCTTGTTTAATACCTGTAAATAATTTTTTGTACAAAGCATATTACGTTTTATTTTATGTATCTTGTAGTCTAAGAAGCTACTATGTATTTCATTTTCTATGTTATTACCTTTATTTGTAGAGATTTGTTTATGATAGGAAATATCAACATTAGTTTATTAGTAAAATGGTATTTAATCTCTTCATTTAGTAATAATAACGTTGTCCAAATAATACCTTAGTTATTTATCTTTTAAAGTATTTACAGTAGTTTTTATGTATTGTGGCCTTTTACCAATAATTATTGATTTATCTTATCCGTATCTATTTACCTTTTTTAGTACATGATAAATCTGGCTGTCTCTCTGTATATCTTTTATTCAGCTTGATCTTTGTAAACGTAATCCAAGCACATATTTTATTTGCCCGCCCCTTATCATCAATTGCTCTACCACTACCTTTTATATATACGATAAATATTGTTATTGTTAAATAGTTGAATTTTAATTTAATTAAGAAACTAGCGGCGACGTTATAGTACTGCATTAGAGCTATTAAAGTTTATTAATACATTTGTGTGAAACGGTGTAGAAATATAATGCCAAAATATATAAAAAATCCAATATACTTTCCGAATTACACTACAAAGGGGACTCTATCCAAAGGTAATCCTGTCTGTAAGAATTAGCGTCTCTATAATCCATGTTTTCATTTGTTACATTAATGGCCAGTTTTTATTCAAAGAGCTATACCAACCTTATGGGTTTTAATGGACTTTTAAAACGTGTTTTCTCTATCCCCGCTATTTGGAAGTGTTATTGTAAAGATTCAGTATTACCTTTTTAAATTTTAATGGGGGCATGTAGCTGCCGAGTTAAATTGAATGCTTTGGATTTTAGAGTATTTTTGCTTTCGAATTATTTATTTTATTTTATCGCCTTCTTTATACTAACATCCTGGCGGATTTTAGCTGTAGCTATTCCATCACTCAACGAGGACATACACGCACATAACAGAATACTACACAACAACAATTTCCTGCGACATTGTCATGTACCTGAGACGTCACTCGAGCTCAGAAAAGATAACAGCGACTAGCCCTGTGTTTTCGCTCTACTGTGATTTAAACTAATTAATCAACCAAAACAACTTTATTGATAATTAAATACACAAGGAATTTTCGACATCTGTACCGGGAGCTAAACAGATATCCAAAGCGCGAAGCGCCGTAGTAGTTGAAAGGCAGAACAAGACGGGGCCGGAACAACTTATTATGTGAATGAATTAAAAAATGTATTAAAATTAAAGTTCTTAGTAAGAGTCATAAAACTTCAAAAATGTGGAAAATTAAAACAAAATTTTCATATTCTGATAAGGGAAAAATGACCAAACCAAAAAACCCGCTTCAGATAATTCACACAGTATCGAGTGGATGCCAAGCCGGTTAATTTATAGTACCTAAAAAAATATTATAACTTCAAAAGTTGCTGATAAGGGAGAAAACAATTTAGGATAAACAACAAAAGGGCACCAAAATGAGCAAAAAGTGAATTATTTGTCAATTATCGTAGACAGAAGTGGTGAATTATAGAGGACTAGCTGATGCCCGCGACTTCGTCCGCGTGAAACTTCATCCGCGTCTAATTAGGAACATTGACATACTAACCCACTGCACATTCATTGCACTTAAGGAAACCCACTACGGATCCATAGTGCTCGAGAAAACCCACTGCGTATCCTTAGTACTTGGGGAAACCCACTGCGCATTCATGGTACTCGAGGAAACCCACTGCGCATCCATAGTGCTCAGGGAAACCCACTGCGCATCCATTGTACTCGAGGAAACCTACTGCGCATCTTTAGTACTCGGGGAAGTCCACTGCGCATCGCAGTTTGTCTATTTTTGTGATAGGGCGATTTAAACGAAAAAAAATATTATTTTAATCGACAAGAGAGCATATGGGCGGGTATGTGTCAAATTTCATGCTTAAAAACATCCCTCTCCCTGTTCGCCCGTTCGGGGGCGCACAGTGGGGCAAATAACTGATTTTTTGGACAAACGATAATTCCCAAGCCTGGAATTAATGAAACTTAAATTTTTTTTTTTTAAACTATTCGTTATAAAATTGCTTTTAATTCTATAGAGCCCGAATTTTGAAATTTCAAAATTAAAGATGGCTAATCCAATATCGCGGACATAAATTTTGAAAGCAAATTAAAATTTTATCAAAAGATTGTGTAAAATTATAAAAAATTGTTACTTGGCGGTTTTTTTTTGTTTCTAATCTCATTTCTGATCCCCGAATTTTGTGATTCAAAAAACCAAGATAGCGGATCCAATATTACGACCATAATATTTTTTTAAACGAAATGTACATGCACAAACTGTTAAAAATTGTTACTTAGGACTTTTAAGGGTTTCTGATCGAGAATCTGAAATCTAAATTACGTAATATCGTAATCCAAAATGGCGAATCCAATATGGCGGCCATAATATTTTTTTAATTGACATGTAAATGCGCAAATTGTTAAAAATTGTTACTTAGAGATTGTTGATCATGAATCTGAAGTCCAAATTAGGTAATATCGAAATCCAAGATGTCGGATGCAATATGGCGGCCATAATATTTTTTTAAATGAAGATGTACATGCGCAAATTGATAAAAATTGTTACTTAGGGCTTTTAAGGGTTTCTGACCATGAATATGAAGTCTAAATTATGTAATATCGTAATCCAAGATGGCGGATTCAATATGGCAGCCACAATATTTTTTAAATGAAATGTACATACGCAAATTATTAAAAATTGTTATTTAGGAGTTTTAGGGGCTGCTGATCATGAATCTGAAGTCTAAATTACGTAATATCGAAATCCAAGATGGCGGATCCAATATGGTGTCCGTAAGTTAAAACAGAATGATAAATCAAGAATTGAATTATTCAGTGATATAAAATTTGTGAAATACGCCTATATGCCCGTTTAAGATTTGGCCAACTAGATTTTGTTTACAGCTTATAGTATTAATATCACTGCTCGTTTGTGACTTGACTAATTAGGTTATTTTAAAGGTATTATATTATTGGTATATGTTATGTTAGGCTTAGAGCCCCTTTCTACTCAAATTTTATTTTCTACATTAAGTAATAATAGGTTTATAGCCTTCCTGCTCCTTTATGATTTGACTTATGAGGTTACATTAGGTTTAAAGATGTCAACATTTTTTATTGGTTTTCTCATTTTATTGTAAGATGGCATATTCGAATCTGCCATCTTAGAATTCGAAATTACGAATTCGTAGTCAGCAATCGCAAAAACCTGCAAGTAACAATTTTTAACTATTTTCGCATGTACATTACAATTTTTTAAAAATTTATGGCAGCTATATTGAATTTAATTTTCTGGTTTGCAACATATCGAAATTTTAATATCCGAAATGAGATTAGAAAATTGCGAAACCCCCGAAAAACAAATTTTAACAGTTTCCTTCTTGATTTGTCATTCTTTTTTAACTTACGGACACCATATTGGATCCGCCATTTTGGATTACGATATTCCGTAATTTAGATTTCAGATTCTCGATCAGAAACCCTTAAAAATCCTAAGTAACAATATTTAACAGTTTGTGCATGTACACTTCATTTAAAAAAATATTATGGCCGCCATATTGGATCCGCTATCTTGGTTTTTTTGAATCGCAAAATTCGGGGATCAGAAATGAGATTAGAAACCAAGAAAAACCCCCAAGTAACAATTTTTTATAATTTTAAACAATCTTTTGATAAAATTTTAATTTACCTTCAAAATTTATGTCCGCGATATTGGATTAGCCACCTTTAATTTTGAAATTTCAAAATTCGGGCTCGATAGAATTAAAGGCAATTTTATAACGAATAGTTTAAAAAAAAACTAAGTTTCATTAATTCCAGGCTTGGGAATTATCGTTTGTCCAAAAAATGAGCTATTTGCCCCACTGTGAGGAATCTCTTTTTGAAAACCGTCGAATACGTGTCGCGATTTTAGACCATCTACCACCCCCTCAAACAGTGAAAATCGAAATTTCGTCTTGCTCGTGTCTAATAGATTACAATAAAGTGTATTTCTGCCAAATTTTACGTTTCTAGGTCTAATCGTCTCCGTTTCCGTTCACCTGTTTGGGGGTCTCTTTTTGAAAACCATCGAATATGTGTTTCCTTATTTCCTCAGAAGATTCCATCACTCTGATTTACGCATTTTCAGAGATACGGATACCTCAGCTCATGTGGAGTAATCACTTATGGGGCATAATTAAAAATTCGTTCCAGTTGTCTAACACAAAGCTGACTATTTGTTTACTAACCTTGAGCCGTACATTAAGAATGAAAGGGAACGGAATAAATAGGCTCCGTCACCTACAATTGGGACAACAGTATGTTGTACAACTTCTCCATTATTACTTAGATTTTCTTTAGCCATTTCGTTAAAAAAAAGTAAAAATTCAGAGATTTCCCAATCCTTGCAACCATTGGAGACATTGGAAATGATAACACCGTATATGAAACAATAATAATATTGTATCTTCTAACGTGCCAAAATGACTTAATTATAGACATCATTTCAGTGTCAAAATGATATAATTTGCCGTTTGCACCGTATATGTTTAAACCATTTACTACCCCCGTTTTGAACCCTTCAAAAAGCGAAAATCGAAATTTCGTCTTACACGTATTCAACAAAAAATATTTCTGGCAAATTTCACGCATCTAGATATAACCGTTTCCGAAAAAGCCTAAGATTTGAACCCCCCTTTTCCCCCTCTTGGGGGTCGAATTTCGGAAAATCCCTTCTTAGTGGATACCTACGCCATTCGAGGAACCGCTATGCAAAATTTGAAATTTCTAGACCCATCGGTTTGAGCAGTTGATAGTTGATAGATCAGTGAGTCAGTCAGTCAGGGTATTCTTTTATATTTGAATTACCTTTTTTGACATTATAATCTGTTTCAGCGACCTCGAAAACCACCTTATATGTCAATTGCTTTTTGTTTAAATAATTAATAAACAATTTCCTCACGATTATATGTTTATAACTTTTTATTTTAAGCTATGTAAAAGTGATATCAAACGGTTTTAGGAAAACCGAAGCTTCCCGTAATTATTTAAAAATAATGCATATTTTCAGACTCCACTACATATTTTTCACATAGTCCTGTCGAAAACAAAATTGACACCTTTTATTTGCATTTTTTGAAGTAGGCTAGCCTATTCAGGCTCATAGCAACCGACTTATTTAACAACTAAAAATCAGTTTTGAAGTCTTCAAACCACATCACTTTTAAACAAGATTATTAAAATGTTTATTTAATTTTTATTATGAAATTGTTTGTTTTCCTTGCAGTCGTAGAAAGAATGTTGTAAACAACACGTTTGAAAACATCTTTTCACACTCATTCGACTTGTGGAACTCGCCTTCGGCTCATTCCACCAAACTGTCTCATTCGTGTGAAAATATTTATTTTCAAAATTTGTTGTTTAAAATACTATTTTCGTCTCATTTTTTTCCAAACGGTCTCCTAGGTACGCGCTGCGCCATCGGCATCTGAAAATCGGCATCAGACGGGATGGTATGATACAGTTTGGTCATTTTTGAAATTGCGGTCAGGTCAGACGCTGCGCGTAAAATGTCTGGATTTCATATTTTTGGGTTCAGGGTCATCTAATATATCTATTTTATATGGTTTTGGCCGGGATGCTATTAGAAAAAAATGTCTGTCGTGGGCTCTCGTGCTAAGAGATACTACAAAGAATATCTTGTCAAGGAGGCTCCTTGTAATAATAATATACTAGCATGATCAGACTTAGATCATCAGTTGAAAGTTATCTGCCAAATACCCAAAATAATGTTTTTTAGGAACTAATGACCTTTTCCATTTTTAAGGACACTATATAAACGTGTGACGTTATGAAGAATTATTTGTCTTTTAAATGCGGTCCTAACAGTTTTCAAAGTAATATGGTGACGATAGGCGCATACAAGTCGTGTATAACTTTTCGGATATCAGTCTTTACGGAAGCAGACACATCTCTAACTTATTATTATTTTGCAGTGTTCCCTCGTGAGCGAAGTTTGTGTGCAGAGTGTTCACTATTAGCGAGTTTTCTACGATTACATTCTGCACTTCTCTTTCACTCAGACGATTTACCCGCGCAACGGATGGCGGTGACCCAATTTACCATTATTATCATTCTACGTTGGTCTAGTCAAACCCATGTGGATTGACGCGTTCATATTGCGTGAAATTCAAAAAAGGTTTTTAATTACTTTTATAAAGATCAAGGAGACAAGCGCTTCAGGCGGAAAGATATTTTTTTTTGTTTTTTTTTAATCGCCTTATTTTATTTTAATGTCCTAGCGGAGTTTAGCCAATGGCTATTCTACCACTCAACCAGGACGGACACACACATAGACAACATCACAACACCCATTCTCTGCGACATTGCCATCTGCCGCAGCTGAGACTCGAACTCAGGAGAGGAGAGCGACTAGACCGTGTTGTCTCTCACACAACCGCAGTCTAGCCTACTGCTACCGTCTCGGCAACACGAGGAAAACGCCACTACACATCCATACCCTAGCCAGGATCCGAACCCGGAACCCCGTGGTCGCAAGCTTAATACCAAATTACCAAATTAACCTTGAGCACTGCGCCACCGAGTCGGAGTATTAAGCATGAACAACGCAGTATTAAGTATCCATATACTCGCAGTTGTAGAAAATTTTGTCAGTATTGCAGCCAAATCCAATGTTTACAGGATACTTCAATCTGCAGGAGTTTTTTCATATATAATATCAAAGTTATATAATTTTGTCGGCAAAATTTAGTGATTATTAAGAGAGTTTGTCGCTTGGCAATTTCGTAAGTAACATTGACAGATAAAAATAACGAGCCATTGGGTGAGTTATTTTTGTTAATGTCAAGAGCGAAATTGCCAAAGCAACCAGCTCGAGTAGAATAATCATTAAATTTTGCCAGACGAAATTATATCACGAACGGTATTCGTCATGACTATTTCATGAATAAAAATTTGGAAATGGTCTCTTCAATGTTCTCAGTGGATAAATCACCAAATCTTGGAACATTTGGGGCCGTTATTCTCGCACATTTTTTACAACTGACATGAATTGACGTTTGCAAAAATTATTGTAATGATGCCGACTTGTGGAATCGGTTACTATGTTTTCAAAAAACAAAGGAAAATTTGCCGCTGAAAAACAGGTTGGTTGCTTCATGCTGGCTTTTTATTGGTTAAGCAACCCTGGCAAAATTTTAAATTTTAAATTTTGTCGATGCGAAACTATTTTTTGATTAAAATGATCGATTCTGATTGGACGAAATTTATAGGAATGAAATAGTCAATGACAATGAATTCAGCTCCATGGTATTTTGAAGATTTATATGGGGGCCTATATCGAGTGGGCATATGCAGGTTTATGACCTCGTTGTTGGAAACACTGCCATCTTGGAAATAGTCGGTACGGTACGAATTTTTTTGCGGCATCTCAACTCCAAGGGATGCCATTTGGTACGATTGTTCCTTACTCCAATGTCCTCTTCCAAAAAGAAAATAGAAAAAATGAAAAGCCGCGGGGTTAAAAGGGTATAAGCTAAATATGATAAAATGATTACTTAAAATGCGTCAAATTCAGTGAGCAAAAGGTATACGAGATGAAAGATATAATAATGATTAGTAATCAATAATTAATAATTAATTTCCCCGAGTGGACAAAAATGTCTATCCCTGGCTAAGCTCAGTTAAGATGGAGTGGGTACGTGGTCGCAGTTGCATTGGTCACCTGAAAACAAACTACGAAAATAATTTAACGAGTGCATATTTAACAATAATAAGCACTTAGTATCACAAGGTTATGATACGTATATACATGAAGGCCCTTTTCGAGGGCGATTTAATGGTACCTAGATAGTTTCGACCTAAGTAACGAGACCTTAAGGGCCAAAAGAAAATAAAGTAATGTGGGGAGTCAAACAACCCCAAAAGCTATATGCCTCAATGTAACGTAGAAAAAGGCCTTTTGCTCGTAGTACAAAAAACGAAAAAAAAAAACTATATCGTTCAAGGTATACTAAACACATACATGTGATCTCTAACTACCACTAATATACTAATATATAAAATGATGCTTACTTAATTACACGGAAATATATATAGCTTAAACATTTTAATTTCCATGGCTTATTCTAGTTACACAAAAATCAAATCGACGAGTTTACAACTAATTTACACGTGACATCTTAACATAAATAAACGTAAATGGACATAAAACAGATTAAAAATCTGTATAAACGTGGCCCATCTTCACCACACGAACACCATAAATAAGTTCTAATTCACAAAAATGTTAATAAAAACACGCACACAGAGGTAGGTCGATGGTCAGATGCTCCGCTCCAACTCTCAACGAGAAAGTGAAAGTAAATATACACAAGATTACTTACAGTCAGGTGCTTTCTTAGGTCTGACATACAGTAACACTCCGTGGGACACGATCCTCTAATTAGGCGCCACTGAAGTGGCCGACAAGGGGGTAACAATGCCCCAGCTCTGCCACCACTGCGCTGTTCCCAGACTACTTATCGAGGTTCACACATATCATAGAACCCACAATCCAAAGGTCATCATAAAATCTGAACTCACAGAGTGAAAACTCTTGGGGTGCCGAAGGAAAGACCCTAGGGTGCTAAGAGAAAACTACCAGGGAAGGTCAACTACCATGTGCACTAAAAGTTGACTAAAGGAAAATTGCTAGGGTGCCAAAGGAACCCTAAAATGTAATGACAAAAATAATCCCTCGTTAAGATGGAAAGGCGTTTAGTACTTAAGGTTGTAGCCGGTTCCTTCCAAAAAAAAAAAAACAATTTCAACAG
Source organism: Rutpela maculata (assembly GCA_936432065.2). Taxonomy (NCBI): domain Eukaryota; kingdom Metazoa; phylum Arthropoda; class Insecta; order Coleoptera; family Cerambycidae; genus Rutpela; species Rutpela maculata. Next base: position 64,914,521 of record OW386289.2, read on the forward strand.
ACAAAATTAAGGAATATGCCAGCTTGAGATCCCACAAAATTTGGTTTTATCAGGGGTTTCCGCACCAATATAATAACCATAATTGCCAATAATACTCCAACAACAACCAAATAGAAACCCCCGTGATCAAGGTTGTATCTTCCAATTCCGTGTTTGCATGCTATACATATTTACATAACGCTATTGCCCAGCGGCCGGCGTAGTTAACTCCACAAGAACCAAAAACCAACCATGCCGCCTTCTCCATTAATCGGTTCGTCAACAAGGCCAGGTGAGGAGCACTATTAGGCAACTCCACATACACAACCTCAACCATCTAGCGTCCGGCAGGAGACACCAGCAGCACAAGTGGTTGACTACCAAAAATTATTAAGGTGTAATGCTAGAGACAAAAAATACCTCCGCGATCTGAAGCGGAAACATAATGAAAACAGAGTACTACGTGACATGGGACCCAGGTATACAGATAGCTAAATCAGCTTATTTTCCATAAACAATACGCCGAAAAGAGCAGCGAAACATAAACTACACTGTGATCTCTTCGGACGGGAATAACTTGTATAATTCAGAATTGAACTTCCTTGAACTTGAACTCCCTTAAGGCAAGTTATTTAGATTGGACCTCTTGGGGATATCATGTAAAAAAAAAACGTGTTTTGAACTCTACCGCTATGGTAATGTGGAAAATAGTTTTGTTGGAATAATTTTCAGCACGACGCGACGCGACGCGACGCGACGTAACACTACCAGAAACTTTTTTAAGTTCCGCACCTACTTTGGAGTGTTATAAAAGTATACACGTTGATATTGAGTATAGATATTGAAAGCATGGGATTTGTACATTTTTTTCATGCTCTATAAATTGATAACACCTATTTTTAATATGAGATTTGCCAAAAAGGCTAAAAAGGAGAAAAACATTTTTCAACCCATCCATTCTTATCTTTCTCACGCTATAAATCGTAAAATATTAATCATACGAAAAAAAGTAAAACGATCAAGATTATAGACAATTTCAATCTCTACAAATTTGTGTCTGTATTACTTCCACATCCAGTGGAAGTATAGTAACGACAAAAAATTTTTTAAAAATTTTTATTGTTCAAATTGAGCGAAAAAAAAATTTCTGTCTGTCTGTCGGACTGTCGGTCTGTAACTTTTTTTGTGCGCACGTTTACTCTGGAACCGTTTGAGATATTGACTTGAAATATGGTACACATATGTACTTTAACGAGATCTAGAACAAGATTATATTTTCATCTTGTCCCGTCGAAGGGTTGGGGGGCAAATTGGGGTAAATTTGGAGTAAATAGGTAAATCAAGCAGGTAAGAGTTCATAAAATTGATATTTAGTATAGACAAGAGAAGCTAAGGTCACAAAAACAAATTTTGGCATTAGCCACCCCCCCTTACCACCCCCGCCCTATTATTAAAAGGGATGAAAAAAAAATGTGATTTAGTGTGTGTACAAGAACCATAAACCTCAAAATATTTTTTACTTTATCCACCCCCCACTCCCACCCCCTGTCACCACCCCCACCCCACTACCGGGTATCGTTTTATGGGTTTTTGGGGTAGAGGAATTCAAATATTATATTATTAAAGTTCCATAACCAATTATTTCCAGATACAAAATTTTTTCGTTGTGTGACTTGGATAGAAAATCCGAATGTGGAAGTAGTGATTCCTTGGGCAGCGGTTTTTTTTCATATTTTACAGGAAGCAACATATTCAAAAAAGAAACTCAACCATTTTTTCAAGTTGACGGCATTTCCACCTGGACAACGGAGGTCAGAGATTTGCATAAGCACATGGGTAGACCCCTCTGCAAGCCATCAAAACAGCATGGAATTAATTCGATTTTATTACTACGAACTATTTCGGAACGTACAGACTGGACTAGGAGTATCTCAAAGAGGTCGAGATAGCTGAAAAGTTGTTGTATAGACCTGTCGATCATTCATAATCATCTGTTCATAAGGAGGTCACTATTCCGCCAAACCGTCACGGTTTCAATATGTATTGATTACATTAAGTGGAACTGGCAGTGAAACCGGAAATATCATAAATATAAAACAGGAACAATTGGAAGTGTCTAACCACTAAACATCGTTCAACAAGTATCTTTTTGTTGTTGTTTTGATGCCCATTATATAAGAATTTAAGAGTGCTATTAAATATGTAGCATCGACAGTCAAGGATCGAAAAATATTATAAGGTATTAACCAAGTGAAATTGTAACACATTTCATACGTAACGGGGTATCTCGTAAATCAATAGACACAAAACAACTACGTAATGTTCAAGTCAAAACATAAAGATTTAATCTAACTTATCTCTAAACCAAGTTGTAAATGTGAGGAGATATAGCCTTCCAAAGTCTGCGCTAAAATTTCGAATTGCGAAAAAAGTTAAAGTGCCTTGAAACTTGTTTTGTTCTCAGGAATGTTATCAAAAAAGATAGTTTTTGAGAAAAATGAAATTATGTAATTTAAGAAATATTTCAATTGTTTTGTTATTAGTAGATGAGCTATAAAAGCCCTGCGCCCAAATCCCATGCATTCTCTTGTAAAAGTTTATTCTGGTGTTTTAAGAAATGATGCCAACTTGGTGGTCCAAACGCAGTTCATCATTGGGTGTATTTTGAATGGCCTTTAGCACCCTCTAGCGTCGAATAGATAGCTTGGGTACTATTTTCTTAAGAAATATTTCCAACGAGTTTAAACGTGTGACTTATTTGACGCTAGAGGGGCTAAGGATCATTAGAACCCGATCATGAAATGCGGTTTCGCCCACCAAGTTGGCTTCATCTCTTAAGAAAAAAACAGAATGAACCTTCATAAAAATAGTATGAGGTTTTTGGCGCAGAACTCTTATAGCTTATCTACTGCTATTGAATATTTAATTATTTTTTAAGTAATAGTTTTCTGTGAAACTAGTAAGGAAAAGTGCGTGGTTTTTTCACTCATACAAAAATTTCAAAACGAGGAGTTAACCGAGTTTTGTAATCGTACAATCGAAATAATCTCTCACGCGTTTCATTCAATATCTTCCCACGACCATTCAATTTTCAATTCAACATAGATTTATTATTATTTGTAGTCCGACAGCCGTTCTTGGATTCCGCCAGACATCCACGACGCTCGGCATCGTAGCGGTTGAAAGACCCGACAAAGCGGGACTGCATCAAATTAACAAATTAAAATGAACTTGTGACCAAGACTCCTTCCGTGGAAGGACGAATTAAAATTGGTGACATTTGAACATCCAAAAGGAATGAAAATTGTTTTTTGTTTATTGTTAGCCTTAATCTGGATACCCTAACTCTAATATTTGAGAATAATTGATACTCAATATTTAAAGTATCTTAATGTCATCTTCTGTTTTAAAATGCTAAGAATTCATATAATTCAATACTTCTCAGTATTTGCTTAATTTATCCTCTGATGATGTATGTTCGAAATGGCTTAATTTATTTAATACCTAAATAAAATGTTTCTGGTCGTGAATAGGAAATATATAAATTGCACGTCCATGTGAATGGTTGGTTTATAACGATAATAACCAAGGACAATAAATACAAACGTCTTTGCCGGTTATTAACGGTAACAACATAGCCCATAACATTTATTTATACACAATTTTATATTTTTAAAAGAAGCAAAACTTAACTCATCGTAACTTACTCGATAGACGGCGGAACGGGGAGCTGTTTGTCGAATCCTGCCTTTCCTAGTAGCCAGTATGTGTCCATTTTGCCTTTTCCCTTAATTTCGGTGGGTCCCCTGTATTCTATTTGGTAACCACCAGCCCGTTCCAAGCGGTTCTTTGTAGCCTCAGACAGGTGAATCCTCCACGCGGAACCTATAACAATATTTTGCAAAAAAGGGGGTATACTCGTGAAGCCATAGAGCTCCAGTTTAGATAAAGCAAGCAAATCATCTTATAAATAGACGATTTGATGGAGAAATAAAATTAAGGATAAGAAATAGAGATTTTGAATATAATAAAGCTAGGTTACAAGGCAGTGATGAAAACTGGAAGAAATTCAAGAAAAAGAAAAGTCTGGTCGCCAAAACAATACACATACAGAGAAACCAGAAGAAATATTATGAAAATTTCTTGTTCTTATTCTTCTTATTCGCAATATCTTGACAAATATTTTGGGATTCATGCATTTGTTCAATTTTAATAGGTTAAAATAAAAATATTAGTGGAGAAATGTGAAAAGGAATGCAATAAATCATGAACTGTAAATCAAAAAATACCTCCGTTAGAGAAATATATTTTGAGAATGATTAAATTCATGATAGCCCATAATTGCAGAGAAATTTAATGGCTATCTTATTAATACTACAGAATAAATAGTTAATGATAAGGATGAATCTAAAGGTATAACCTTTGAATAGGGAATTGAAAGACCATTAACAATTTTAAATAACTTTAAACACATTAGTTTTTAAGATACAGGGAGTAACGTAAATGATTTGAAAAAGATAACTCAGTCGACGAAATAGCTAAATATGTCATTAAAACTGATTTACGATAATAGGTAAAGAACTGCTTAAAATAATAAATGCATCTACAGAATGAGGGAGTAATTTCAGACAGATGGAAGTTTGTATCGGTTCCTGTATAAATCCAAAAAAGAAAGTGAGGAATGTCGTCTGACCAATATGCAGCCAATTTGTGAAAAAGAAAGGAAACATTTATAAATGACTAGATTTTTGGGCATGTCTATAACAATAACATTCTTATTGAAAGCCGTCAGTCATATCAGGAGAAAAACTCGTATGGGCCATTGATTCAACTCATTATATCTAAATGAAAGGAAGTTGTGGATCAAGGAAAAATTATGAAAATATTTTTATACCTCAAACGTGCTTTTGAGAGAATTGATCTGAAGTTGGCTATGAAATTCATGAAAGTCATTTAAAATCATTATCAACGTACTAAATTGAAGATGTGACCTCGAGTAAGAAAGAAGTAAGATTCAGTGTGCCTTAAGGAACTGTTTTAGGTCCTCTGCTATTTCTATTGCTTATAAACGATCCCACATATTGTTTAAATAAGAATGCAGTATTAAATCTATTTGCTGATGATACGGCAATATCTGTTTATGGAAATGGTATCGAAGAAACTGTAATTAAAATGCAGTTAGGTTAGAAAAAATAGAATTGTGGTATATCTATAATTCATGAATTTTAATCAAACACTAGTAAATCGTCATCTGATATTTATGTAATTCACATATTTGTTATTGAATTTTTATACGAATATGCTTTTTGTTTCGTATTAGATTGTAACAACTATTTTATTTGTGATATCCTCAGAAGAGAGCAAAAAGTATTTACCTGTAGATTCCATTCTCGATGCTGTGTTAACAGTATCACCAAAGAGGCAGTACCTTGGCATTGTAAGGCCAACCACACCAGCACAGCATGGTCCCGTGTGTAGTCCTATCCTTAGTCTTAGAGGAGTTCCCGGCAGATGTCTTATACAGAATCTCCCGCTTTGATACAGTAAATCTAAGGCCATCGTAGCTACCTAAATGACAAAAGAATCTGTAAAAAAATGGACACGAAAATGCAATCATAATTATTAACACGATGATCTGACAGATTTAAAGGAGCGAGGTATCTATTTCGAAAGATAAAAGTTACCGCTCGCTATATTTGTTCCTATAAATTCTCACATTTTATCAATACAATATTTTCATATAATTAATTGTTCCATTATTGAGTTAGTGCTAGTTAAACGAAAGCCCATTTGTTTTATTTATCCAATAGATTCCGAAAACGAGAAAAATAGTCCGCGAAAACTCGTGACGGTGTTAAATAATTATTTATAATAATTGGCTATGGATTTGGGGGTTGTCTACTATCTGTGGTGTGTTTATATAATTAAACTACTTGACGGATCATTATGAAATTTAATAGGGTTCAATTCTGACAATAGACGAGGCGATTAAAAAGCATTCAAGTGGATCCGTTAAGAATTGCAACCTGTAAAGTGTTTATGTACATATACAATGTGTCCCCAATGTAAACTTGTAAACTTTCTTATTTTTGATTTGTCGAGAAAAAGCCATTCTTTAAAAAAAGTTTTGCTTGTCTTAGGAAGTCATAAACAGTTTTGTCAAACTTAATAAAAGGATTGGTAATACAGAGAGTGCAAATTTACAGTTTATCTGATTAAATCCCGAGGGCATCGGCGGGAGAGATTTACTTTTTGATAATAAACTTCCAATTTGCACGAATTATATTACCTTTTGTTAACTTGGCTTGAGAAAAAAATTTATAGATAAAATTTAAAAGCACGAGTGGTATTTGGGGAGAATATTTCACAAATAAATAATTTATTAAGTATTTTTTCAATATTATGTTTTGTAATTATTTGCCTTCAGACGCTTTCTTCTCACTTTTTAGAGTTTACTGACCTTTATTTTCAATTTCATCATATACGTCACATAGAAATGCATTTCCAAAGCGACTCATCCAATAAAAAACCAAAGTAGGTATAAATAATATAATGGCAATGACAATCAAGATACGTTAGGTACTGTAACTTATAGACTGGTCTTCACAACAAAGAGTTCTCTGGCACGCTGCAACCAATCATACGAGTAAAGCCAAACAGTATTGCATTTTACCAATATCTCGCTTTTACGTTCTAAGGTCGCCAACATCAGATGAAATGTTACCGCCATCTAGCCATCTTAACTTAACTGGCGTAAACACTAAACAGTAAATTGTTCAAGAATTATTATATTAAAGTGTTTATTAATATATATTTATGTATTTAATCCATATTTTTAATTTAAGTAGAAAGAATTTTAAGTACAACGAATTATAATGTATGGTGATAGTGCAGAGTTTTGACTTTCCAAATAAAGTGTTAGGGTACCTGCTTTGTGATGGATTAGCATACGTAAGTAAATTTGTGAATTTAACATGAAATAATTGATTTGTCTGCTTCGTAGGCATTTGTGTTTAATTTTAGTTGTAAAGATTATTTTGTAGTTACGTTAGGTATGGTATTATAAGCCATTTAAAGCTGTGTATAACTTTTTACCATTAATTATTTTTATTGATTTGCTTTTATCATGATTAGAGAATATTATTTAGGTATTATGCAAATCACAACTTACACACTTTTTTATTTATTATGAAAATACCTACTTTCTGTATATTCTTGCCCTAATCTGGGCACGCTAATATACTAGTTAGGTAAATACTTTAAAACACTCATTATTGGAGAACCTATCAAAACAACTACTCTTCTTGCTAATACTGACGAAGTATTGAATTACGTGATAGGATTCTTAGCATTTTAACTTTTCTAGAGTTGAAACAGAATGTAAGGTTCAATAAATCTTGTGAACGATTGAATTTCAATAAATAATTTAAGTATCTTCAATATATTTTTTTGCCTTAAAATGCCAGGAATCCTATAATGTAATTCAATACTTCGTCAGTATTAGCTAGAAGAGTAGTTGTTTTGATTGGTTTTCCAATAATGAGTGTTTTAAAGTGTTTTCCTAAGTAGTATATTAGCGTGACCAGATTAAGGTACCAATATACAGAAAGTAGATAATTTCATATTAAATTAAAAAAAGGTGTGAATGACTAAATGTAAATGAATGATTTAAGTATTTTCAATATATTTTTTTTCTTTAAAATGCTAAGAATCCTATCATGTAATTCAATACTTCGTCAGTATTAGCTAGAAGAGTAATTGTTTTGATTGGTTCTCCAATAATGAGTGTTTTAAAGTATTTACCAATACTCTACTGATGAGAACTAACGAGTTCGAAAAAACTTGTACAACTTTTCTAGAGCTGAAATAGAATGTAAGGTTCAATAATTCTTGTGAATGACTGAATTTCAATAAATAATTTAAGTATCTTCAATATATTTTTTTTGCCCTGAAATGCCAGGAATCCTATCATGTAATTCAATACTTTGTCAGTATTAGCTAGAAGAGTAGTTGTTTTGATTGGTTTTCCAATAATGAGTGTTTTAAAGTGTTTTCCTAAGTAGTATATTAGCGTAACCCGATTAAGTTACCAATATACAGAAAGTAGATAATTTCATATTAAATAAAAAAGATGTGAATGACTAAATGTAAGTGAATGATTTAAGTATTTTTCAATATTTCTTTTTTTTAAAATGCTAAGAATCCTGTCATGTAATTCAATACTTCGTCAGTATTAGCTAGAAGAGTAGTTGTTTTGATTGGTTCTCCAATAATGAGTGTTTTAAAGTATTTACCTAACTAGTATATTAGCGTGCCCAGATTAGGGCAACAATATACAGAAAGTAGGTATTTTCATAATAAATAAAAAGTGTGCAGGTTGTGATTTGCATAATACCTAAATAATATTCTCTAATCATGATAAAAGCAAATAAATAAAAATAATTAATGGTAAAAAATAAATCAAGAATAGGCTTGTAAATAATGAATGAATGTTTCTATACTCTACTGATGAGAACTAACGAGTTCGAAAAAACATGTACAACTTTTCTAGAGTTGAAATAGAATGTAAGGTTCAATAATTCTTGTGAACGACTGAATTTCAATAAATAATTTAAGTATCTTCAATATATTTTTTTGCCTTAAAATGCCAGGAATACTATCATGTAATTTAATACTTCGTCAGTATTAGCTAGAAGAGTAGTTGTTTTGATTGGTTTTCCAATAATCAGTGTTTTAAAGTGTTTTCCTAAGTAGTATATTAGCGTGACCCGATTAAGGTACCAATATACAGAAAGTAGATAATTTCATATTAAATAAAAAAAGGTGTGAATGACTAAATGTAAATGAATGATTTAAGTATTTTCAATATTTTTTTTCTTTAAAATGCTAAGAATCCTATCATGTAATTCAATACTTCGTCAGTATTAGCTAGAAGAGTAGTTGTTTTGATTGGTTCTCCAATAATGAGTATTTTAAAGTATTTACCTAACTAGTATATTAGCGTGCCCAGATTAGGGCAACAATATACAGAAAGTAGGTATTTTCATAATAAATAAAAGAGTGTGTAAGTTGTGATTTGCTTAATACCTAAATAATATTCTCTAATCATGATAAAAGCAAATAAATAAAAATAATTAATTGTAAAAAATAAATCAAGAATAGGCTTGTAAATAATGAATGAATGTTTCTATACTCTACTGATGAGAACTAACGAGTTCGAAAAAACTTGTCAACTTTTCTAGAGTTGAAATAGAATGTATGGTTCAATAATTCTTGTGAACGACTGAATTTCAATAAATAATTTAAGTATCTTCAATATATATTTTTGCCTTAAAATGCCAGGAATCTTATCATATAATTCAATACTTCGTCAGTATTAGCTAGAAGAGTAGTTGTTTTGATTGGTTTTCCAATAATGAGTGTTTTAAAGTGTTTTCCTAAGTAGTATATTAGGGTGACCCGATTAAGGTACCAATATACAGAAAGTAGATAATTTCATATTAAATAAAAAAGGTGTGAATGACTAAATGTAAATGAATGATTTAAGTATTTTCAATATTTTTTTTCTTTAAAATGCTACGAATCCTGTCATGTAATTCAATACTTCGTCAGTATTAGCTAGAAGAGTAGTTGTTTTGATCGGTTCTCCAATAATGAGTGTTTTAAAGAATTTACCTAGTATATTAGCGTGCCCAGATTAGGGCAACAGTATACAGAAAGTAGGTATTTTCATAATAAATAGAAAAGTGTGTAAGTTGTGATTTGCATAATACCCAAATAATATTCTCTGTGTATAACTTGTCTCGAACCTACATAAGTTCCACACAGCATTGGCTTTGAAATTGGTAGTTGTCAACGTATGTGGTGTTCTTAGGTTATGTTTATATTATTATATTACTACATATATAATACAATGCTACAATTTACAATTTACGTTAACAATTAGTAATAAGCTAGAGAAGATATTTATAGATAAAATTTAAAAGCACGAGTTGTCCTATTTGTCGACAATATTTCATGAAACAAAACGTAAAAAAATGTTCGCAATATTTGTCGACGCGGCGACACAAAAAAAAATAGAGTGATAATTTTTTCGTGTTGGTACCTTCAAAAGCTGATCTAGGTTGGATTACCACTAACAATGATGTTTGATTGGTGCAATGTTGTGAAAAAACGGGCTCTCATTGGCTATCGCGTCAATGAGTGAAATAATCAGCGAAACTGAATGAAAACAAATTTTTCTTAAAAATATTTCCTAAAAAAGTATTATAAAGTGCCACCATAAATTTGAAAACATGGCGTTTGCCATTTAAAAAGACGCTGTTGACGTCACATTCGACAAACCGCTGAAAAATGGAAAATGCAAATGGACCCATATGTTACCCAAATATTTTTTTTGTAAAAAAGGCATCGCTTTGTTTCACAAGAATTTCCACTGGCACCATAATAATTAATGTAGATTAGATTCACTTCCATCAAAAGATTCATCTCCGTGACATTTTCAAGCAATGATTTTCAATTAGGTACAGAGAAATATGCAAATGAAAATAAACATTCACGTCTGTGAATGGAGCTATTTAAACCTTTGTTGCGAATTGAAATAAATGTAAATTTCTTAATTATTATGAGTGATCTCGCTAACAAGGGAATATTTTTTCATTCGCATTTCCACTAAGCACATTTTATTTTTACATTTTTACATTTAGATAATGTTTTATAACAAGAAACCCAACCACATCAAGGGTTTTCCCTACTGTTGATGTAAATAGAAATATTTCATTTTCAGCTGTCCTGGCGTTTGTATTATATGCACATACGTGTTATGTTTGTTATTTTTGCTTATATCCCAACGGTATCTAGTCGAATAAAACTGTTGCTTGTTCAACGATTGTTTGGAAGTGGAACAATTTTTTTGTGGAAATGCAATCTATATATTTTCAGAAATTTACAGTAAAGTTTTTAGACCAGTCGGAATAGCTTTTTTGTGCGAAATGTCATTTATCCGCAATTTTTTTTAAAGTATGTTTGGGATGTCCAAAAACATATGCCATCTATCCGCAAGCATGACAGGTAGGGCAACACACTTCACAAAACGTCAATTTTTTACCATTTTTTCGAGATTTGTTTTCATCGCAGATGATAAGGATTTTTTATTAGATTTTTTCCGGAACACGTAAACCAGCGTAGCAGGTCGAATAAAATTGTACTTCCAACATCATGAATATCCATTTCACTCCACTTTCATTGTTCGTCAGTGGTTACATAATCAATTTGGGGATAAATAGATTGGAAGATACGGGCCAATATTTTGACCATTTAGGAGCCCTGATCTCATGATTACGGACTCTTATTTGTGGGAGGTTAGACAAAAAGTGTATGCAGGCAGGATTTATAATAGTGTCGCTTTCCTAAAAGATAAAATAAGAGAGCAGGCTGTTGCACTAAACCAAATTCGAAACAATTACCAGGAGTCGAGAGCTCCAGTAGAACTATATGCAGAAATTGGTGGTCATTTTTCTTCTTCATATTTTAGCGGGGTGACGAAGGGTTGCCGCACTCAGGCCTTGCGGCTTATTGTGCTACCGCTACGAATTTAGGAAGTTCCGCTCATTCTGATCGGATTCTAACCCAAAATCCTTCCTATGGGGGCATTCCTTATTTCCTCCAGCACCGTAAAGCCAATGCCGAAATGTTTGTGCCTCAAGTTCATAAGACTAAGGCAGGAAGTTAGGACGTGGATAGAAGTTTCTTCCTCATCCCTGGAGAACCTGCAGTCGGGATTGTTAATCACTCCTATAGTGTGCAGGTGTTTTCTGAATGTGCCGTGTCCAGTCGAAAGACCTACCATGATTCTGACCCCTTTCCTGCTTAGTCTCAGGATTTGTCCTGCTCGCCTCGGCAAGTGCCCTGAGATAAAGAGTTTCCCTGCCGGAGTCCTGGGTAGAAGACCCAGAAGTAAAAGAACTGGGAACGAGTCTAGTTTTCTACTGACTTCTTGGCATTCGATCTAGGGTAGCCGAGAGCCAGGATGGATTTAGTAAGGGCCGCTGAAAGCCCCCCCTGACCAGAGCGTGTGCCCAATCGGTGGCGATACTTTTGAATAGCTTTTTATGGGTTGGTATTTTTATTTAATAAAAGAACTATGCCCAGTTTGGGCTATGAGTGGACAGCCGTCAATCATATATCAGTCGATAGGGGATCATCCACTAATCACCAAAATGAATGTTTTAATTTTGCCTTTCAAGTCCTGTGCTTAGGATCACTTCCAGTGGCGACACCATATCAAAATCTTACAATAATCAAAGAAAATGAGTAAATGTTTTAATACTTGTTTTAATTGTCCTAAGGAGTCGTAATAATATGACTCCGGCATGAGATTTAACTATTTAGCTATTTCAAATTAAAGTTTGTCACTCGAAATGACCCTTAGATTCTTCCTCCTTGTCTAAACCTCAAGAGTAACACAGGACTTATTTTACGGGACTGTGCTCATGAAATATTTTAATCACCTTTGATTCTGTGCAATACTAGCAAGGTCCCAAGACTGTTCACCAATAGCTCAGATTCCGTAAGAAACTGGGCATAGTTCTTTGCTATTTTGATATTCTTCATAAAAATGATTATTTCTACTTAAAATTGGAAAATCTCGATTTTTAATATGAATATGTCATGTCATTTTAAATTCATTTCGAAAACATTTTCAAGATATCTGGAAATTATCCAGAATCAAATCAAATTTTTTGGCTAACCGTGTAGAGCTGACAAAGATCTGATAACGAAAAAAGGTGAAACAGGCTTTTTCAAAAAGAATTACTTTTTTTCGTAAAATCAAGAATTAAAAAGATTTTCGTCTGCCAGACTTCATCCGTGGACATACTGTATATGTATATATAGACTGGCGGTACATGACCAGTCAGGTGCAACGTTTTTAAAATGTATGCCAATCATATATATGAATGAAATTACCATGAATATGCCAGAAACGAAAATTTTAGGCAGTCGTCGCGTGCAAAAGGGTGTGCAAATCGATTTTTTTTGTGTTTTTTTTTTGTATTTTTTTAAAATTTTAAAATGGATGCCAATAGTGTCAAATGAAAAGGCTTGAAAAATAATCCAGCGGATATTCATTGGCATGCAGTTTCCGCGCTCAAAACAACCTTTGATGAGCACAATAAAACGTAACATTTTTTGGTGTTCTTGATTTTGAATGATTTTGATTTTGGATTTTTTTTCAAGGCTTGTCGTTTGGCCCTATTGGCATCTATTTTAAAATAAAAAAAGAACACAAAAAACATCGATTTGCACAGCCTTCTGCACGCGACGACTGCCTAAAATTAGCGTTTCTCGCATATTCATGGTAATTTCATTCATATATATGATTGGCATGCATTTTAGAAACGTTGCACCTGACTCGTCGTGTACTGCCAGTCTAATAAATAAATACATGAAACGCAAAATATACGCTTCTACTTAATATAGAAGGATTTATTTTTTTAATATCGCTCGTTTTTGGAAGCACTTTTAACAGACGATAAATGATTTTGACTGGATGCATTTTTTTGTTTCTGACATTACTCAATTTGAAATTAGGAAAATGAACCGATGATTGTCACAATATATAAAATGCATAATATAAGTACTTATAAATATTTATAAAACTGAAAATAAACTATGTAAACATACAATTTAAATAATATTGCTTTTTAGAGAGAAATATTTAGCAGTCTGGGAACATATGGGCAATATCTCGGGAGAGTAAATTCTTAATAAAAATAACACCATATGTTCATATAACTTTGCTCTGTAGCTAAACACAGAGTGGGAAAAACAGTTTTTCATTTTAAAATTTTTGGATTTAATTTAAAAAATCATCAACAAGACTCAAGACTCAACACGTTCATGTTGAAACCCTCGGACTCTAATACACTTCCGACGAATTAGAGACTGTTGCATACTCCACAATACCAAGCAGTTCCTATCTCGCCTCTACTGAAGTTGAATAAACAACAGGTCTTTCTCAAAGAACTCCTATTTGAATGAAAAGTATCTTAAACCTTAAAATTTGTAGTGAAATATATTGAAGGTGGTTCATCCTCAGTCTCCCTGATGTGTTATTAAAACAATAAACTTCATTACCCATTTAGAATAAAGATAATTCAAATTTGATCGAATTATGTCAAGGAGTAAAAAAGTAGCTTTTTAACCATTTTTCAGACCTTCTGTTCTAGGATGAATATCTCAGAACGGCTATTCTGTAATTTCAGTGACAGTGCAAATTTGTTGTGAGAGGAGAGAGAGCTCGCATCACCTCACCTTCCCAAGGGTGCAAGAACTCTATTCTGCAACCACGGTAATCATCCCAAAGTTGCCATATTTGCTCCAACATTTCAACCAATATAAGAGCCCCAAATTCAATGAATTCATCCTGTCAACATGACATGTTATGTGCATGCAATCTAGTAAAATTAGGGTGTGAGTTAAAAGAAATTAAATAAATCGTGTTGGGCTAGGCATAATGTCATCAATAGTCCGCCCCGACTCGACGAACGGGACCCAAAAACATTTGTCGATTGAAAAGATGAAAAAATAACCATGGAGCTTGCATAAATAGGATGGCAACTTGCATAATATCTCGAGCAAGTTCTTTTTCAGTCGAAAGTTTTTTATAAAGGCCCCACCTGCTAAAACGAAGGAATTGGTCATGTGAAGAAGTTGACGTCCTTTTTGAGCATCTTCTTTAGCAATCTGAAGGTCTGTTAGTACCTCATTAGCGAAGGTACCTTGACAATCCTTCTTCCTATAATTTAGCACAAGACTCGACTATTAAAAATAACTACAAAATACTAAGCCATAAACAAAATGACAGTTCGTCAAAAAGTGAGGTTGTACCTTCTCTCTCACGAGAGAACAGCACAGTTCCATCATCATTTACCTAGAGAAGCAATTTCTCCGATTTTTGCCGCAATTTAAGTCCTCCTATAGTTAAACAATACACTATTATTTAATCCAGGAACTTTAGACGAAAAATGCGCTCATCTTCGGAAAAATTTATAGTGAGCTGTAAATTGGTGTACACGTACCTTTCAGCTTCCCAAACAATCTGTTAAAAGTCCCAAAGATTCCGGTGTATACTTAACTTCTGACAGCGGAAAAACGGCCCAAAGAAGTACCTTTTCGCGATTTTTTGCCAATATTTTCGTTCCCATCGATCGTACGGCTACGAAATGTACTTATATAAAAGAAAAAAACGGAAAATTCTCTACAAAAAAAGGTGATATAAAGTTTATCGATAGAACTAGTCATTTCCACGGAAAAAGGCGTGAAACATAAGATTAAGTTTTGTGGTTGCAAATAGCAGCTGCGCCTTTCTCTCTGACGTCGGTGATGGGTTTATACCTACTTTACTGTTTTCTGGTGGGGTGTGCTGATGACTAGCGTATAGAGGCAGGTTATCACTTTGAACCCGATTCATGCCGAAATGATTTCGTTGGCGCTCTTGAGTTGCACAAAAATTTGGATTTAGGTTCTACTTACCCTCTACTCCAAAGTTGACCCTGTACCGGAGGTTGCTTTCACCCTGGAGATGGATGCCACCCCTTCTTGGGGGGTGAAAAATGTTTCATTGAAAATAAGTCCGGGAATTTGGCTGTATGGCTAGTGGCCAGATGCCAAAAAAAAAAAAAATAAAAAGTCCGGGACTGGATAGACTGATTAATTCTAAGCAACTTTTGTTCTATAAAGTTTTTTCTGAAAGTCAATACTTTTCGACTTATTCGCGAGTGAAAGTGTCAATATTTCAACCAATAAACCCACGTTTTCAGACGGTTTTTCGCGAATAACTCAAAAGTAAGTATTTTATCGAAAAAATCATTCTTAGTAAAAATTTAGCTTATATAGAAACAAAAAGAATGGTGGGTTTATGGTGTCTGTAGACCCAATACAAACTGAGTAATAGCTTGTTGAAGGTTGGTTCTTATTCGTCAAATGCCAAAATTTGAAGTTTCAACGTGAAGTTGCCAAAAAACAATGCATTTTTCGGGGAAACTCATGGAACCTTTTTTTGAAGTGCTTGAAAAAAACCTTTATATCTGTTTTTTATGAATAGGTGTAAGTATGCTGTGCCTAAATATAGCTATAATGTGTATTCATCAATGCTCCAATATTAGTGTTCTGATATCTGCAAAAATATGTGATTGGTTTTTTATCCAAAACTCGCTTAGTTTTTAAGCTATCAAGTCCTTCAAAAAGTCATTTTGTAGGTTTTTTTCAAGAGCTATAAGCTCATATAATTTAATTTAATTTTCTTTCAGCCCTTATTTTTGAGCTGAAAGGGCTTGAACAAGTTACTATTTACAAACATATGCAAACTTTAAACGGCCATATTTTACTCAAGTGTTATCCAAAAAAAAAAAAAACGAAAATTTTCAGAAAAGCAAAACCTACAATTTTGTACTCTACAAGATTTTGCATATCATTAATAGTTTTTGAGTTATTTTGAAGAAAAGGCAATTTTTTGCAAAATTACAAAAATGCTCTTTTCACTTCAAGCTCAAGTTGTTTCAAAACTAAGCACTTTAAACCGGCAAAACTTCTAGAGCTGTTACAAGTACATAAATAAAGTAAATTGTAAAGGAGTAACGATTATTTTCAATCGGGGTGGTAATTAGGGGGTGATTTTCGCATTTCTTTGACGCCGAAAAAAATAGGGACCAACATTATTTTCGTCATAACTCGCTTAGTTTTGATGCTAGGGACTTTTATAAAAAATAAAAATAAAGGTTTTTTAAGCACTTCAAAAAAGGTTGCATGAGTTTCCCCGAAAAATGTATTGTTTTTTGGCAACTTCACGTTGAAACTTTCAATTTTGGCGTTTGACGAATAAGAACCAACCTTCAACAAGCTATTACTCCGTTTGTATTGAGACTACAGACACCATAATTCATAATTCTTTTTGTTTTTTTATAAGCTACACTTTTACTAAGAATGATTCTTCCGATAAAATACTTAATTTTTGAGTTATTCGCGAAAAACCGTCTGAAAACGTGGGTTTATTGGCTGAAAAATTGACACTTTCACTCGCGAATAAGTCGAAAAGTACTGACTTTCAGAAAAAAGTTTATAGAACAAAAGTTGCTTAGAATTAGTCAATCTATCAATTCCCGGACTTATTTTCAATGAAACATTTTTTACCCCCGAGAAGGGGTGGCATCCACCCCCAGGGTAAAAGCAACCCCCGGTACAGGGTCAACTTTAGAGTAGAGGGTAAGTAGAACCTAAATCCAAATTTTTATGAAAATCGGTGCTGTTTGGCAAAATTATACGGGAAATAGGTCATTGACTGGACTAATTACTTCTAAATTCTTTTCGTATGGTTCGTTTGCAGTGGGATGGTTAGACGCATAGGTAAGATACTCGCTTAGCATGCCCCCTCTAGGCCGAAAATTCATCGAAATCATAACTTTTTAAACCACAAACCTATTTTACCTTACCTTCCTTGCCGGCGCGGCGGTCAGACTGC
The DNA here is from genome assembly GCA_936432065.2 of Rutpela maculata. Taxonomy (NCBI): domain Eukaryota; kingdom Metazoa; phylum Arthropoda; class Insecta; order Coleoptera; family Cerambycidae; genus Rutpela; species Rutpela maculata. The sequence continues at coordinate 64,932,018 of OW386289.2, forward strand.
AAGGTCGTCATTTGCTCGAACGGGTTTTTCGTTCGGATCTGTTTTCTCGTATCAGCAACCAAAAATTTCGTAAAGTGAGTTTAGTCATCTATAGTGCTCATTTCTTAAATTAGTTTTAGGCCCATGTGGGCACATGTTCTCATCTTAATTAGCTCTTAAGTCTACCTATGGCAGACAGGTGTTGCTAACATTACAATTATTCTTAAGCCACATCAGACCCACCTCGGCGATGTTCGCCGTGATTGTCTGGCTGGCTCCGAGGCTAGGATCTGCGCGACATGTAATATTGAAAAAACTCTAAATAAAATCTTATTGAGCTTGAGCTTAGCATTCTGAAAGTCCTGGGTTCGCTTTCTGAACCTAATAATTTATTTTTTATTTTATACCGCTCAATGTATTTTTTACGGCAGAAATAGGTAATATTTTTTTTCTGTATTTTTCCTTTAATAATTTCATTCTTTTATGTGATTTATTTAGGTTAATTGTTGATTTTTATTTTGTTATTTAATTGTTAATAACAATTATCAGCGCCGCCGGCAGAATTAGAGTCGCAGACAAAAAAAGTGGGGGCGGGGCTGTCCCCCCGCCTTTTTCTGCATAAAACAATACAAAATATTTCCCAATCGAAGACCATCATCTCGAAAAAAGAATTAACATCGACGATCCAGAAACAACCTCATTTGATGATTCCGAATCCTAGTATTCTCTACCAGTCCAGTGGTAAAATAAAGAATAAATCGAGGATGGATAAGAAGAAAATGTCAAAAAATAAGTCAAAACATTAGCAAACATAATTTTTGTAGTTATTATTAATATTAAGTTAATAATCAATAATCTAAAAAAATAAATAATAAATTTTGTTCACTGAAATATACCATTTTTCATACCCCAGTTCCTATAAAGAATGTAAAAATCAGAAGATAAGGCAAAGAAAACTGTATTTTGATCATTACATGCACTGAAATATCTACACAAAACTTTTACCGGAGCTTCAATGCCCGATTACGTAAAAACTATTAGTGTTATCAATAAACTTTATATTACCTTTTTTGTAGGGAATTTTCCGTTCTTTCTTTTATATAAGATTTCGTAGCCGTAGGGTCGATGGGAACGAAGATATTGGCAAAATACTGAGAAAAGGTACTTCTTTGGGCCGTTATTCCGCTGTCAAAAGTTAAGCATACACCGGAATCTTTGGGACTTTTCACAAATTGTTTGGGGAGCTGAAAGGTACGTATACACCAATTTATAGCTCACTATAAATTTTTCCGAAGTGAAATGCTAAACTTTCTGGACTATTGTTTTCAAGAGAACTCCGCCCACTTTCTCATGAGAACATACTTTCACATAAATGAGAATAGTCGACCTGTAGTGATGAATCCTATTGAAATTTTTTTTATAAACATATGAGGAAATTTTTAAATAAAATTTACATTCGCGAAAAATTTCCCACATATTCTGGGACAATACGGATAAACAATGTTGATATTTCCAAAACATTTTGCATTTAATTAACCAGCCGATGTCAATTACCTGTTCTGCATGATCTGGAATTCTCACGGGGAGACCCCCTACGACCATGTAGGCATCTCCGATAGTCTCCACTTTGTACACGTCGTAAGCATTGATAGTGGCATCGAAGCAGGTGTAGAGATCATTTAGCAAATCGACAACTTGGAAAGGCGTCGAATGGGCAGAGATGGTTGTAAACCCTACTATATCCGAAAAGTATATTGTAACCTCTTCGAATTCCTCTGGATCGACAGGCATTCCTAATTTGAGCTTTTCGGCAACGTAGCTGAAACAACAGAAATTGTGTAAGAAATGTATTCTGTAGATAGTTCACTCATAATAGATATTACAACATATACAAATCCAACGAATATAAAATCAATCACTTTTTATTGTTAAAAAAATATATCAACAAATAATTAAAAAATGCAGACTAATGTTGAAAACGTATTCAATGTGAATTAAAAATATACCGCTGTACTGTCGTGAGCAAAAACAATAGAACAACTATTTTTTTCTAATGTAAATCTGTCTCTATTTGAATATGTAATGAGTAGCTGAAATAAAACAGTTAGCACTTTTATTTTATTTTTTATTGTAATGCTGTAGTCATTGCTATAGCAAATGATGGATGGCACAATAAGTATAAATCCTGGATCAGGGGACAAAGGATATCCAACTTAACTATTATTATTTCGTTATTGCACCATTTCTATTTGTAACTTCTATAAGTCTGTTTGGCATAGAATTAAATAACCTTATACAATAATCATCAGTAATAATATTTTCCCATGCATTATTTATTATTTCCAGTAATTCTTGGGCATTGCGTGGTCTCACATTTAGTTTTTGGATACTTTTTAGACTAGTCCCCATACGTCTTCCATGGGGTTAAGATCTGGACTATGACTGGGCCAGTTAAGAGCATTAATGTTGTTATCTTGAAACCAGTTAGTTACGGTATGAGCAGTATGAACGGAACAATTATCTTGTTGAAATATGAATTCATTATTAGGAAATAATTGTGGCACAGAAGAGAGCATAATATTGTCTAAAATCCTAATATACGTTTCAGTATTAAATCGTTCCTCGATACGCCACAAAACACCAGGACCACGTGCAGATATCCAAGCCCACATATTAACGGAAAATCTACCACGTTTGTCATTGTCAGATATATTTCTCATCGAATCGAGTATTCGGAGGTCGGTAAACCGCTGTGTGTTGACTGGAAAGTTTTTTCGTCTGTAAAAACTACATTGTTCGAAAAATTTACATCTTGCACTAAAAATTCAAGCACAAATCCTAGTCGAGCTTCTTTATGCTCAACTTTAAGTAAGTATTTCTGTGCTGCTGGATGACAGCGTAGCTCCGATTCTCTTACTCGCCGGCGACCAGTACTACTCGATCCAGGAAAATCCGTTTCTTCAGCAGCCTGAATAACTGAGTAAAATGGATTTTCTACTAATGTATTTACCAATTGCAAATCTTGTTGTTGAGGTAATATCCTTCGTCGCCAGGATTTCTACTAATCGTACCGTTTATTCTCCACTTTTTTAAAATGTTATACACACAATTTTTGTTAATATTATAACGCAGTGCAATTTATCATATTGACCATCCATCTTCTGCTTTAGCAATAACTCCAGCTTTAACTAAATCACTTATATGGGGCATATTAGTTTTTGCACACTTGCAATGAATTTTGACAAATAACTGACAATGTCACAAAAATTAGAGTTAGATGTACACAACTAGATTTTGACAAAAATACGTTATAAGACTTGTCCCATTTTTTGCGCACGACAGTACATAAAAATGCCCAAATTTTATGATATTTTTTCAGTAAAACAAGCGTTGCTTTGACTTCTCTCTTATATAGAAAAAACAAAAATAAAAATTTCTAAGAAGTAATAAATAAAATTTCACTCAGTTTTACAAATACCTATTAGTGGAAAAAGCAAGGAAATGTGCCTTATTACCAAATATCAATTTGAGGTCAGTGCAAAGAAAAATTACTGTAATAAGGTACAGTCCCATGCTACTTTCCACTAATAGGTAGACAGGTATTTGTAAAACTGAGTGAAGTTTTATTTCTTAATTTTTAGAGATAATTTTTTCAACCTTTTTAGTAGCTTCACATATTTCAAAGTTCCTGCCTGGAGGATAAACAAATAATACATCATGACCTCACTTTAGTTCCTTATAATAATATACTTTTAGTCCACAATACATAATATCAAATAGTTGTTTAATTTTAGTTTCCGCCATTGTACCAATTCAATTCAATTCAAAACAGATTTATTAAATGTTTAACATACAAATATGCACCCGAGTCGGATCCCGGTTCAGAGCCGACCGCACAGCCACGTCGCGCAGGGTCGTGGTGAATGTACGGTCGGGTGAAGCGGGTTCGACTCAGGTTGGAACAACAGGTGGAATGTGGAGTTAGGACTCCTGTCCAGGGGAAGGGACTTAAACCTAACAATTTTATTACTACAACTAGAACAGTTTTAAAAACACTTAAAGACTAAGGAAATGAGTTTTTGTTAGCACGCGCGCACTGTCGCACACGCGCACTGTTTTAGGAGATCTGATTGCTGATACGGGAAAAGTTCAACGAAAAAACCCGTTCGAGCCAATGGCAACATTCTTCCGATGGTCTGCCTGCCTTCGGAAAGGTAGGGTGAAGGGAAAGTTATGGTTGAAAAAGTTTTGATTTACAAGAAGTTATTGGTCAAGAGGGGATTTTGAAAAGAGACAAAAAAGGGCAAAAGAACAAAAATTAACAAAAATTAGACTAATAGAGAGAATAGAGAAGGGGTTTGAGAGTAAAAGGTGGTGAAGGTAAAAAGGTGGTGAAATGGAAATTTGGGTATAGGAAAGATTTGGCTAGGGAGGTTGCCGAAAGATAGGCAACGCCTGGTATGGTAATGGGTGTTTTATGTTGAAAAGTATGGCATTATGCTGTCTGATTCGTGTAATGTCGTGGGTTAGCGGACTATCGCCCAATTTGAATTGATAGAATTTTTGCGATGTATTTTGGACGAAGTCCGCTAGTGGGGTTATGTCGTGGCAACGTGCATAGAGGTCTCTGAGGGAGGTGTATCTATCAGAGGCTGAAATGAGGCGCATAAATTTGTGTTCTAGTACTTTTAGTTTTCGCATTGTCGTGGCCGGGATGCTGCACCACACCGGCGCCGCGTATGTGATAGCCGGCCTGATCACCATCGTATACAGCAATTTCTTATTGGTCCTGTTTAGTCCGCTACCCCGCGCCAGGAGCGGATACAGACTCCTGGATATGGAGTAGACCTTTCGTATCGTCTCGTTTACGTGCGTATTGAACGTCAGTCTCCTGTCCAAGTTCACCCCCAAATACTTCACGCACCGCTTTATTGGAATTTGGCGCCCCCCTATCGAAAGTGGTGTAAGAATACGATTTTCGGTGAAGCGGCGTGTAAAGAGAATTGATTCCGACTTCTCGGCGTTGATCCGAATCTTCCACTTGTCGTAATACGCCGTGGCACGGGCCATGTGCGCTTTCAGCAGCATGTTCGCTGCTTGTGCGTTGTGCGAATGCGCGTATATGGCCGTGTCGTCGGCGTACTTGGCAAGGTTCGTATTCGGGAACTCCGGGAAGTCGGAGACGTACAAGTTGTATAACTTTGGTGACAGGCACGACCCCTGGGGGACGCCCGCGCGAATGTCCCACCGAGTTGATAGTTTGTTATTCACCCTAACCTGAAGTGATCTGCCCGTCAGGAAAGAGTGAATAAGTTTCGTGATATGCGTTGGGAAGTTAAGCGAATTCAGTTTGTAGAGTAAGCCCGGGATCCACACTGTATCGAAAGCCTTCTCGATATCAAGCAGCACCATGACGGTGCTTTTCCCGCGGTTGCACTGCACTTTGACGTCATTCACGATCCTGACGACCTGGCGTACAGTGCCCCTGCCTTTTCTGAAGCCGAACTGACATTCGTCGTCGATGTGAAGTTCATCCTGGGCAGCGTCTAGTCTGACCAGGATGACCTTCTCCACCAACTTGGAAATCGCCGACAACAACGAGATCGGTCGATAGCTGCCGGCGAGTTTGGCGTCCTTGTTCGGTTTCAGGATCGGCACGACCACGCCATTGTACCAGGTTTCATGTAAATCTACATTCTAAAAATTTGCTGGCATTATCGCATCTCAATTAAAAACCATCATGCAATGAAATCGTCATCGTTAACAACATTGAAAACAACGACATAAGCGAGAGCATGCTGTATGTATAATTAATTTATGTGTAATGTGTAATGTTATGTGAATTGTTATGTGAATTGTTCAACGGACGCGTTTTTCAATAAAATTATCAGTTCATAATTCCAGTAAACACACTAACGTGAATAACACGTGAAAAATTACACCAGAAACAACGTTTAATCAACGAAAAAATGTCGCCGGTTTCAACTGTAATTTCAACGTTTCACGTTAATTAAAAGTAAATTAACGTTGAAAAAACGTGTAGTTGAATATTGAACCAATTATTACACGTGGAAAAATCAACAAAAATCAATCTACTAACGTATATTCAACCAAATTACGTTAAATATACGTTAAATACACGTGTGTGTGCTTACTGGGCTGTTGTAGTAAACATTCTTCGGCTGATTCGACTCCATGCAAGGCTCTCTTTCGTTGCGGAATGGTATACAACATGATAGAAAATAATAATAATTCCCTGTTGTTTGTGAAAAATTATTATTATTATAAATCGAGAACTAAGTTTTTAATTGATATCACCGGCGCTGCGACTCCGCCATATCTTCGAATATACAGCAGTTCTGAAATCGATGCAAAATTGAAAACAGATATATACATATCTTTAGATTCTGAGGTCCCAGGATCATGGAAAAGAGATTTTTACATAATATCTGTGTATGTGCATACGTGCATATGTATGTGCATACTATAGCGCCGAGACATACTATAGCGCCTAAGAACCGATATTGATGACGTTTGGCACAAGGGCAATATTAGTAACGTACATGAGCTAAGAAGATTTTGATTCAGATTGGATGGCGTTTAGTGCCCTTTTCGATATAAACTTTCCTATTTTTTCCACATAATATATGTTTTTATTGTACAATTTGAGAGTAGATGTTATTCTGATTTCAATGACATATCACACTTCACTCTTTTCCATAAAAAAATGTCCCGCGACGGTAGATCGTTAAGGTATAAGTTCTAGCGCCTATGGAACGGAGGTCTGCACCACATAGCTCAGCGACAACGAGTCCAGTAATTAGCAAAATTAGCGAATATTCGCAAAATTTGGTGAAGAGATTTCAGCCGCTACCGGTAGCTGCTAATTTTTTGTTCCACGTTCGTTCATTTTATTATCATTATTTAAAACATTTTTAAAAATAGTCGAGTTTGATTTAAACCGTGATTTTAATTTAAAAAATCAGCTGATTTAAAACATGATTTAAATTGAGATTTAAATCAGTTTATTTGATTTAAAAGAGGCCAACCCCTGGTAATAAGTATAGTAGGATCTATCAAAATTGTTGTTGACGCCATTTTGTTTTTGGGCCATAATGTTCGTTGTCACACAGTATCAAAGATGCTAGTCCAAGATGTAATAATTGTGTAAATGCCAAAATAACCGATAATAGCCATTTTGTATGGGATGGGAAAAGTTGTACGGTTTACAAAAAGAAGCTTACTCATTATAAGGAATCTTTTTTCGGTAACAAATAGCAATTATTTGAAAGCAGGAGTCCGTCTAGATACCTTACGGGGAATATACGCTCTTTACAAACAGCCAGTAAATCGAGAAAAAAACCGGTAATAAACTGGCCTAAATAGGTCAAAATTACTCTAGTTATTGAGTGAAAAATTCTGCATACGGTGGTGGTGTCAACATAACAACAATTAAGTGATAAGTGCCAATAATTAATAAATACGTGATTAAATGCTTCAGTGTTGTGCAGTGAAAAAAGCTAACAGAGATCGAGTATTCGACGAAGAGACGGACCATAAAGGAAGCCATAAATCACAAATTCCCAATTACCACTTATAAACCATCTTAGGTACTTGTAGACAACTTAAAGAATTTCATAAACAAGTCGGGTAATAAATTAGATAAGTCAATAAACAATTTCCCTTCCAGCTACATATATGACTAAGCCCCAGGGGCGTACCATCAGAGTAACAGTACATCGCGCCAAATTAAACTAATTTAAAAATAAAAATTTTGCATAAAATTTTTGCCCAATGGCTTGGTTTCAGAGCCATTAAAATCTAGAAAATTCTCATGCATGCTTTAAAAACATACTGACTGTTTACACTTCACGTCTGGTACGGCTCTGGTAAGGCTAAGGAATTTTATTTTATTAAAAAGATTAGGTCCGTAAGAATAAGCAAAAGTAAGCAAGAAATAGCATCTCTCCAGAAAACACACAAAAAAACAATGTATCCATTACAGAACGTAAGAACGAAGACACATCAATTACTGGTACAAAAAATCGATGGCGACGGGAACTGTCTATATGGAGCAATAAGCCATCAGTTAGAAGGAGAAAACATAACAACTCCGGCACACACCAACGCCATGAAAAATCTACGGAAACAAGTAGCGGACTATATACAAAACAACATAGATTATTTCACCCTATTCATGCTAGCATCCATCAACGAACTGGAACCCCGTTACAATCAACACTGCACCAACAAAGAAAAGATAGAGGCGTTCATCGGAGACCTGAGAAAAGATGGTTTCTGGGGTGGGCAGGAGACGATAGCAGCAACAGCAAACTTGAAGAGGAGGACAATAATAATACACCAAGAAGAGGGCGAAATCATAACTTTTCACCCCAATAACCAACAAGAAGACGACAACGTGCCAATAGAGATTGTGTACAGGAAGCAGAGAAACAACAGAAATCACTACGACAGCGTAATCACTACGCAGAAAAGAAACGAACTAGAACGATTAGAAAAAATAAACCCCCCAAGCATAGCTATAACACTCCGCTCAGAGTGGGAGGAAACGAGGAATATCAACAGGTACCAAATATCGCAAAGAACGGAAGAGGGACACAGTCAGGAAGCACCAGATGATTAGATAACTCTGGCAACATGGAACGTCAGAGGATGCATACAAAGAGCTAAAAGGGAAAAAATCGACGAGGCTTTGCAAGCAGAAAACATCGACGTCGCATATATCCAAGAAACACACATGATAGACGGAACAGCAATCACACAAAATTACAAATGGCAACTAAGCGGGGGTTGGGGGGGGGGGGGGGGCAGCAGAGGAGTTGCATGGGTAACCAGACGGGAGAAGCCCATCGAAATAAGGACGGAAAATATTTTTTTATTTATTTTAATTTTATTTATTTTTTTATTTACGTTAAAATATCCTACAGGATAAGGGCGAATACAATAGTTATACAGTTAAACATATTTTTACAATACAAAATATACACAAATTGTACGCACTACCCAACAAGCAAAATTTAAATGTTATACTATTATTTTGTATCATTGCAATTTTATAACTGTAATAAAACAACAATAAAACAAAACTGCTGTAGAAATATCAATTATAAAACAAATTTGTTTATTGGGTGATTATGCCACATTGTACATATTAAAAAAAAAAAGAAAAACCAACATGTACTCCGGCTATTCAAAAGTACAAGTGAGTGAGTAATCCACTTACAAAGAGGTTTGAAGTCGTAAACCAGGCGATTGTAATAACAAACAACAGGAAATATAAAAATATTTTGAATATTTTGGGAGCATTTGGTATGTGACAAATTTATATAAAACATTATATACAAGCATATTATAAATAATAGATCAATATATAACGCACTACATATGACCTATATACATAATTTTTACAGTTTCTTGATACGACCAATGCTGGTTTGAAAAATATCTAATTGATTATCTACTTGATTATAATTATTAAACATTTGAAAACATAGTCATGGCAATCATACAAAATGGAAAGGACAACATCTGCATGATAGGAGTCCACGTACCCTCAAACAAGAGAGCAGGAAGGGTATTCAGCAGCTAACTCAAGAAACCAGAAGAAACGAAAAAAAAAAAAATGAACATCATAATATTAGGCTTCAACGCGCATATAGGAACAGACGATCAGACGGAGGAGGATAAAAGCATCATAGGAAAAACATTACTCCACACACGGTCAAATGAAAACGGAAACGCGATGAAAAATCTAGCACATATGTTTGGCCCAACAATAAGAAACACATGGGCCAAAAGCCAAACCTGCATTGACACCTGGAGCAATGGAAGATCAACCTCACAAGTAGATCATATCCTGGTAAGTACAGAGATAAGAGAAAGGATCAAGAACGTTAAAGCAAAAAGGGCAGCAGAAATCAATACAGACCACAAAATCCTATACGGAAAATTAGAAATAAAAGAAGGAAAAAGAAGCCAAGGAAACAAAAAGACACCACACAGTACCTGGAATATTTCTCTACTACAGCACGAAGACTTTCGGAAGAAATACGGTGAAGAAATAGAAAACCAACTGATGGGAGAAGAATTAGACTGGACATCAATGGGCGCAAAAATTAAAATTGCAGCAAGAAAAACGCTAAAAAGGGACAGATCACATATGAACCCAACAAGAAAGGGAAAAAAATAACAAGTACGAACAGCTAAAAAAGATGAAGGCCACAGGCGAACAACAGCCAACGGGGAATATAAACGAAAAACTAAAAGAAGCACTGAAGGAAAAAAGAGAGGCGGAGAGAAACCACGACGAGGAAAAATGCAGATCATTTTTCGAAAATATAGAAACATTTCCAACAGAACAACGACTAAACCAAAATTCAGATATCTGAAAAAATATAGAAGAAACAACAGTACATACAGGAGAAGATACATACCAATGCAACATTGGACCAAGAAGCTGGAGGAAGAAGAGGAAGCTACTAAAGAACAAACAAAATTAATAAAAGAAACAGACCACTGGCCCTTTGACAAGCCACCATCAATAGACCAACTGCTAGAAATAATAGCCAGAGCTAGAAGAAACACCGCACCTGAAGTAGATAAAATAAACAACTAGTTAATACACTACGGCACAGAAAAGCTAATAGTCGGGGAGCCCTCCCTAGCTGTACGTGCACCCCCCGCCCGATCCTTGGGGACAATGTTTTTCATAAAGATTGAAGCCTAAGGAACAATTTAAGACATATTCTAAAAAAAAAAAACTGGCTGTACTTTCAAAATGGCGGCCACATATTAAAAAAAAACTGTTGCCAATGTTGTTTTTGTCATTTAACACAAAAACTAAAAAAGATGGAGAAAAACTGTCTGTACAAAAAACATAGTGCATAAAATTTTCTACAATTTTGTACCTATACAATATTTTGATAGGAGTTACCATTTTCCAGAAAAATGAGTCCAAAACTAAGAAAACATGGAAATTCATATATCGGTAAATCACTTAGAGGAAATAACTGTGACAATTATTGTAAGGCCTATAATATAACTTTATATTATTAACATAAAAATTAAATAAAATAAACTGAAAAAAATTAATAATAATAATAATATTATAATTTGCAGACATTTATCTCGAAAACGGTAACAGTGGTATCTGGAAAACGGTAACTCCTATCCAAATATTGTATAGGAACAAAATTGTAGAAAATTTTATGCATTTTGTTTTTTGTACAGAAAGTTTTTCTCCATCTTTTTTAGTTTTTGTGTTAAATGACCAAGAACAATATTTGCATTTTTTTTAAACGGACGCCATTTTGAAAGTACAGCCAGCTTTTTTTTTTAGGACATGTCTTAAATTGTTCCTTAAGCTTTAATCTTTATGAAAAATATTGTCCCCAAGGTTCGGGGGGTGCACGGACAGTTAGGGTGGGCTTCCGTAGTGTTACGTTTTGTATTGAATTTTATATTTTATTTTAAGAGATTAATCATTTATCTGGAAAATGGTAACTCCAATGCAAATATTGTATAGAGATAAAATTGTAGAAAATTTTATGTACTTAATTTTTTGTACAGAAAGTTTTTCTCCATCTTTTTTAGTTTTTGTGTTAAATGACAAAAACCATATCTGCAAATTTTGTTTTTTTTTACGGACGCCATTTTGAAAGTGCAGCCAATGTTTTTTTTTTAGGACATGTCTTAAATTGTTCCTTAGGCTTTAATCTTTATGAAAAACTTTGTCCTAAAGGATCGGGGGGGGGGGGGTGCACGGACACTTAGGGTGGGCTCCCGTAGTATAAGGGAGCAAACCCTAGAAATCATTACCAGAGTATGGACAGAAAACCCACCTCTGCCTACGGAATGGACCAAGACTATACCTCCCAAAAAAAACCAACTCGCCACAGACCATAGAAGACTACGGAAGAATAACACTCTGCAGCATAGGATACAAATACTACGCACAATTCCTGCTAGAGCAACTAGAAAAGTACATTGGAAGACCGCCAGACCACCAGACAGCATTCATCAAAGGCAGATCAACGGACGATCACATGTACACCATCAGAAGAATACTGGAAGAAAAATGGAGAGAAGGGACAAAACTGCACATAGCCGCTATAGATCTCCAAAAGGCATTCGATACCATCAGTCACGAAGCCTTAGTCAACACCCTGTATAACAAAGGAGTGCCGCACTATCTAATAAACAAGATAATAAAGGCCTGCCTTATGAAACAACTGCCATGCAATGGTTCGGACAAATGACGGAAACCAGACAAAAGAACAGAGGAGTCAAACTATTCACCACGGTCCTAGATCAAGCGATACAAAACACAATAAGGGAATCACCAAATTTTAACGAAGACACGGAAACACTGAGAACCCCAATCGTATTAGCTTACGCCGATGACCTCCTAATTGTCGCAGAAGAAGAGCAACAAATTCTCAACTTCCTAGAAAACATGAAACTGCATCTAGACACATCTGGGCTGAAAATAAATTTCAAGAAAAGTCTAATAATGGAGCTCAAAAGAGAGTCGGATCAGTGGAGAAGAATACAAAATAGGTATGCAATGCTTGCTCGAAAAATTTTACGTTATTGAAACTTTGATGAAAAAACGCATTCCAAAAACTGATATTCCATTCAAATCTGACAAAGACCTAAAAAATAGTGGAAGAGGATCGCAGACATGCTGGTAATCGAAAATAACACAATGGCAGTTGTGAAATGGTTCGACTCAAAACCTATCCATCTGGCATCCTCAAGATTTGGTTCTGAACCTATTGGAGAGTGCAGGCGCTGGTCTGTTCAAGAAAAGAAATACCTAAACAGACCAACCGTCTATCGTAAAGCACTACAATAAGAAAATGGGGGCGTCGATCTACTTGATAGGGTCATAGCAAAATATCCCATGAACTGCAGAACCAAGAAATGGACAATACGTTCGATATTTCATCTAATGGATTTTAGTTGTGCAGCTGCTTGGCTGCAATACAGACTTTTTAAAAGCAGATGCTTCAAAATCAGACTTTTTGGAATACCTCGCGTTTAAGTCCGCCATAGCTAAATCACTGATGTTTTTTAAACAGCCTGAAGAAGACAGTGGATCTGAATCAGACAGTCCAGATGAAGAGACAATTGCCAAAAGAAGAAAAATTCTTCCCATTCCTGACAAGAGGATCCGAAAAAAAGATTCAAAACACCTCCCGGAATTTATCAAAGACTCTCAAAAATCACGCTCCAAATGCAGAAATCCTGGTTGCAGGTCGTTGACATTTTGTAAGTGTAGTACTTGTCAAATGTATTTATGTTGTTCTGTACAAAGAAATTGTTTTTCTACGTTTCACCGATAAAATGTATTGAACCTTCAAGTTCCTAAAATATTACTTTTTGTTAGGTTTTGTGTTGGCGGAAGCCCAAAGTATCATATGTGATACCACGTTTTTTTAAATTAAATGGCAATATATTTTTTTGACTGTTTGGGAGTTTTATTTAAACCGTATTTATTAATATTTTATGAGCAGCTTTAAATTTTTTTCGGCGAATTCTTTCATGGGCCCGAGGAGGGTATACTGCTAGTGCGAATTGCTCTCCAGCACTTGTAATTTTTTTTTTTTTTCGTTGAGCTACGGTTGTTGAATATACGGACAACCTCTTCGAGATCTTTTCTTTTATTGACGCATTCCACCGTTTGCACTTTTCCTTTATCAAAGAAAGCTGAAACGGTATCGCATCCACTGAACGCGTGGACAAACAAAACTGTCTCCTTACACGTTTTTAAAACTTCCGAGGACTGCAAGTCACGAGAACCTATTTTTTATTTTTTCCTGAGCCTCTTTTAAGGAAAGGATATCTTTATCTTCAGGTGCGAGAGCGATTATCAATGCGAGAAGATCAATATCTTGTGCGACGATGACCACTGTATCGTTTTCATGAGATTTATTTAAGGCGGTTTGAACTAATAGTACGTCAGCGTCGTCTACAGCAGTAACGGTTTTGATTCCCTCATTTTTAAATCTCTCCACCAATTGCGCAATAAACCATTCCGTGTTTGTGAGATTGTTTATCACTTTATTTTGCGTTTCAGTCAGTGGCGTGTTCCCATTGAAAATAATTTCCGGTGAAATGCGTTTCAAAAGTCGCTGCTGTCTTTCGATGCTCTTCGTACTGCAGGCATTGTCAGCATATCCGTCAAACACTACCGTCAATTTTTGGCCGTAATGATTACGAATAAAGCGAACGTAGGCTGTATAAACGTCGTCTGCTTCGGCCGTACTACACGATGAATCAAATTGCCTCCATCAACAATGAACTGACAATCCGAAAAATCTATTGGCCTCTCCCGTACAGCATTGAAAATATAACCGGTTTTAAGATATTCGCTGTGAAATTTGGAATAGGATCGATTTTTACCTCTGCGTCCCAAACTACCCTTCTGTTCGGACGCTGTTAGCATGAAATAGGTGAGGACAAGCTACAAAGTTAATAAGATATTTTTTATGCAGAATTTAATGACATTTTTTTTATTTCCTATACTTCTTTCTCTTCCGATGAACGGTTTACAAGATAAAAGTGTAAAACCAGCGTTAAGTTCCCGTTGGGGGTGGTTTTTTGCAAGAAAAAGGACGTTTCACCACTAAATTGCGGGGGAACTTTTCGGGTATCTATTTCTAACCATATCTAGAGTACGCATCCCAAATATTATTACTTTATAAATTATTTCTCCTATTCAGTGTTTTTTAATCTAATTTGCGTGTACTATGTTTCGAGATAAATAATTGGTAGACCGTATTATTTATTGAAATCGCTTTTGCGACTTACAATCGAGAAACGTAATATCATACATTATTAAAATAAACTTTTTCTTCCCCCGCTAAAATTGGAACTAAATTTCTCGCAGATACCGAAAAGGAAATATGCCTTCTTCCAAATTGAAAAGTTAAGCAGGAAAGTTATGTTGTCCGTGGTGGAGTTCTGCTGGAAATCTAATAAAGAAGTTTTTGTTGGGGAAACTTCATGAAAATATGATATAAAAGTTTTTAATATCGGGATTATATTCAATATTGGTGCTGGTAAATTGGACGTAAAATTTTTTATGGGATCTAATGAAACTTTGTGGCATCGTGCTTCGTCGAATTGGATAAGAATATATGTGAGTTGCGTCGATGAACTTACACAAAAACCCAATCACTTTCCTTGGATTTTTATCCATTGATGTGAAAAGTTGGGAGTTGGATTTATAAAGATGTTCCTCTTAAAGGTTCGATGCACATTGTCATATAAACTTACGAAGAATCGATAAATAGTAGAATATTAATTGCAGTTGCGAGTAAATCCTCTTGGTGCATTCTTTGTCAGAACAGCTTCTATGTATCGAGCGTGTCCTATTATTTAAAAACAAGAAATATCATCAGCCTAGCCTAATGGAACGAAAACATTATGTTCTTCCTCAATCTAACATAGTCCAGTCAACGAATGGCCCAAAAGGTGGTGTAGAGTACGTGAGCAGGGACCTAAGCGATTCCTTTAGAAAGTTGCTCAGGGTGCTTAGGGAGTGAACATACTGAAAATCCTGACGTCTAGAAGGTGAGCCGGAGCGGAAGGGGGGGGGCACAACGAAAGTCCTACTTTTGGTTTTTTCGCTTATATCTCAAAAACGGTGCATCGCAGAGACAAACGAACACTCATGAAATTCTCTACAACTTTCGTTTTACATACTTTTTTCGAATTCGCAACCGTTTTCGAGCTCCGGAAAAGTGAACATTTTCGAAAAATAGATTTTTACCTCACATTTCTTATCAAACATTCCCTTGGCACTATTCAATGAAAGTGGGATGAGGAAGACAACCAAATCTGTCCTGTACACCATGTTTGAGTCTACCGATAAGGCTGTTCAACTTTCTCAGATGAACATAATAGTAAACGGAGGATTCCTGCTGCACAGAGTAATTTGGCAAAAAGATGCCTCCGTTGCCACCATTTGTGATGGATATATCACCTCATTTTTCTTATGCCACATGGAAAACATCGATACCTGTGAAACAAGAAGATTTTTTTGTCCAATCCTACCAACAATAGTCAGTTTATCTCCTTACTACAGATAATGCTTCAGGAGAATGGGATACAGACTCTCCAGGCCAAAGATGATGCTGACGCCTTTATCGTGAAGACTGCTGTGGAACAATCCACTCACAGTTCTGTGGCTGTCGTTGGTGAGGATATGGACCTCGCTGTCCTTTTGATAGCTTCCACTCCTCCCACCCAAGACATCTTGCTACTGAAGCCCGGCCGAGGGAAAACCAAAACAATGGCACTGTCCACCCAAGAGATACAGCAGCATGGATTTGAACACATCCTGTTCTTACATTCATTTACCGGCTGCGACACAACATCTTCAACTTTAAGGAAAAGCAAGTTGGGCTTCTCAAAATTGTACTTAAAGTCAGAAATCATCAAGGAAGCGGCAGTGATCCTTTATAACCCCTCCTCCACTCAACGTAAGGTTGAAGAGGCTGGGACGGTTTGCTTCCTCAAATGGTATGGGGCACCAGCAAGACAGACCTCCCCCAACCAGTACCGCTTCCAGTCGTTCATGAGGTTAGTAGCAAATATTAAGCCTGACATCAGCTCCCTCCCACCAACTGAGAGCGCAGCTAAACAGCATTCCCGGCGCACCTACCACCAAGTGCAGCAGTGGTTTGGGAATAAGCTGCCCCCTCAAGAGTGGGGGTGGAAACATGTAGGAGACACCCTGGTGCTAATTACAACAGAAGATACACAAGCATCGGAGGTTCTACTGAAAACGATATTTTGTCGCTGCACCAAGAATTGTGGTAGTGGCAAATGTGGATGCCAGAAAGCAATGCTGAACTGTTCTGCGGCGTGCCTCCACTGCCAAGGGAAATGCCTCAACGAGGACGACGATGACGACGATGAAGACGACGCGTAGAGCCCCTTCAGCAAGAACCACCCACCACTGAGGATGAGGATGCCATGGACGTGAAACCCTTGCTAGGAGCCTCACGGCCAAAGTGGCTGAAAACGTGAATCCAGAGAAGGTTGAAGGTTTAACATTGAGTAGTTACTGAAAGTGAGAACAATGAGAATTATTGATATCGAATAAAATTACTTACCTTATATGTGACTTTTTTTTATCTTCTTCAAAATACAATTTTCTATTTTTCAGGTAAAAATCTGTTTTTCGAAAATTTTTACTTTTCCGGAGCGTGTAGTTCGAAAACGGTTGCGAATTCGAAAAAGTATATAAAATGAAAGTTGTAGAGAATTTCATCAGCTTTCATTTGGTAATTTTTCCCTGCGACGCACAGTGGGGCAGGAATTCGAAAACGTGGCAATAATTCTAATTTCTGGAACAATCACTAAAAAAATCATTTATACGGGTTTTTGAAGGTGTACATTTTAAATCTGAAATATAAAAATATAGACCTGTCCGATATATAAAGGTCAATCTGCCATCTTGGAAAAATAACAAACACAAAAAAATGGCCGAAAAAATCAAAATAGAATATCTCTTCGATAAGGAGAAGAAATTTCACCAAAGTAGGCAAAAGTAAAGCTCATTTATGGTCAAATATAATGTACTAAACCCGGACGCTGTAAGTCAAAGAGAACGGTCAAAGATGGCGGACGAAATTAAATTCTTTAATTCTTCGTCAAGTATCAGGGAGGTGCTGTGCGATATTTTTTATTTTTTTGTAGGTTCTTTTAGATACATAAAGGGGAGAAAGTTCAATTTTTTTTATGTTAAAAAAAATGCTTTTTTTACAATTTTCAAAAATGCATTTTCCCTGACCCTCCTCTTTTTATCCAATATTCATCGAAACAAGATGAAATATACTATAGACTGTCTCGTATAATTTCAAAAATTTAATACAAAATAAAACTCCATTAATTTGATAACGAAATTTATTAAGCATACGCATTGTAATAATAATAATATATGAAAAAAAGGAAGGTCAAAGAAAATGCATTTTTATAAATTGTAGAAAGTGCTCTTTTATGGAAAATTAAAAAAAAAAAACTTTATCCCCTCAAAGTACTTAAAAGTACCTACAATCGACAAAAAAGTTATGGACAAAGCCTCCTTGGTACTTGACGAAGAATTAAAAAAATATATTTCGTCTGCCATCTTTGAACGATCTATTTGACTTGGAGCGCCCTGGTTTGGTGCATTATATTTGACCATAGATGAGTTTTGTTTTTGCCAACTTTGGTGAAATTACTCCTTCTATCGAAAAAAGATTCAATTTTGATTTTTTCTGACATTTTTGGTGTTTTATATTTTTTCCAAGATAGGTCTATAATTTTTAAGAATTTTATTTCAAATAAGTCAGTATTTTTAAAATTCTCATTCGATTACTAGTACAAGATATATTAAGCAGACAAGTAGAAAATCCACGAAAGTGCGTATAACTTTTGACGCATTAGGAATTTTGGGCACAAATATTTTTTTCGTAATCAGGAGATCATAATACATAAGAATAAATGAAAACATTTCTAGTGAAATGTTGACGCTGAAAGAAATTGAATTAAATCATTTTCAGAAATTCAATTTAAAAAGGAGTACACATGAGTACCAGTTTAACTTTAATTTTTAAACTAGAATAGTTCATCTACAATAACACATCAAATTCACGATGTGGATGTGTGAGAAAGTAAACTTTTCCTACATTTAAAAAATATATTGTAGTTTATTGATATATTTGCATAGGCTTGCTTTTGAAGCCATAACTACTATATGACTTAAACAATGGGGAATTTTCCCATTTTTTTTATTTCATTAAAGTGTGTATTTATGTATATAAACACGCCACACCGAATATCAGCTCTTAAATCGCAGTACTTACTTTGCAATAAATAATTAAAGTTGAAATCCTCACGAAACGCACTGTAACGTCACCGGGTGAAAACTGGTCTCGCGTGGTGTCCAACAGATGGCGTTCTTTAGCCATTCACCCTAATTAATAAACTGGGGGTGGTTGGCGACGTCCGCATATTCGGTCATAAGTCTTTGGTTTTTTATGTTAGAGAAAAAATAAAAAAAGTGTCGAAAAGCTCAATTGATTTTCTTTACATAAGCTGTCTACAAATTTTTCGAAAAAAACGATAATTATCGAGATATTCGAAGAAATGTAGGAAATTACACGTTTTCCTATAGAGTATTTGTAATTCTTAAAAAAATAATTTTTCTCAGAAACCAGAAACAAAATGGAGAAACTTTACCGAAAAAAAAAGTCTCAAATCCCGCCTCCTCTAATTCCTTAATTAGGAAGTTTCCATTTTTCTCATTTTCTCGTAATAAATAGTCCTAAAAATCTAAAAAACATCTGTATTTTTTTTTAAATTATCTCTATAAATAAAAAAGTTATGGTCCTTCCAAGTTTAAAATGCTGCAATCATCTGGGCTGAGGCTCGATTACGTCACAATACATGATTCCGCCAACAGCGAGAGGGCGCGGGCACCTTTATACTCGCTAGCAGGCACCTGCAGTTTATAGCCAGCTTGCATTTGTGAGCCGAAAAAATTGCTAAAACATGCAATTTTGGCACGTTCATAGTTTTCGAAAAACATCATTGGGTGTATGACGTAAATAGGAAGTTTTCCAGATAAACCTGTTCGTAAATTGCACGGCGAAATTCGAAAATTCGGCTCGGCATGAACGAATCAAAAGTGACATTTTGTGACATTTCAGAAAATCGAGCACATGCACTAAATAAGGGGAACATACGGCTAGCCGCCGGCATGGCAAGTCAGCGCGCTATGTATTGTGACGTCACGGTGGACTTCAGCCGAGGCGAAGTATTCAAATAAGAAATTGAATAAGTTCGTAAGTTTTTCAGATATCGAGATAATTTTTTTTGTTTGACTAGTTATCTGAAATACTACTAAATAAGGTTGAATGTACATGATATTTCTAAAATAGGAAACTTCCTAATTATTGTCGAAATTCAAAAAATAAAAAAAGAGTTTTTGCAAATCTAATTATATTTAAATTAGCTAGAGTAGTGGTTTGGTGTAGGAGCAAAGATTAAAAAGTTGCCAACAGCTGTAGAAGCTCAAAATTTGCGATTTTTTGCCGTGCGTGGCCGACATTTCTGTAGTTATCTCCGAAACGAAAAAAAAAAAAAAATCAAAAGTCTGGTGATAGCAAAGGATTCGTAGTGGAAAATACTCATTTGACCTTATTTTTTATTTCGAGCTAACTCCCACCGTTTTGGAGATATCTGCGAAAAATAGCAAAATACAGCTTACATTTCGAAGCCGAAAAAATTGCAAAAACATTGCAATTTTGACGCGTTCATATTTTTAGAAAAACACCATTGGGATGGCCGTACGATGTCGCGACGTAAAAAGGAACTCTTCCAGATAAACCTGATCGTAAATTGCACGGCGAAATTCGAAAATTCGACTCGGCACAAACGAATAAAAAGTAGCATTTTGTGACATTTCGGAATATTGAAGATATTTTTCCAACGAATTTTAGGTTAGGTTGTGTCCACTGCTAGTTGTTTCTGACAAATGAGCATGCGAAAGCAGAATCGGTGTCGCTTGACGCCGTCAACCGACTTTCATCCGTCACGTTTCAGGAGTGGGTAAAATCCGGCAGATTTTAATCGCTTATATTTCTGGAGGATTTTTTTTTTTTTTTAATTTCTTGTTGCCCATGGGGTTTTTAATGATGTTAGTTTACGATTTTGAGTATTTTAATTCAATTTTATTTTTTGGGCAAGTTCCCTATTATAGTAAAATAACGTAATATATTGAGTACGTACCTGACTGTATTGGATCCATACTTAATTAAGTCAAAAGCTACAGATATAAATGAGTTTTTCCACTTAAAAGTTCTGTCAAATTTAGCGCATCGAAGATACAAAAATACTACTTAGAAACGCCAGTTTCATAGAGATAGTAGTATGCGAGATGACCTTGAATAAACTTAGATAGTAGCGTAAATAATGCACTAATATGTTCTCTTTCCATATGTCAACAACATATAGTCATATAGTCGTTTCATTTTATGATTAAATGCCACGTTTTTTAATTCCTGCTCCACTGTGCGACGCACAGTTTTCGAGATATAAGCGAAAAAACCAAAAGTGATACTTTCTTTGTGCCCGCCCCCCTCCGGCTCACCTCCTAGATGTCAGGACTTTCAGTATATTCACTCCCTAAGCACCCTGAACAACTTTCTAAAGGAATCGCTTAGATCCCTGCTCACGCACTCTACACCTCCTCTATTGACTGAACTATGACAGGAGTTTCCTGTATTTTAAACATTTAAATAAACATCTGTTAATCTAAAAATGCTTGTAACGATTAGGTGCTATACCACCGGTTTTTTTTTTACAACTTTGACCTTTCTGGCTGTGCCCTCTGATGTCGCAGAGTTTCTGGCGATTCTATTTGATGCATTTTAGACACATAAAATGTGTCTTTGAATGTCCCTTGAGTGGGGGTTTGCAATTTTTAATGCATCAGGAAATTGACTTGTTTCATATGTCAACAAATCCTGATTTAATCTTTAATAACTACTGTCATTCTTGTGAAATCAGTGAATTTTTTATTAGCTTGGGGAAAATTCACTTTCTATAGTAGTTCGGAAAGTAACTTCTCTACATGGGGTACCGTAAAAGGGCATTTTTTGCAGTACTTTGTATTTTAGAAATTTAGATTTTCTACGCGATCGTGGACGAAAATTTTTACTTAATATTCTTTTAGGAGACAAACACAAATGATATAAGACCTCAAATCGAAAAAAAATTGAAAAAATTACCGGCCATTGTAATTATACAACCTACCTTGGTAACATTCTGTTGAGGAGTTGTTCAGTCTTCTTCTTCTCAATATCCAACTGCTCCGTCCGCTCCCTTATCAGTTCTTCGAGATTGTTCGAGTACTTTTCCAGCATCTGAAACATCGTATCTACTATGTTGACTTTCCTGCCGTGGTTTAACTTCTTGAAGTGTTCGTGAACGGTATTGAAATCGGGTCGCATTTCCGGCTGCTCGGCCCAGCATTGGCGCATGATATTTATAGCTTCAGGAGGTGCTGCACCTTTACTCACAGACGGCCGTATCAGGGGCGGAGGCCGTTTCACTTTCTCTATTATTTCTGAAACAAATCAAAGTGTTAATTGCGTGCAAAAGTAAAATGTGGATCTTTACTTGATTTATGAGAATCAAAACTTTTTAAGGAATAATGGTGTTTTCCTATTTTTGCGTTTCCAGGTTTGAGATAATAAATCTCTCTATTGGAAGGAGTTCGTGCAACCAACAGTACTAATAAATCACAACTATGCTAAAATTTCGGACTCCTCGAATGTAGTTTCAATAATGGGAACATCAGCATCGCCTTGTGTTCATTTTATATTTATATTAACAATACTCTACATAACAACGAAATAAATTATTAGAAACAAATTCTGCTTTACTCACTGGAACGATCATTGTTGCATCAAATAAAATTTGTTTCGATTTAAATAATAAATTGCTTTATTTAGCTCACACAGGCTATTTGTATACAAAAAGAGAGAATACATAGAAGACAACTTTAGATGCAAACGTATGCAAAGGAAAAGAATACAACATTTAATAAAAGCTTACACACTTAATCGAGATATAAATTCGTTACTAATTTGGTAAATAACTCAACACTACGAACATCTTTCATTTTGTCCGGCAAAGCATTGAAAAGTCTCAAACCGTCACCAAAGAGTTTTCTGCAAATTACTGGAATTACTTACGAATTCAATATTATAATTATCTCTTGACCTTATATCATACCGATATTTTTCAGATCTTGTCACTAGAAAATTTTGCAGAACTCTGGAAATTTCTTATGTCTGATTTTGTAGATTAAAGTCATTTGCCTTATCAATATTTTGCCTCACGGACAACTACCTAAGTGATTTCAATATGGTTAAAATATGCCACAATTTAATATTATTCTCATATATTTTTTTTTTTTTAGTAGCTGTAATCTATTTATATTTTCATTTGAACCATTCTGACAGGTTCCCAGAAATACAATAGGAAAAAACATTTTTTTTTCTATTTCTTTACAAAAATAATCAACATATGAGAAAAGGTAAGTTTTTGATCCAAAATAACTTCTAGATACTTTATCTTAGACACTACTTCAGTTTTATTATTTTTTATAATTACATTAATATCATATCCGGGGTATTTTTGGCAATTATGTTTAGATCCAATTATCATATATTTTGTTTTGGCCGAGTTTAACTTTAATTTATTAACACATAACCAGTTATACAAAATATCAAGTTCAACATTTAAAGTTTGCACTATATCTTTCAGGTCCTACCCTGATAGTCCAATAATTATAAAAATTTCCATCACAAAAAATGTTATCTGAGATTTTCCTTCAGTAACCACAAAAATCCGTTCTGAGGGTGCCGCGCAACCCCCCATAAGGGCACCCTTCGGTGAAAAAAGCCTTATTTTACTGATAACTCATTAACCGTTGAAGATATAAAAAAAATTGCTCATCATAAAAAAGAAAGCTTGACTAATTTCCTAAAAAGGTCCTATTGTAATTTTGTTATATATGCCATGGTTTTCGAGGAAATCGATATTGAAAAAAATTCCAAAATTTGTATTTTTAATGCGCGCGAATTTTCGTTTATTTGAAATTTTTTGCGCGCGGCCTATAGAAAACAGTGAATTGCTCGAAAACCATACAAGCTAGGAAGAAAAATCAAAATGGGTTTTAAAGGGGATACTCTCTTGTGTTGCCATTTTTGATGGCTATTGATATTTATTAGTATGTAAAAACAACAATATAATATAGTTATCTCTTAATTTTTTGTGTCTCTAACTATTCACAGGCCCATAACAAATAACTGATTTTAATATAAGTTATAAATGCATTATCTTATAGTTCAAGGTAGTACTTCAATACGGAAAAAGTTAGAAATAAAAATATTCACATTTACAAATTTACCAGCATGTTGAAGTTAGCCAAATTTTGGCCAATTTTTTATTGCTTCCTAAAAATAAAAAAAGACCCAAACAACTTGAAAATTCAGCTCAAAATTTTTTTTTCAGTTTATATATCATATAATTACTGTTTTTAATTATTTAATAGTTAAAAAAAATATCAAAGAATTTTTGGATTTTTTTTTAAAATTAATCTAGCGTCCTTGTATCTTAATATTTTTGAATATACCCGGTCTAAAAATAATGGTAAGACTTCATATTAATTATACTATATTTCTCAAAAAAAAAAATGCTATTGTAAAATATATATTTTTTTAAATTTGTAAATAAACTAAGATCAAAACTCATTACTAAAGTGTTTCATTTTGTTACTTTTGACATAATCTCAACAGTAGTAAAAATATAGTGACTTTTATAATTTTTTATGATATAAAGTTATTAAATCTTTCATTTGCTTCTTTTTCTATAACATGTCAACAATTGGCTAAGATCTACTTAAAAAAATTTGAAAAAAAAAAGAAATTTACTTACACAATCTCCAAATTACAAAGCATATAGGGAGTTTTATTATTTTTTATGGTTACAAAATAAAGTTATTAAATGAATGTATTTCATATCTGATTCTATTTTTTCTAATATGTTAACAATTGGCAAATATATGTTCAAAAAAATCGGGAAAAAATAAGTTTATACTAACACGACCTTAAAAACCCTAGAAATCTAGTTACTTTTTATACTTTTCCATGGTGAAAAATTGAAGATTATAAAAATATCTTTCATTTGCTTACTTATTTTCTTAGATATGTCAATTGGCGAAGATATTAACGATTATATAACGCATTTTCTAAAAATTCAATTTTTCTTATATTTTTAATATAGATTTTCTCTAAAACCCTGGCATATACAAAAAAATTACACAAGGACTTTTTTTTAGGAAATTAGCCAAGATTTCTTTTTATAATGAGCAATTTTTTTATATCTTCAACAGTTAACGAGTTATCAGTGAAATAAGGCTTTTTCAAAGAATGGGTGGTTTTTTGGATATTTGTGGTTTTGTGATGTATAACCCCTCCACTAACAGTTACTGAAGGAAAATCTCAGATAACATTTTTTGCGAGCTTCTGGTGTATTTTTTACTTTACCGACTGGACTATGACACCGATATTAGTGTATCATCTGCAAATAGACTAACAAACGAATTTTTTAAAACTTCACTAATACCATTTGTGTATAACATAAAGAGAAGTGGCCCTAGCACACTTCCCTGTGGAACCCCATATATACTATCCACCGAGTTTGATATTTTCTTATTAACTTCAGTTATATAGTTATCAGTTATCATATATAATGTATAATATTATTTCAGTAATTTCTACAATAACCTAGACCCATCCATCATTTCAAAGGCGCGCTGTAAGTCAACGAACACACTCATCGTAACCTTCCCCTTACCAGTGTCTCTCAAATTGTAAAGATGCTTTAAAGATCGATGAAGTTGTTTAGCTGCCAAGATCTCAAATTTTTTTGATATCAGCCTCCCCCACTGTCACCCTCTTTAATAATGCAGTGAGAGTGATAGTGAAGAACTTGGATAGAAAAGGACTTGGATAGGAATTACGAATGTGGAAGTGGAGATTTCTTAGGCAGCGGTATTTATAGACTTGCTCCTGAATTATAGCGCATCCTTGAAGTATATTTCACACCTATGACTTATTCTACGTTCTAAAGTATTCTACGTTATATTTAGACACCGGGTTATCTTTCCTTAATATATGTTGATGAACATATAGTTTTAAGTAATGTTAATTGTACTCATCGTATAACATGTATATAAGGGTGTTCCTTATTTTTCGACTTTCCTTTTTTTTTGTCTCACCCCCTAAAAAGTTTATATTTGATATAAGAATTAAACATCCAAAATGTCAGCCCGCTAGGTGAACCCGTTCCCGTGCTGACGGAGGTGTAAGAAACCCCAAACTGGAATATAACCCCAAATGACTGTTATTTAGTATAAAAAATAAAGTAGAAGCAATATGATCCATACCTACCCTTATCATCACAGGTTTAAATGTAAGTAAAAAATATTTTTTTATGTAGTATTTATTATTTAAAATGATTCAAATAATTGCATTAATGTGTCCTTCTTACAATTTGGATATATTTTTTTGTGCTCTTGCACACATTGCAATACGTATTGTATTTACATTTCATCCTTTGTTAGGAGACCATGGAAATCCTCCATTAATTTTACCGACCTTTCGGCAGTGTCGTTGACAACTTTAAGTGACATTATTATTTCTCGTCCATTCGCATAAGAATCTTGCGTTCCGCAAGTTTTCGGATAGTGATTTAAAACTTCCTGGATTCGCCATTTTGGATTACGATATTACGTAATTTAGATTTCAGATTCTCGATCAGAAACCCTTAAAAGTCCTAAGTAACAATTTTTAACAGTTTGTGCATGTACATTTCATTTAAAAAATATTATGATGAATGAGTAGAATCTTCAACTTACGGACGCCATATTGGATCCGCCATCTTGGATTTCGATATTACGTAATTTGGACTTCAGATTCATGATCAGAAATCTCTAAAACCCCTAAGTAACAATTTTTAACAATTTGCGCATTTACATGTCAATTAAAAAAATATTATGGCCGCCATATTGGATTCGCCATATTGGATTCGCCATTTTGGATTACGATATTACGTAATTTAGATTTCAGATTCTCGATCAGAAACCCTTAAAAGTCCTAAGTAACAATTTTTAACAGTTTGTGCATGTACATTTCATTTAAAAAATATTATGGCCGCCCTATTGGATCCGCTATCTTGGTTTTTTGAATCGCAAAATTCGGGGATCAGAAATGAGATTAGAAACCAAAAAAAACCCCCAAGTAACAATTTTTTATAATTTTAAATAATCTTTTGATAAAATTTTAAATTACTTTCAAAATTTAAGTCTTTTAATTTTGAAATTTCTAAATTCGGGCTCGATAGAATTAAAGGCAATTTTATAACGAAGAGTTAAAAAAAAAAAAATTTTAATTTCATTAATTCCAAGCTTGGGAATTATCGCTTGTCCAAAAAATGAGCTATTTGCCCCACTGTGCGGCGCTGGGAACTAGACACAGGAATGGCGAGATGGACAAAGACATCGATAAAAAACATAGAAACTTGATACACACGGGGATAAGGAGAAACCGATTATTACCTAACATAATTTCTTGGTGGACATGGGTGCTTTAACGCATATCTAAAAAGATTTGGGCTTAAAAACTCTAATAAGTGCTGGTATTGCGAAGAGATTCTCCAGAACACGCCTTCTTTGAATGCCAAAAATGGACGAATTATAGGGAAGAAATTCATTGGCGAATATATTGGCGAAACTGTAATGGTGGACAACATTATAGACCTAATGTTGGAAAACGAGGAAAATTGGCGGATAATCCATAGCTACATAAAGAACATTTTAATGGAAAAAGAAATACATGAAAGGAACACGGAGAAAGAAAGGTGAAGAAATAGAAACGAGGAATTACGAGAAAATAGAAATATCAAATCTGATTTGATGTAATGCAATGCGGTCCCAAATTAGATGTGGTAAATTGGAGGAGCGGTTTTAATTGGTAGATCCTCTCCTGAGGGAATCCAACATGAGTTAAAGGAGTTTATGAAGATTTCCCCTTCTCCACGAAAAAAAAAAGATAGAAATCAACCAAAATTCTAATGAGCACGTCCTTAATCTACAAACGAACTGTCAGAACTTCACGTGAATTCGTCACGGCTACCCAAAGTCCGCTGGTAGTTTTTCCAAAGTGCCAAAGCCGAGTGAACGAGAATGGCAAAATGTCGGAATTCGCTCGACTCGCGTAGTGTGCAAATAAAATTAAAAATTGAAACGAGAAATTAGATCCATGCTAATTTTTTAAATGAATGTGTTAATTATTCTCGCTGAAAAGTGAGAACAATTAGATACCAAATTTCAGTAAAAAAATTACTAACTTAATGATTATATTAACCCTTTCATCCCTGA
Source organism: Rutpela maculata (assembly GCA_936432065.2). Lineage (NCBI taxonomy): Eukaryota > Metazoa > Arthropoda > Insecta > Coleoptera > Cerambycidae > Rutpela > Rutpela maculata. Next base: position 64,960,027 of record OW386289.2, read on the forward strand.
TTTTTTGATAAGCAAGAAAAATTTCCAAATTTAGACTAGTTTCCTCCACAGATTTATGAACCAGGAAATAATGGCAAATGCCTCCGTCAGGTCAAAAAGAAAAAAATTATTATTTTTTATTTTATTTTATATGGAAATTTTTGAAACAATCTTTAAATTTAGATAAACATAGATACACGTTGCACTTCTCACACTGCATACGTGAATGCCCTGCACAAGTCTCGAATTTACAGCGCTGTTCATGGCCATTTGTATGTATTGGCCAATGGCCAAGATTATCGAATCTTATATCGTCAACTGGAATGAACTGTGGTTTTTGACGTTTTATTGATAGTGGTGAATTTTTATTACCAAAAAGCATAAATACTCTTACCTCCCACGGATTTGACTTTCCCTTATATACTATTTGACTGATAGTTGCCCCTAAACGGTATTGATTCATCAATACAAAGATTTTTTTTCATTACCAATTCTTTGCAACGATTTTCGAATGATTTTCTTATTTGACGTACTTTCCAAAGCTTATCACTACCATCGTTATCAAAACCAAATATGCAAGGCTACAAGTTTTCTAATTTCACGCTCATTCATATTGATATTTTATCCGGTTTTTTCGGCCATTTCAGCAAATATTTGAAACAAATTTTACCTTGATGTTTCTATTTAAAAAAATTGCTTTTCACAAATTTCTAGGTCCCGTCGGAACGGGAAGGAAAATGTCTAAAAGTCTGAAATTTTGAGTGAGTGATTCTTATATGAAATGTAAACTTTCTGGGGGGGTGAGACCGAAAAAAATAAAAAAAAAAATTCGTCAAATATAAATAAGGAACACCCTAATGTATATAGGGTGTCCCACATTTCACGGTAACACCTTCGTAGCTCAATTTTTAGTCATCCAATTTCAATCAAGTTTAGACCGGTATCAAAGACCTTTATTATATCATTTTTGAGTAAAACAAAATTTTTTTCATTCATTGGCGTGCATTGCTATTAAGAAAAAAAGTGTCGATTTTTCGAGAAATCATATTAGGTATTTTTTTGTTGAAAAACTGATGCAATATTTTCGATCAGCATGCTGTAGAACTACTACATCCAGAATTTAACAATATTTTGATTTTTGGTTTTCGAATTACGGTCCCCTTAAAATTATCTATTTTAAACATTAAATAACACAGCCACACAAAAAAAATAAAGTGTCTTGACCCCAGAGACTGACTAGGTAGACTTTATGTTTTTCGGGTCGCTGAATCCGAATCCGGGGTCCATTTGATCCCATGTCATCAGGTTTAAGGTCATTTGAAGGTCAAATTGAGATATGACTGTGAAAAATTCCGTAAAAAATTTATGTTTATGTTTTTGAGGTTGCTGAATCCGAATCCGGGGTTTATTTGATCCCATGTCATCAGGTTTAAGGTCATTTGAAGGTCAAATTGAGATATGACCGTGAAAAATTCCGTAAAAAATTTATGTTCATGTTTTTGAGATGCTGAATCCGAAGCCGGGGTTACTTGATCCCATGTCATCAGGTTTAAGGTCATTTGAAGGTCAAATTGAGATATGACCGTGAAAAAATCCGTAAAAATTTATGTTTATGTTTTTGAGGTTGCTGAATCCGAATCCGGGGTTTATTTGATCCCATGTCATCAGGTTTAAGGTCATTTGAAGGTCAAATTGAGATATGACCGTGAGAAATTCCGTAAAAAATTTACGTTTATGTTTTTGAGGTTGCTGAATCTGAATCCGGGGTTTATTTGATACCATAATGTCAGAATCAAGGTCAAATGAAAGTCAAATTCAATAATACAATCTTTTTTGACCCCGGATTCTGAAAAAGCAGAGAATTTTACGCCCAAATACATCCTGAACGGTTTATGGAACCGATTTCTTAGGTCATTTGTTGGTTATCAAGCGGTCAAATGCTTATTTTCCATTTCTCAGCTGATATATCGATTGTAAATCAAAAACTTGCGTCTATGACTAGTGACTTTTAAGTTTTTGTGGTCGCTTATCACGATCCCGGTGTCCATTTGATACCATGATGTATAAACTGAGGTCAAACGCTATAATTCGAATGATATAATTTTTTGGACCCTGAAAGATCATCTGCAGGTCAAATACAGATTTCTTTTGAATCTTTCAACTGAATGGTTGCGTGAGGTTGCGTGAACGGATTTTGTACATCACTAGTCATAGACGCAAGTTTTCGCTTTACAATCGATATATCAGCTAAGAAATGGAAAATAAACATTTGACCGCTTGATAACCAACAAATGACCTAAGAAATCGGTTCCATGAACCGTTCAGGATGTATTTTGACGTAAAATTTTCTGCTTTTTCAGAATCCGGGGTCCAAAAAGATTGTATTATTGAATTTCATGTGTTTGACCTTCATTTGACCTTGATTCTGACATGATGGTATCAAATAAACCCCGGATTCGGATTCAGCAACCTCAAAAACATATACATAAATTTTTTGCGGAATTTTTCAATTTGACCTTCAAATGACCTTAAACCTGATAACATGGGATCAAATAAACCCCGGATTCGGATTCAGTAACCTCAAAAACATAAACATAAATTTCTTACGGAATTTTTCACGGTCATATCTCAATTTGACCTTCAAATGACCTTAAACCTGATGACATGGGATCAAATAAACCCCGGATTCGAATTCAGCAACCTCAAAATCATGAACATAAATTTTTTACGGAATTTTTCACGGTCATATCTCAATTTGACCTTCAGATGACCTTAAACCTGATGACATGGGACCAAATAATCCCCGGATTCGGATTCAGCAACCTCAAAAACATAAACATATATTTTTTACGGAATTCTTCACGGTCATATCTCAATTTGACCTTCAAATGACCTTAAACCTGATGACATGGGATCAAATGGATTCGGATTCGGATTCAGCAACCCGAAAAACATAAAGTCTACCTAGTCAGTCTCTGGTTTATTTTTTTTTGTGTGGCTGTGTAATCAATAAATTGGTAACGAAATTTTTTTCGAAAAAAGTCATTCTTCATTTTCTCTTTAAATTCACTCTTTCTACTATTCCATATCATCAAAACTTTCAAATTTGGAAGGCCAAGAATTTTCATTGAAAAATCTTGGTTCATCAGAACTGTAAATTATTCCTGCATTAAGGATTATCGAATTTGAAAGTATCGATGATATGAGGTGGTAGAAAAAATGAATTTAAAGAGAAAATAAAGAATGACTTTCTTGCTAAAAAAGATTCGTTACCAATTTATTGATTATTTAATGTTTAAAATAAGTAATTTTAAGTGGGCCGTACTTCGAAAATCAGAAATCAGAATGTTGTTAAATTCTGAATATAGGGGTTCTACAGTATGCTAATCAATAATATTGTCACGTGTTTCCACCCTTAGGAAACTACCCCTTGCAAATTCCGTGGGTTCCAAAAATTATAACAAGAGATGTCCACTAACATACTTTATTAAATATTTACTGGATACTTCACAATACTATTGTTAATTTAAATACACTTTACTGACTAAAAATCGCAATGTTTATCACTTTGTTTCTCTTTGAACTCTTAACCTCACTTTCCATACTTTCAGAACTACTGAACTACTCGCTGAGAATGCGGTCGGTCTTTTATACCTAAAAATGACAGATCTCGATTTTTCTGTGATGACGCCACCATTCTCTAGATAATTCCAGATGTCACCAGAACTAACTTCTGGTAGGTTTCTCGAGTAGGTGCAAATACACTACATTCAGACATTCGATCTGTTGAAGTCTGCCTACTTTTTAGTAACCAACATAACCTTAAATTTTGAGGGGTTGCAACATATTACACTGCCCCCTCCTTAAGCCTGAACGTCCCGGTCAGGCAATTCAGCCTCTTTCACATACTTCGCCAGTCTATCCAAGTGTACGATCTTCATCTTGGACTTTTTGTTTCGTTGAATACGATAGACGACATCATTAATTCGGGTAATAACAGTATACGGTCCATCCCAAGGAGGTTGAAGTTTCGGGGATCTCCATTCCTTCCGCTGTGGGTTGTACAGCCAAACCAGATCCCCCACCTTGAATCCCCCTGTACTGGCATTCTGATCATAACGAGCCTTCAATCGGTTACTAGTTTTGTTCATCTGCCCTCGATCATTCTTCGGCTGTTCTCGGCTTCCATTTCTGTAGTTGCTCATCGAAAATGGTTCTCCACAGGCAGCACAATTTTTACACTTGCGACACCAGGCCTCCACATCCTGGCGACTATTAACCCAATAGAACTGTTCCCGTGCTCTACTCAATGTCTTGTTTATGCCGAAGTGTCTGCTGGATGTTTCATTATGTGCTTCCTGGAGTACTTCTGGTACACGACACCTGGGAATCACTAGACGCATGGCAACCTGCTTCCCATCTGGGCTTTCCCATGCTCTCCTCAAAAGCCCATCTACGACCATAAGTGAATCCCATTGTGACCATAAAGCCTTCAGCCCCACTTCTTTGTTGGAAACATCCTTCCATACTGGTCGCGTTCCCCCTTCCTTTGCTCTCAACATGGGTCCGATTTCTACATCGCGCAATTGCTCTTGCCTCAGAGTTTTCTTTGACCAACTGTCTGGAAGATCGACCTTGACAGTGTTGACTTTAACCATGTTCGGCAATTTTTTCACCTGAGGGTAGCGCTTGCAATCTACCTTGTCTGGTTTTCTGGATAATGCAGGAGTTTTGACTGCCTGCGTTGTTAACAGCCTGGTTTTCTCGCATTGGTCGTTCACTTTTGACAGAATAAATTGTTCGTTCCCAATCCTTAACATTCGCTTTCCTATGTCAACAATAAATCCATACTGTTCCATAATGTCCAGTCCCAAAATGAAGTCATCCGTAATGTCAGCCACGATGACCCTGTGGTCGAACCTTAATTGTCCAATCTGCAAACCCAGGTCTACTTCTCCATGAACCGTAGCACTGTCCCCCGTAGCTGTCCGGACGATCACTTCTTCATTTTGCCTCTTGGTAATCTTTATGCCCGATATAAATCCTGGCCATACTATTGATGACGTAGTACCTGTGTCGATGGTAAACAAACATTTTCTTCCGTTCACATATCCATGCAACAACAGACTGCTTGCGATTCTTCGAAGCTGGGAAATCTTAATTTCTCTGGGGGCACTGCATTCCCTAGCCAGAACAACCCCCCTGGTACTGTTTTCCTGCTTTTCTTCAACATTCACAGCATTTACTCGACTCTCCGAATTCTGCCGTCGACAGTCTCGCTTCATGTGTCCTACCTTGCCGCAGTTGTAACATTTAATACCTCCGCTCGGCTTTCCTTTATTTTGTTGTTTTCTCTGCTCCCTGAGATCATCCACTTTGTTGAATAATTTGGTAAACATTTTCTGCATCTCCGTCAACATAGGCTTCTGGTTCGTTTCTGGTTGCGATTCTTTGAGAGTCACAGCTCGCACTCTCGACCTTGGAGTGTCTCTGTAGGCGACTTCTACTTCAAGTGCACGCACCAAAGCTTCGCTACTACTTTGGTATCTTGTCAGCTTCAGAACTCGCCTGACCTCTTCGTCCCTTAAGCCATCTAAAAAGGCCCCTACGGCTAATTGTTCCTGAAATTCTCTAGGTGCACTCGGATACGCCAGGTGTGCCAGTCTCTCTATCGCAGCTTCGAATTCCTGTAAACTCTCTCCAGCCTTTTGTGTTCGTGATTTAGCTGGGCTTGGTATACTTGGGCGAGATGTTGGTCGCCATATCTCAAGTCCAATGCAGCTTCCAAGACTTTGAAGTCCCTTTGTTTATCCACTGCGATAGTCTGAAGCAACTCTGAGACCTGGCCCCTTAACGCCAGAACTAATGCCATGGCCTTTTCCTCGTTATCCCAGTTGTTCGCACATGCTGCTGCCTCAAACTGCCTCTTGTACGTCGTCCAGGAACTTTGGCCGTCAAAAGAAGGAGGTTTTAGTCGCTGACCTGATGATATCACCTGCTGACTTCCTCTATCTCTCAGCTGTCGTTTAAGCCGGTCTATTTCTCCTTTGACTTCTTCTTCGAACTTGTTTACTTTTTCTTTAACTTCATTTACCTCCCCTTTGACTTCACTTATTTCCTCCTTGATTTTACTCTTTAGTTCTTCATTGGCAGAAATGATTGCATCCTGTTGTGTTTTTATTTGATCGCTCAGAATTTTCCTTAATTCTTCCTGGCGTTTTTCTTGTTCTTCTTTTTCTTCTTGGCGTCTTGTTTCCAGATTTTCCATCATTTTCTTTAATTCGTCTCTCTCTTCTTGACGTCTTCTTTCTTGCTCTTCTTTTTCTTCTCGACGTCGCTTTTCTTGTTCTTCCTTCTCCTCTTGACGTCGTCTTTCTTCCTCTTGACGTCTTTTCTCCTGTTCTTCTTTGTCTTCCTGACGTCTTCTTTCTTCATCCTCTTTTTCTTTCTGACGTCTTATTTCCTGATCTTCCATAATTTTCTTTAATTCGTCCCTTTCTTCTTGACGCCGTTTTTCTTCCTCCTGGCGTTTTCTTTCTTGCTCTTCTTTATCTTCCTGCCGTTGCTGCGCCATCATTTTTTGGAATTGTTCGAATAAGCCCTGTATTTGTTTATCGGATGCCATACTTCTTGTTGTTACGGGCATACGATGAAATTAAAATAAAATAAATTTAACTGCCACGTCAATATCGGTAATGGAACTTTCCAGAAAAATCTCGAAACAGCACGAAAAAGTCTTATCCAGAGTCTTTTGTCACTATCCAGTTCAGAGAATTTAATAATCTCCACTAATGTCCAAATAGAAAAGTTCTAGTAATTTCCACGCACTAACACAAAAAATGAGTCTTTTTCAGTGTCTCTATCACTACTCAGTTTAAAGGATTTAATTATTACACTAGTGTCCTAATAAAATGTCTCAAAAATGCACTTAACACTATTTTTCTGTCCGCAAATAACCCTTGAACAATGTCCAGTAAATTAGTCCTGTGTTAGCACTAAACCTCGAGAATACTTCTCGAACACTCCAGCACAACTTCAGAGCTCCTCTTGTCATAAAATTCCGCTTTCTGACACCAATTTGTCACGTGTTTCCACCCTTAGGAAACTTGCAAATTCCGTGGGTTCCAAAAATTATAACAAGAGATGTCCACTAACACACTTTATTAAATATTTACTGGATACTTCACAATACTATTGTTAATTTAAATACACTTTACTGACTAAAAATCGCAATGTTTATCACTTTGTTTCTCTTTGAACTCTTAACCTCACTTTCTATACTTTCAGAACTACTGAACTACTCGCTGAGAATGCGGTCGGACTTTTATACCTAAAAATGACAGATCTCGATTTTTCTGTGATGACGCACCATTCTCTAGATAATTCCAGATGTCACCAGAACTAACTTCTGGTAGGTTTCTCGAGTAGGTGAAAATACACTACATTCAGACATTCGATCTGTTGAAGTCTGCCTACTTTTTAGTAACCAACATAACCTTAAATTTTAAGGGGTTGCAACATATTACAATATTGCATTAGTTTTTCAATAAAAAAATGCCTAATATGATTTCTCGAAAAATCAACCCTTCTTTTCTTAATGAAAATGCACGCCAATGATTGCAATAAGTTTTGTTTTACTTAAAAACAAAACAAAAAAAGGTCTTTGATATCCATCGAAACTTGGTTAAAATTGGGTAACTAATAACTGAGCTACAAAGGTGTTACCGTGAAAAGTGGGACACACTCTATATGCATATGCATATACATATTAACATTTGCACCATCATATTTCCGAAACAATTACTCCAATGAGAAAAGGTAATAGAGACGTTTATGTCAGAAATAAATAGCTAGAAACTTGATATTAAGTATTTTTTCGTAAAGCTAAAAATTTCCGAGATTTGCAAAAAACTGTGTTTGGCCTCATGTAACATTTAAAACTCAAGCGGTATCTATAAGGACTTTTGACATTCTGTTCTCTGTTTAAATTATCGAAAACATACTTCATACAAAAATTCAGCTGGGTGGGAATTTTTATTCAGATTGTGCATTGTTTAATCTAATCCAACTAGATTATGATCTGTGACTGGCGCATCCGGCATAACTTAGATATATCTGGATTAATTCAGGTTGACGAAGTTTGAAAACGTTGGGAATAGGATCGACAGATTAAATTGTGCCTGACCTAATATTTGTTCGATAGATAACGTTTTACTATGGAATAATATAAAAGTAAGAAGTTTTTAAGACATTAATTTATCTGTGAAAAATTCTGTATTAACTAGAAAAAGAGTACAGACAAAAATCAAGGATAATGGAAATATCGAATTTAACTAGTCACAATTCTGACGCTGGGAATTTGCAATATATCTATACCACCAAACGTGATACTGGAAAGGAATAAAAGATATTACAATCATAAATTTTTCGTAACATAAACGTTACACGTTGAGAACATCTGGCAAATTTCGTTACATAAATAAACCGCCAGAGAAAGCTTGAATATGTGTCTGATTTCGCTCAAGCTCAGCTCGTGGAATAAGATATTAATTTTCCCATCAGGCCAACAAGCTTTTATACTTATTCGAATAGAGCTCGTTTAAGGATATATGTTATTTTACCGCGTTTCTTAAGAATAGACCGTAAAAATTTGGAGTTTTGGAGTGGAAAGGTTTTCGTCAATTTTATACGGATACGTCATAGAATACACGATTGAAACACCAATTACTGAAATCATGAATAGTTAATGGCTTTATTACCGCATTTTTATAAACCAGTATATTATTAAAATATATGATTAATAAAGTGTCTAGCAGGATAAGATAGGGCCAGTGGCCCCAGAGATATAGTTATTTATTTATTTATTTAACTTACACCATTCAAGAGCATAACACCAATTACTGAATGGGTACAATACAGAGTTGTGATATTTACAACAATAGGTACTAACTAACAATGCTAATAACTAATAATCAGTAACAAAAAAAGAGAATACTAAAAGTGCTAAGGACTAAAAACTAAATGCCGCTAAATTTATTAGAAGTTCAGATATAATAAATGTCGGTACACACTATAATTTTAGGTTTTTTATCAAGGCTATACTGCAGTTGAACAAATCGAACTTGGTTTGGACAGAGTTATAATTGTTGCAAATTTGATGAAGCGGTGAGAATTTCATTACATTAATACGAGGTGTTTGGAGATTGAGAGTAGGGGATTGCCGTAGGATTACATGGGGAATTGAGAAATTCAACTGGCTGAGAATCTCACTGTCAATGTTATTCGCTATTAGATTGCGTAAGAAAACTAGTTGGGCTATAATACGGCGATTTTCAAGAGCGTCGAACGAGTGTCTAGACAGTAATTCATTATGTGGAAATCCAATTGGTGGATATAAATTATCATCCTTGAAGCTGAGATATTTTAGGAAACGTCTCTAAACTCTTTCTATATTTTACACATGAATATTGTAGTGAGGACACCATATGATGGAGGCATATTCAACGCGAAGTCTAACAAGAGCGCAGTATAATAACTTGACGGTATTTATATCGTTAAATTCGCGTGTATTCCGTATCACAAAGCCAAGAGATCTGAAGGAGTTTGTAAGTATATCACTTATATGGTCATTAAAGGATAGTTTAGGATCGAAAATTACGCCAAGGTCACGGATAGTGTTAGGTCCATGCAGGGAAACTTCATCAATAGAATAGTCATATTTTATGACATTGTGTTTCAGAGAAAAGGACATTACGTTACGTTACAGACTGTTTGATGTACACCAGTTATTTATTTTGTTTAATGCTATTTGTAGCTTAATACAGTCATCAGAGTACTTAATAGCAGTGTATATTTTCATATCATCCGCGTACAATAAACAATTTGCTTCCACCTCATTTATAATATCATTAATGTATATATTAAATAATAATGGTCCCAGTATAGACCCTTGAGGAACCCCAGAGGTGACAGATATCTCAGTAGATTGTTGACCGCAACATTGTACAAACTGTTTTCTGTTTTCAAGGTAAGATTCGAAAAAATATAGCAGATTCTTTGACAGGCTAAAATGATCTAATTTGTTAAGCAGAATACCATGATTAAGTCTATCGAATGCCTTCGAGAAGTCAGTGTATATAACGTCCACCTGCAGACCGGTGTCAGATGTATCAGCTATGAATTGCGTTATACAGAATAAGTTCGTAGTTGTGGATCTTCCCTTCATGAAGCCGTGTTGTTTAGTTGTGATTTTGTTTTTTAAATGAAAAAAAAAGGAAATCATGGAGAAGCATTTCAAGACATTTAGAAAAGCTGTTGATAATAGTATGATTTTCAATTTGGTTTTTCCCTCCTTTCTTGTATACGGGTATTACTGTAGAGAACTTCCAAGAAGAGGGATATGAGTTAATGGAGAGATTAAGTATTATGGTAAGTGGTATTGCAAGACGACACGCACAGTCTCGTAGGAAGAAAGCAGGTATTTTGTCCGGGCCAACAGTACCTTTGGTTTTAAATTTTTTAAGACAGTTAAGTACTTCAGTTTCAGTAAATTGTTTTAGATGTATGCTATCTGTTAGGGTATTTTGAGAGGTAACTTCAAAATGAGTGCTATCTATATAGGAACTCTGAAAAAAGTCTGCAAAGGCATCTGCAATGTTTTTTGGGTCGTTTATCATAATATCATTATATATCATATTGTTTGGCATGCCACTATTATTTTTTTTATTGTTAAGAAAATGCCATAGTTCTTTAGGATTATTTTTTATATTACGTTCGATACGACTGCAATATTCTTTATAAGAGTTTTCTATATCAGCTTTAATTCTTTGCCTCAAAAATTGGAATTCTTGTAATGCGACAGGGTCTTTATATCTTTTATAGTCTCTTCAGGCTTTATATTTAAGACGGATACATTTTATAATGATAGGACTGAACCAAGGTGAATACATTCGTCTATGAGGTTTGGTTTTAGGTACAAAGTTATCAAGCAAGTCATATAGTTTTGTATAAAATGCGTCGCAAGAACTGTCAACATCGGTATACGTATTTAAGAAGCTCCAGTCTATATGAGTTAAACTTTCATACAACCCTATGAAATCTACTTTCCGAAAATTGTAAAATATATTGTCAATTTTTTGTCTATTTTTCTTTTCCTCCCTAGTAAGACCGAAATATACTACGATCGCAGGATGATGATTGTCTTCGGGCAGTAATTTATCTAACGCCTTTTCGACGGCGCAATATTTATTTGACAATATCAGGTCCAGTATTCTCTGGTTTGCATTAAAGTTGAAATTATATTGTTTGTAATCGGAAAAATTAAGGAAATTTATAAGTGGTAATACTTTAGCATTAAGTACATTTGTCTCGAGAGAATATTCAGGAGTATTAAAGTCCCCTATGATTAACACGTCACTGCCATATAAGTACTCTAGTGAACTGATTACATCAAACAGAGAGTTGTAGAATTCTATATTGGTATTTGGGGGAATATATAATAGAAATATGTAGAAATAGTAGTGATTTAAAGTTATTTTTGCTCCGAGCATATCAATATGTGATAGGTTGTTGTTGCAAATAGTCTTCATATCTATAGGGTGCACAAAAAATATACTACTTACAGCTAACATAACCCCTCCACCTCTGGTATATCCAGTTTCATTAAAATTTCGGTCAGATCTGATTATGAAGTAAGATGACTTAAACATTTCTGAATTTAAAACGTTAGAGTTGAGCCAGGTTTCTGTAAATGCGAAAATATCGCAGTTACAAGACAGTATAGCATTATGCAATTTTCAAAATAACTTGTGTGATAACATCGGTGAGTAATAAAGTTACCATTGACACAAATTCAGCTTCTGATCTTCCTTCGTTCTTGAGGTAATCGACCATATATAGGCTAGAGCGGGTATTATTGAAAATTATTTTATTCAAAACTATTGCAGCTAAACTAATGAAACGAAAATTCTTTGTTAGATATTACATTGTTGTATATTATATATTCTTTGTAGAATTTTTAAAAATTTAAAAAAACTAAAAATAAAAAATTCTTATTTTTTTACATAGTACACAGAGGTACAATCACAGAAAAAACATATAATGTAGCTTACTATATCTAGTATTACCAATAAAAAGTGCATTCAAATAAAACGGGTGCAACACTTCTTAAGAAAATAAGAACTCGTTATGATCGCCCTGGAATACTTGCTACTTTACATCTCTCTTTAATACAAACTCGCTCAAAAATGTATAAAAAGTAGTTATGTGTTTTAATTTAAATAAATAAAGTAAATACAGTTATTATTTACTTAAAAAATAAGAAAGATGCAGTGTAGGTAAAAGCAAAATCCAAGAAAATATTATTTATTATGATACAAATTATTAATTATTACAATATAATTAATCTTCGTCGCTGTTCTACGTGAATATTTTCTGATGTAAATATATTAGATAAACTTCTGCTGGACGTACTATGTGGGAAAGATATCTGGCATGAGACTGCGGCTATATGAGAACAGCATCCTACCATTTTTATGCCATTGGGACAGTCGCAGCAATATCGGCATATGTTTTGAACTGTCGCACATTGGAGGCTTTTCGTAGTTAGTAGTCTCAAAAACGCTTAAAGCCTATCAAAGTTGACCAATACAAATATATTTTTTTTAATGTTCCGTAGAACATTTCTAAACGATCCCTCACGAGCTTTATTGAAAAAAAAATTACTCTGCATTAATAGAAGTTGGTTTGCATTTTGATTATTATTTTTGTAAGAAATTGCTTTTTTTCTAAAACTTCGGTGAAATCAGCGTTATAAGCAATAAGAAATCAAAATAAATGCCAACACTACTACCACCCCCACTTCATTATTAAAGAGGCTAAAAAAATAAAATTGCGATTTAGTGTGAGTATAAGAACTAAATGCCTAAAAATTTTATTTTGGCATCAGCTTACCCCACTATCACCCCTACCGGAAATTTGGATGTGGAAGTAGTGATTCCTTAGGCAGCGGTTTTTCATTTCTCACCAAGACGAGAGTACAGATTTTTTCACAATAGTTTCCTTCACTATGTAGAAGTTAAATAAATAAAGGAAGCTACTAAAAAGGTGGAGTAAATTTAAAAGTAGGGAATTGTTTTACAATAGTAATTGTTTTGCTGGAACCTGGCGGAAAAATTACAAGCAGTTTATCAAAAAGTTTTGGAATAAATTTTTGTCACGCAAGTCATTTGTTTAAACAAGAGAATGTTGAAAATTGTGTTTCTTCGCAGGTTTTCTTAAATATCTCTGGTTGTATAGCTCGCATCGCAATGAATAAAAAACTAGATTCTTCATAATAAAATTTCGAAGAAAACTATATCCGAGCCTTTTTGGTTACTTTGTTAAGTTGCAAAAAATAATAAAAATAAAGAGCAGCCATTTTTAAACAATTGATGATAACTTAAACAGTGGTATAACTATTTTGACCAAATTTCAGAAAACGATGGCCTCTAGTGGAGTTACAAAGTCATACCAAATTTCGAAATGGTATGTTGACAAAAACGCATAAAAAACCAAAGCAAAGTATTTTTTTAAATTTTTATACCATTTTTTCTTAATTTGTTTATATATTTTTAAACAAATTCACTGTTCTCATCAATAATTTGCCCAAAAAGAATGTCATACCTCGGCTTCCAATTGGCGTGGGAGAAACTTTTTTGTTTTAAATCATTTCTTTCTTTATGTGCTTCTAACACATGCTAATAATTTTTATTTTAGACTCTTAGTTTTTCTCCACTATCAAAAAATATCTCTAAAAAGTAAGAAAAAAAAATTCAAAAGTAGCATAGTCAAAATAGCAAGGCACTGTACCTTATTACCTAATATCAATTTGAAGTCATGCAAAAATATCTAACTTCAAAGATTGCACCGATTTCAAATTGATATTAGGTAATACGGTACAGTTCCTTGCTACTTTTCACTAATAGATTGTAACGGTAATTTTTAAATTTTGATTAGAATGCGTTAAATTACGATATTTTGTATTTTATTATAGGGTTTACTTATTTTTGTTGACTTTATAGAATAAATTTGAAGCCGTCCCTGTCCAGCCTTTGATTTTATTTATAATTCAGCGTTCTAGAATATTTCTTAAATTACGTGACAAAATTGTTGCATGGTCCCGCAACGCAAATAAAATCCGGTGGAAGGTATTGCGGATGTACGAAGAAATCTGATTGGTGACTTTCAAAACTGACGCGATCTTTGGACCCTCTCCGTGGGGGGCCATATAAATATAAAATTTGAGCGAAACGAGGTTAGATTTGGTGGGACACTCCATATCGGCTTTAAGCCGGGAGGATGGTGTCAGTTAAAAATTGCTAGAATTTGGGCCTTTAGTGTGTAATTATGGTATTTACTTACCGCTTAATCTGTTTTATAAATACAGGCATATTCTGAAGAATTTGTTAAAGGATCATGTTTGTTTTAATAGAACTAGTAAAGTTTAAAGTAACACTCCAGTGTATCTGTGATGTATACCAAAATGTATATCTGCGCCTGCTGCAGAACTATTAATGTGATGGCGATCATGTGTTTAGTGTCTACATACTTATGTTCTGGAAATTTCGTAAGTAGACAAATATTTTTCCTGTCTCTTAAGAGAGACTTCAGCTTGGCATCTCTACAATTTTTCGCTAGTGTAATGCGTAAATTGTACGATTACATTTCCATAACTTTATGTACGTTATCTCTCTGATTCGGTTAAGTTTTGCGTAATTACGCGAGTTTGACGAATTTACTTTTAAAGTTTGTGTAATCACTATTTTGTAACTTTTATATTTGTTTCCTTTCGTACCTTTTTCGTTAAATTCTCTTATATTACCTTGTGGTGTTTAGTCAAATGAATATTTAATTATTCATTCGTAAACTATTTGTTTGAGACTTTATTCAGTACGTGAATGAATCATTATTTATTTAAAATTGTTTTAACTTAGTACCTGGGATTCGTCTAGTGATCTCAAAGACATCGGACGCGTTTAAGTTCGGTGCCAGTAATCTGGCTTAGATCCCGATTAAAAGCCGGCAGAATAGGACGAAATTACGCTGATGTGATAAGTGAAAAATTATACGCAAAGTGATATATAAAATAACATGACAATAGTTAAGTTATATAGCTAATTTTTAATTAATGTGGGTGATTAGAATATCTTAGTGCATAACAAGTGAAAAGTGGAGAATAACCCGAGAATCTCTAGGAAACCATAAATGTATCAACACTAAGGCTAAAGAAAAGTCTACACTCGACTATACCACTTTACTTAAATTTATGCCTATTTGCTTTAAATGCTTGATAGTTCCTAGACAATAAATTAAAATAAAGGCACTAAATCTTTTTCTTTCAGCAAAAAATATACAAACCAAACTATTACAAAAATACAAATAATAATTAATAGCCAAAACCGAATTTCTTTCAGCCAATCAAGAGAATTACTCGCGATATAATAATGGTGATAATAATAACCCGAAATAATCAGTAATGCATCGCTATTAAAGTGTGATTATACAGATTTCCTGTGTGAACCTTCAAGTGTGTTTTCTAATAATTATTAAAAATATTCACACAAATTTAATCAAAATTTAACACGTAATGATCAGTGGCGCACTACTCTTAAAGTATACCTTTCAGGTGAGGTTCTCATAATTGCTAAAAATATTCAAACGAGTTTAACTTGGATTAGATCAGAAATAATCAATGGGGCACTGTCGGTGTGTAGCGTCCAGAATGAATTCTTATGGCACCTCAATGTATGTATACGTGATAAAGGTTTCTCTCAGGAAAATGGTTTCCAAGAAAATACGCACGGAAAAGAGCAATCTTGATACCTAGAGCAGCGGAAACTCAACTCAATAAATAGATCATATTCTAGTAGGCAGGGAGATGACTTATAGTGTTCTGTCACCAATGAATACCCATAAAAGCTTGAAAAAGTTAAATACAAAGTGACAACATATAGAAGTTATATTTAAGTTTGTATAAGTGAATGTGTTTGTAAAATAATTTATACCTCGGAATATTTTCAGCTTGATAAGGAATATTAGTTAGTGTTTAATTAGATACACAAACCCAAACTTTCCACAGTGCTTCCCTCTAACGCAGTAAATCATAGCATATACACAGTGTAGTGAAATCGTGTACCTGGAGACTTTAATGCACATATACTCCACACATGGTCTAACAAAAATGGAAACGCGCTGAAAAACCCAGCACATATGTTTGACTTAACAATAAGAAATACATGAAGTAAAAGTCAAACATGCATTGACACCTGGAGTAATGGAAGCTCAATCATACAAATAGACCATATTCTGGTAAACAGAGAGATAAGGAGAAGGATCAAGTAGGTTAAAGCAAAACGGACAGCAGAAAACCTACTGAAGAAAAGCTAACACTGAACAGCACCAAACTAAAAATAGGGAGACCATGTTACACAGGGAAAACAACAATCGAGAGGATCATAAACAAACTGGGAAAGAAAAGCGAGGGGGAAATGAAAAAACCATGCGCTCGCTGCTGACAACAAGCATGACTCAAATCCAACCCAGCATTGGAAATCGAGGAATCAGAAGACTCAGAAAAAGAAGATTCGAAAAAGCAGAAAGAAAAAAAGAGGAGCATAAACAGTAATAAACACTCCATATTAAGACACAACACATTTCACACGAAGATTCAGAAGAGGCAGATACCCAGAACCAAAAACACAAAAAAAGGGAGCTTAAACGCTCCCTCACGACACAATGCGGTAACGCATCTCACATATACCTACACCTCCTATCCCATATTCCTTTACCATGCGCCATGTGGCACTCGCTGCTGGCAACAAGCATGACCTTAGTCCAAGCCAGCGTGGACGAAGGAGGCCCAGCTGTATACCTGGGAGTGGCAGCAATGCCTACCGCACGCTGGTAAATCAATCAATCAATCAATCAATCAAAATTGTTTTAACTTAGTACCTACCTACTTGCGGAGTTGGCCAATCTCCATTTACTCTCTCATTTTTTTAATGTCTTGATGTTTATATTTTAGACAGTTACATCTGTCTCTGGTGTACCTTTTATGTAAATATTTGTTGTATTTTTGATCGTTAGCACAATTTTTATTTAACCACAACCTGTTTTGTCTCAATGCTCTCAGTTTTGTTAATAAATTTTGTTACTATAATAATTAGTGTTTTTTTATTCCATTAATTTGAAGTAATCAGTCTAAATTTACCTTAAAGTAATAAGTTATCTTTGGTTGAATTTTACCTTTAAAATATAGTTTTTTAAATAGCCGGGCATCACTTCTATTTTTTGAGACCTTTTTAGTAAAATTAATTACCTTGCAAAATAATAAAGTTATAAGATAGACAATTATTTGTAAAACAGTAAAATTTTATTTCTTACTTTTTTTTTATTTTTATTATAGGAATTTACCCTTTATCTTCTGTCGTCAATTAACATGTTAGTTCATACTGCCGATAAACTTCAAACACACCAAGTAATAAAGCAACCTAAAAATCACGTACGAAAATTAACCCAGTAACATTTCATACATTTATGAATATGTACCTACTTTTAACATTAAATAATCTTCATCTGCTCCATCTAGTAGAAATTTATTAAACTCTATTTGTTTAAAATTTTGGATATTTTGACTCTATAACCCACCGACTATTTCAGGTTCCACCAAGAAATTCCACTCCACAGACAATTTCTTTATTTCGATTTTTAGCTTCATTATTACTCTACTAATTATTTTCAATAGGTTCGTAATGTGCAGTAGCTCCGCTGTGTAGCGTACGTGATCTATTTGTCTTTGTTTTAACTTTAGTTTAACTTTATCCTTCAAACAAAGTCCTGGAAAAGTGGGTCGCAGGAGAAAATATCCTTATTAAATTATGTACAAATAAACTCAAGACATATCTTGTTAAAGCTAACAAGTAATAATGACAACCATAATTTGTGAACCCTCCTTACTCAAAATAATTTTGATTAGAGGCAAAATGAATGATCCTTTTCCGCACCCCAAGTAGGAGTCTTGGAGCTAATGTCATCGCACTCTTGAGCATCGTCCTTAATGTAATTATGGCTTGAAGATATGCAGCTAATTTATTACTAAAAATACATTATTAATGTGTCAAGAGATCCGACGTTAAGTTTGTTATGCGTCACGAAATGAAATGCAAGATCGTATCGTAATAGAATAGAATAGAATAGAATAGAATTTATTTTACCATTTTTTTGATAAATAAATTATGTACATTTGGCACGTCTAAATAACAATATTTATTTAAGTAATTCACACAAAATTAAAATAAAAAATTTGTCTGTCTCGTTATAGCAATATAAAACAAACAACTACACAAAAATACACATTAATACAAGTATTAATAAATATGTACAAAAACAACAAACCTCTGATAAATATTCTGTCCATACAAATGCAACATAATAGATTTCAAAAAGAATAATAGCACAGGTTTACAAAAAATAAAAGTTTTGATCTATCATGCCTTAAGTAGTGCTAAATCCGAATTTTCAATTAAAAAAAATTTCTACCGCGTAGATTTCGAGTAAACGTCAAAAATTGTCAAAAATACCGCATTTTGACGATAAAAACCGGGATTTACTCGAAATTTACGCGGTAAAAAATTTTTTAAATTGAAAATTCGGATTCAGCACACAAAATACATAAGGAATGATAGGTTTAGTCCTTGGAACAGAATTTTTTTTTGTAGATCTGTGCACAGGAGCACTTTGTGTTCCAAGAGCTAAACCTATCATTCCTTATGTATTTTTGTGTGCTGAATCCGAATTTTCAATTTAAAAAATTTTTTGCCGCGTAGATTTCGAATAAATCTCAGTTTTTATCTTCAAAATACGGTTTCTTGACAATAAAAACCTGGATTTACTCGAAATCTACGCGGTGGAAATTTTTTTTTTCAACGGATTCGGTTTCAGCGTGTCAAAATACGTAGGAAATGATAGTTCCCATTCCCAGATTAAATTTTTTTTTTTGTAAACTTGTGTAGTTTTCTTATTTCTTTTTTTAAATTTAGATAAGTTCAATTCTGTCATAGTTTTAGGAACGCTGTTAAATAAAATAATATAATTTTATTATAGTACAGTGAGTTATGGAATGTCGCTGTTTTATGCATTGGGATCACCAACAGATCTTTATGTCTTGTATTATATAAATGATTATCTCTGGAAGTGGAGGTGTACAAATTTATTTTTGTAAATACCAGACATTTGTAAATATAGATACTAGGAACTGTAAAAATATTATATTTTTTAAATAATTCCTTACAACTTGATCTATTATTTAGGTTAAAAATTAGCTTTAGCAATCTCTTCTGGGAAACAAATACTCGTTGTATATAACTTGAATGGCCCCAGGCTAATTTATTCAATGATAACCGGCACGGTAGCTCAGTCGGTTAAGGCGTATTGAGTGGCGAATATGCTGACCGTCTGTCTGTCGCGTTCTGGGTTCGAGCCACAGCCCCGGTGCTGACAACACCGGAGGATATGGATGTATGTCTGTATTTTTCCGGACAGCCTTGGCTTTAGATTAGGGGCTGGTCTGCTATATGTGGTGTGTTTTAAATGTTGTTTGTAAATGTGAATATGTTTATATCGGTCATATTGAGGGTGCAACAAAAAATTTTTAATTTCTGACTTCACATTCCTGATCAGCGACTCCAAAAACTTAAATAATATAAGTTTCATCAATTTATTCTCAGTACTTCGTTAATTATTGATTTTTTTATTTTAGTTTAAAAATCCGCAAAAATAAAAAAAATTCAAAATCGCTATAGAATTAGTCCTTGGTTTTGATACCAAGTGACTGTACTACTGTATCATTTTTGGTAGTTATTTATACTAGTGGCCCTAAATCTAATTTAGTAGGTTGTGTCGTAATTTATTTTGAGTTTAAATAAAATATGTGCAAATTTATTTTTAAAGCAAATGTTCAAAATTGTTTCCTTTTTCATAGATACACATGTTAAACTGTTTAATTATTG
The DNA here is from genome assembly GCA_936432065.2 of Rutpela maculata. Taxonomy (NCBI): domain Eukaryota; kingdom Metazoa; phylum Arthropoda; class Insecta; order Coleoptera; family Cerambycidae; genus Rutpela; species Rutpela maculata. The sequence continues at coordinate 64,980,051 of OW386289.2, forward strand.
CTTGCCCAGTTATTATCAATAAGATATTTCTATCTACTGTGGCGACACTTGCATATATTTTGTTCCATATCATCGATTGACTCATTATGGTAAACCCAATTTGTTAGTTGTCCCCATAAGAAGAAATCTAATGGAGTTATGTCAGGTGATCATGCGGGAGGATGGCTAGGATCCAGCGATGTAAGACGGCGTAGGTAGTGGCGGAGACCTCCCCTTTGGTCTAATGGCCAAAGAACGGCTGGAAACCTTTGAAGGAGTCGAGAGGGCAGAGGCCAGGGACAGGCTGTTTGAAAGATAGCAGAGGCGGTGGGACACTGCAGACACGGGAAGGTAGACGAGACGCCTCATCCCGAATAACAGGGCGTGAATAGAACGGAGGCATGATGAGGTAGGCTATTACCTCATCCAAGCCCTGAGCGGACATTGGTGCTTCATGGAGTATTTATATGATATTTGCAAGACTGACGGCAGATAGTGTGTATACTGTGAAGAGATCGATGACGTGGAGCACACCATGTTCGCATGCAACAGATGGAGGGTAGATAGACGAGACGGTGGTGCGTCGTTATTGTCTCCGGAAGATATGGTAGAGAGGATGCTAAAAACGGAGGAGGGAACAACGCGTATTATCAAAAAAAAAGGAAGAGGAGCAAAGAGAGATGGGTTTGAACTAATGGAGAAACGCCAGTTAACACCGGCAAACTTAAATGACCTGTGGGTCCGATGAAAAGCGAAAGCAGTCCCAGGCCAACAGGAAACACCGAATGGGGGGAGGGGAGTATCAAGGAGGCATTATGCGTCACTCTTTTTTTCGATTGTAGGTTCGTTAAGACAAAGTTTATTTTATTATCTTATTTTCAAAAAAGTGCATTTTTTACAATTTTCAAAAATGCATTTTCTTTGACCCTACTTTTTTCCATATATTATTATTATTATTACCATGGGTATGCTTAATAAATTTCCTTTTCAAATTAATGATTTTCATTTTTTATTAAAGGTTTGAAGGTATACGAGACTTAATATATTTCATTTTGTTTCGATGAAAAGGTTAAAAAAAAGTCAAAGATAGAGATAGAGACGTTTATTTTTGGATTTATTATTAAATTATCAAAATGAAAACTGAAGTTTAATCTATATGACAATATTTTTAAAAGCATTTAACACTGTGTCTCACGAAAAATTGTTGGTATCATTAGAAGAAATTGGTTTCCGTGGTAACACATTGCGACTAATGCGAAGTTACTTATTAATGAGAAAACAGTGTGTAAATGTTAATGGAACGTTAAGTAAATTTAGAACAGTAGAGTACGAGGTGCCTCAGGGGACAGTATTAGGCCCAGTACTGTTTAGTATTTATGTAAATAATCTGTTCTTGCAAAAAAAAAGGACAAATTGTTAGTTTTGCCGACGACACGGCTATATTTACACAGGCAATTCTAGATAAGTACAGCTGAGGAAGATTTCAAAACAATAAAATCCTGATTAGACTCAAGGTTACTAACCATTAATTTCACTAAAATGAAATACATACCATTTGCTACACATGAAACAAAATTACTGAATTTCCCAAAAACTTCTACTCCCCCTACAAATAAACTGTGAATATGCAACGATTCAGCTTCTACCAGCAACCCAAATGAAATATCTTGGTATAATCATAGACAGTTTCCTGAAATGGGATATACACATAAATAGAATAGTTCAAAAGATTAGGAGTCTGCTAGCAAATTCAACTATTTAAAGCAAATTTTGGACATTCCTAATCTAAAAGTATTGTATTATGCATTGGTGGAATCTCAGCTGAGGTACGGCATAGTTGCGTGGGCGGAGCCTACAGTACTCACCTGAAAAGTTTAGAAGTAGTTCAGAAGTGGATATTAAAAATCATATACGGCAAAAATGTACCCTAGTGACTCTCTTTACCAATTAGCAAATGTCTTGGATTTGAAGCAATTATTTTATGTTATCATAGCTTATCAACAGAGAAAAATGCGATATAAAAATCCCATCATCCACCGACATTCTACGAGATACAAAATCGACGCAATTAAAATCCCTAAAGCTTATAAAACAATAGGTCAGTGATGTTTCGCCTACCTTGGACCCAAGATTTACAATGCAATACGCCTTATGTTTAAAAAAGATTAATTCAGTAAACCTATTTAAAGTAAAACTAAAGCAGTGGCTTCTCTCCAAGCCCCGCTCGTATGCACATGAAAAGATTGATATTAAAAATAATTTATTTATAATGTGTGTGGATGTGGGTGTATGTGTATTTATGTATGAATACATGTGTATTGTATATATCGTATATTTTGTATGTATAAATAAATAGTCAAATTTGAACATAAATAGATGTAAGTAGATTAGTTTTCAACTTTAATTTTAATATAGTATTCTAATTGCAACTAAGGTGCAAGTGTATGAATTTATATGTTGTACGATAGGTGTATATTGATTGTATTTAAATATTAAAAAAATTGTATAATTGAAGCAGGTTGCCTGTTTCGATAAAAGTCTGGACAGTAGTCCAACTCATTTGTGTCCATAATAGGTACAAAAATTCAGATTATGAAGCCCACGCACAGTACTTTGTATTTTTGTGGGAGCTCAAATTTTATTTGTTTACTATTCTATAGAGTGCGCCAACAAAATTCCATTAAGTGTTGTTCCTTGAATAAAAAGACATTGTAGGTAATTGTACAAGATTTTGTAGATATGTATACATATAGTGAATAAATAAATTACTATTATCATTATTATTGTTATTATACTCTTCGCAAAAACGAAGAGTATATTGTATTTGATCGGCACATTTCTAAAATCGTAAATATCGCTCGTAGAGAAAAAATTTTTATATCATTGTGTTAGTGAACGAATTCTGAACAACTTTCAAAATGTTCGTCCGTCCGTCCGTCCGTCCGTCCGTCCGTCCGTCACGTTTCTTGTAAGCACGATAACTTAAGAAATAAAAGTCAGATTGTATTGAAATTTAGAAAGTAAGTTAGTGTTAGCTAGAAGAAGAATCCATTTTTTTTTTTAAGAAAATCGATAGGTAAATAAAAAAGTTATTAATTATTTAATTTAAAAAAAATATATATTCTCTTAATTTTTTTCGCTTGTACTAAAATGGAAATCTTGCGAAATATTATTTTCATAATATATTTTTTTTGTTTATGAATTTTACTAATATATATTTCATAGAAGTACGAATTAAAATATATATGATTGTCAATAGATATAGGTATATGACAGACAATCAACTTTCGTAGCGACATGTGGTGGCGCAGCGGCTAAAGCTTTGCGTTTGCCATTTTCCAGATAACGGTACAACACCTTCCGCCCTCGACATAGTGGTCAAGTGAGAAACTCCACGCCGCCGGTAGCGCTGGAAGAGCTCACATCCGACCACAATTCCATCTTCCTAGAATTGGAAAATATGTCGAGGGAAGACATTACACGCAAAATCACATCTTATAGAGACGCCAACTGGCATCTCTACAAGACACACGTTAATACACACTTAATACTTACAAACAACATCACTACAGCCGCCGAGCTGGAAAATACTGTGGGTGAGTTTACAAGGGTACTGCAGGACGCCAAGCAGAGTGTTGCTACAACGATAACGATAAATCCATACAAAGACCGACTCGACGCAGCGGTCATACAAGACATCCGAGAGAAAAACAGACTGAGACGGCTTTGGCAGCGAAATCGCGATGTCGATGCCAAGGCCGAGACGGATAGACTGCAACGGCAGATCAGGACCGCCATTAACACCGCAATAAACCGGAAATGGCGGGATAGGCTGGAAGCGCTGAATCCTCAGGACAACTCGCTGTGGAAACTGTCGAAGGCAATGAAAAATACGCGGGAAGCCATACCCGCCTTAACAAAACCAAACGGACAGACGGCCATGACGGACCCGCAGAAGGCGAATGACTTAGCTGATCATTTTTAGGACATACACAACATACTGATACCGAACAATGTTGAACACGACCGCATTGAAAATGACATTAACGAACTAATTGGCCATGACATCCAGTTGACACGACGAGAATTTCTAAAAGTCATGGCCAAGCCTTCGGAAGTAACCAAGATCATACGAACTCTACCTAACAACAAAGCCCCGGGTTCAGACGGCATCGAATATAAGCTACTCAAATATCTCCCGAGGAAAGGTATTGTACAGTTGTCGTACATTGTGAACGCGATCCTGCGACTGCAACAATGGCCTAGCCAGTGGAAATGAGCCGTGGTCGTGCCAATCCTGAAGCCGAACAAGAACGCGAAGCTCGCCGGCAGTTATCGACCGATCTCGTTACTGTCGGCGATCTCCAAGTTGATTGAGAAGGTCATCCTGATCAGACTAGACTCTGCTCAGGATGAACTCCACATCGACGATGAGTGCCAGTTCGGCTTCAGGCAGAGCAAGGGCATTGTGCAGCAGGTCGTCAGGATCGTGAATGACGTCAAGGTACAATACAACCTCGGGAAGATCACCGTCATGGTGCTCCTCGATGTTGAGAAAGCCTTCGATACCGTGTGGATTTCGGGGCTGCTTCACAAACTAAACGCACTGGATTTTCCCATGTACATAACCAAACTTATTCACTCTTTTCTGACAGATAGATCGCTGCAGGTTAGGGTGAATAAATAAACTAACAACTCGGCGGGACATTCGCGCGGGCGTGCCTTTCACCGACTTCCCGGAGTTCCCGAATTCTAATCTTGCCAAGTACGCCGACGACACGTGCCATGTACGTGCATTCACATAATGCTCAAGCGGTCAATATGCTGCTGAAGGCACACATGGCCCGTGCCACGGAGTATTACGACAAGTGGAAAATTCGGAACAACTCCGAGAAGTCCGAGTCGATTCTCTTCACGCGCCGATTTACCGAAAATCGGATTTTAACGCCACTTTCGATCGGGGGGTAGACATATTCCTATTAAACGGTGCGTGAAATATTTGGGGGTTAACTTAGACACACGACTGACGTTTAACACCCATATTAACGAGACAGTACGTAAGGTCTACTCCATGTCCAGGAGTCTGTACCCGCTCCTGGCCAGGGGTAGCGGACTAAACAGACAAAATAAAAAAATGTTGTACACAATGGTGATTAGGCCGGCAATCACATACGCGGCGCCGGTATGGTGCAGCATCCCGGCCACGACAATGAGAAAACTTCGAGTTCTTGAACATAAATTTATGCGCCTCATCTCTGGTTTGGACAGATACACCTCCCTCAGAGATCTATACGCAAATTGCCACGACATAACCCCACTAGCGGACTACGTCCAAGAAATTTCACAAAAATTCTATCAATTCAAACTGGGCGATAGTCCGCTAACCCGCAACATAACTCGAATCAGACAGCATAATGCAATACTTTTCGATATCAGACACCCTCTAGCATACCATTGCCTATTTTCCGGCAACTCCCTTAGCCAAACTTTCCTCTACCATAACTTATCTCTACCCTACTCTTTACCTTTCCTCAACTTTGCAACTTTATCTCTGTTTAATTTTGTTCAATTTTGTTCTTGTCCTTTTTGTTCTTTTGTCCATTTTGTTTCTAAATTCCGTCTGGCCCAAAAATTCTCTAAAAATCCAAATATTTTAAACCACACCTTCATCCACCACACTTTCCTGGCAGGAAGACCAGGGTGGAATTGCTTCGAACGGGGTTTTTCGTTGAGTTCTGTTTTCCCGTGTCAGCAATCAAAATTCCAAAGTGTTCGTCTGTGCGCGAAACCCCTAGTTTTTTAAAGTGCTAATTTTAATTATTTTTTAAGTATTTTTGTGTACTATTATTTATCCAAATTGTTAATTTTAAGCTTTATTCTTAGGTAGGAGTTTTAACCTTCACACTCAGCTTTAGCTAAACCGGACCTGCCCCGCCCAGTCCGACACCCACCACGACGCTGCGCGTCGTGGTTGTCTGGCTGGCTCCGGGTCAGATTCCGGGGAAGCACATACATGTACTCTAATTTTAATAAACTTGTTATTGATTGATTGATTACTTTGCGTTTGCAATCCAAAGGTCCCGTGTTCGAATCCCACGGTTGGCTATTTTTTTTTTCATTTTTTTTTCATATAATTTTTTTCACAACAAAGATGGTATCAGAAAATTTAGGATGCCCAAAAACTAACAATATTTACAAGAAAACTGCGAAGAGTATCCTATAGAATGTGTAACAATTATATATAAAAATCTGAGTAAATTGACGAAGAGTACGTTTTTAGCTTGTTATTATTTAAAATATCTAGTTATTGTATTAGTGAGATTTACGTGACACCGATCGCTTTAGTGCATTTGCGTTTATTTTTTGACATTTATTTGTGAAATTATGAAGTTCGAAGATACATTTTTGGTACAAATATTCGTGCTTGTTCTATTTATTTGTTTTATTTTGTAAAAAAATACAAATTATAGACTTTTCTGGCAAAAAATTACCTTAATCTTTAATTTTCTAACAACTATCTGTGTAAACAATTAATTATTAATAAGCGTACAAGATGAACTGGTAAACTCTGCAGTTTTTAGTATAAAGAAGACGTTCCAAATAGTTTCAGACGATTATGGTAAAGTGAATTTTCCGACTTTTAGGCAAGCATAGTAATTCAAACCGAAACTCAGAATAACTTTTTCTTGTTGTGCGTGCAATAAATGTTTCTGTTTCAGTTGAAACGCGAACGATGCAATAAACCATGAATGATAAAAGAATGATTACGTGCGAGAGTGTTGATTACCTACCTTCTGGTGTGAGCGCCAACATACAGAACGGTTCGCCTCTAACGACCACTTCCTGTAGAATTATCCCGAATGAGTATACGTCCCCAGACTGGGTTCCCTTCTTCCTTAAACTACCGTGTCGCAATAACTCAGGTGCCGTCCAAAGTAACTCTGAAAAAGAGAAGCTATTATTATTATACGAGGTAACGTTTACGTACTTAAGACAATGTTTGTATTCGGTTTCAGAATGTGTCGCTTTATACTAATATAATAATAATGTTTATTTATTAAAGAAAGACAAGATTTTTTTATCAGAAATTAACACATTTACTACATTAAAAATAAATAAACATAGAAACTATGCCGTTTAAAAAACATAGGCACAGTACTCATATATTATTTATTTCGTTGCGTGTCGTCCTGTATAGGATCTACAATAACAATAATAATAATAATAATAATAATAATAATAATAATAATAATAATAATAATAATAATAATAATAATAATAATAATAATAATAATAATAATAATAATAATAACAGGATACGGATGCTAGTGGTTTGTAAAAAATCACTAGTGAGGCGGGCGAGGGGGCTGGCGGAAAATAAACTCTTCCGCCAAAAGCCCTCGCGCCTTTTCGAACCGCCTCCGCGTGTTGCAGAGAATCCGCCGACTGTAGATCAGGTGGAAAATTTCTGGAAAACGCTTTACGAGGAGAAGCTTCCACTCAACCGAGACTCTCCAGCCCTGGCACACTTTGAAGCCTTCTGTCAAAGGCTTCAACAACCAAACGAGGTGTGCCAACCGATAACTCCAGAAGAGGTTCGAAGAGCTCTTGAGGGCTCTAAGAACTTTGCTGCTCCAGGTCCCGACGGGATCAATAACTTTTGGTGGAAAAAGTTATCCGGTACCCACCACCATTTGGCCAGAATTTTCAATTCATGGCTAAATGGGGAGCAGCAAATTCCTTCTTGGGTTGTCGAGGGGCGGACAGTGCTGATCCCGAAGAACGGAGATTTGTCTGACCCAAAGAACTACCGGCCGATAACCTGCCTAAACGCATGTTACAAGGTGTTTACGCGCATCTTGTACATGCGAGTGCTCCACGCAGTTGAACCGGTTTACGAACGGATATATGAGCAACGAGGGTCGAAGAGAGGTGTCGCTGGCTGCAAGGAGAACCTGCTGATTGACAGGTGTGTCACGCAGGACTCCGTGCAGTATAAGCGGAACCTCTCCATGGCCTGGATCGACTACCGCAAGGCATTTGATATGACATCGCATGAGCTCATTGTTCACTTGCTCCGATGTCTTGCGGTGCCCGATCCCGTAGTGAGATGCATCGAAGAACTGATGCCGCTCTGGAGGACTCGCTTTACCATTACATCGGGTAACGATAGAGTCCAGACGGAGTCGGTAACTTTCAGAAGGGGAGTATTTCAGCCTCAGCCCCCTTCTGTTTTGCATCTCACTACTGCCATTATCCGTTTCGCTCCGGAAAACCCGTGGATACAACTGCGGTACCCCCGGCGATAGGAGGCATAAGGTCACCCATCTGTTCTACATGGATGACCTTAAACTTTATGCCTCCGGAGAGAGGGACCTACACCAGTCCCTCAGGGTGGTACAGGAGTACACGCAGGCTGTCGGCATGGAGTTCGGGCTGGACAAATGTGCACTGGTCCATCTCAAGAGAGGACGATGCGGGAACTACGGAGAGGACGCGCAGCTCGTGGACGGAAGCATCTTACATCATCTAGATGCCGGAGAGTCGTACACTTGCTTGGGTGTCGAGCAACGCTCCACCCAAGAAGTGAGTGTAGTGAAAAACGCTCTCCGCGGCAAGTATCAGCACCAACTCCGACAGATCTGGTCCTCAGAACTGTCGGGGAAGAACAAGGTGTCTGCTACTAACATGCTTGCCGTTCCGATCCTACTCTACTCCTTTGGAGTAGTGAAATGGACTCGAGAGGAGTTGCGTCAACTCGACGTAGGAACCCGCAAGAAGATGCATCTCAATAGAAGTTTGCATCCTAAATCGTCCGTTCCACGGCTATACCTCCCACGACATCGGGGGGCCGTGGACTCTTGAGTTTGGAGAGTCTCCATAATAGGATGGTTCTGGATGGAGCCTGTAAGGTCATCAGGAGTTCGGATCCCCTCCTCTGCATGGTCCGGGACCATGAAAGTGCAGGAATAGGAGCCTTTTGTTTAAGGCAGCACAAAGAGCAGCCGATGAACTTGGTCTCTCCTTCGACGTCGAGCGGGTAAATCCCGACTCTGTCACCGAGTTGGAACCTGCTCGACGAAAAGCCCAAATTAAAGCTGCAGAACACGACATCTTTCTGCAGCTTCACACGGATAAGCCAATGCATGGAGTTTTCTATAAAAATATAGAGAACCTTGGCTTATCCGAAAGGCTGACCTTTGCCTTCTTAAGGTCAGCCGGACTGAAGTCTGAGACCGAGGGATTCATAATGGCTTGCCAGGATGGTGTATTTAACACCCTCGTCTATCGTAGTCGTGTCATGGGTATAGAGGTCCCTGATGTCAGCTGCAGGGCCTGCCGCAGGGCGCCAGAGACTCTTATGCACTTGCTGTCGGCTTGCCCGACATATGCAGTCTCGGCCTATATCCAAAGGCACGACGGAGCATTACGAGTGCTTTATTACCATTTAAGGCACTCGTATGGGATAGACGAAACACCAGTGCTGCCTTACGCTCCGGGGGATATTGAGTCCGTTGTGGGAAATGAGAAGTGTCTAATTTATTGGAACTACTCTTTCCCCACCGTCAGGCAAATACAAGCCAACAAGCCTGACGTAGTACTCCTCGACCATCAACTCAAGACAATGTTCGTCGTGGAGTTCTCGGCTCCCGCGGAGAACAACATTGTCTTGAAGGAGGAGGAAAAACGGACAAAATATCGAGATCTGCTCTTCGAACTCCGCAGACTCTATCCAGACCATACTGTTAAGATAGTGGTACTGATTATAGGAGCCCTCGGTGGAACGAGACATACACTGCTTTCAGAACTTAAGATCATACCGGCATGCCGAAATTCCGCAGAGGTCTTAGCCGGCAGAATGCAGAAGGCCGTCATCCTCGGTTCATTATGTCTGCTCAGGGCACACGATTCACGGACCCAGTAGTCACTCACCCCACGGGCGTGGGGAGTGGCTACCGGTACTACCAGCTCCCCTCTGTGAGTGTCGGAGCCACAGAGTTTAAAGGGTGACTGGCTTTTACAAAAAAAAAAAAAAAAAAAAATAATAATAATAATAATAATAATAAGCGGGTACATCCCGACTCTGTCACCGAGTTGGAACCTGCTCGACGAAAAGCCCAAATTAAAGCTGCAGAACACAACATCTTTCTGCAGCTTCACACGGATAAGCCAATGCATTGAGTTTTCTATAAAAATATAGAGAACCTTGGCTTATCCGAAAGGCTGACCTTTGCCTTCTTAAGGTCAGCCGGGCTGAAGTCTGAGACCGAGGGATTCATAATGGCTTGCCAGGATGGTGTATTTAATACCCTCGTCTATCGTAGTCGTGTCATGGGTATAGAGGTCCCTGATGTCAGCTGCAGGGCCTGCCGCAAGGCGCCAGAGACTTTAATGCACCTGTTGTCGGCTTGTCCGACATATGCAGTCTCGGCCTATATCCAGAGGCACGACGGAGCATTACGAGTGCTTTATTATCACCTAAGGCACTCGTATGGGATAGACGAGACACCAGTGCTGCCTTACGCTCCGGGGGATATTGAGTCCGTTGTGGGAAATGAGAAGTGTCTAATTTATTGGAACTACTCTTTTCCCACCGTCAGGCAAATACAAGCCAACAAGCCTGACGTAGTACTCCTCGACCATCAACTCAAGACAATGTTTGTCGTGGAGTTCTCGGCTCCCGCGGAGAACAACATTGTCTTGAAGGAGGAGGAAAAACGGACAAAATATCGAGATCTGCTCTTCGAACTCCGCAGACTGTATCCAGACCATACTGTTAAGATAGTGGTACTGATTATAGGAGCCCTCGGTGGAACGAGACACACACTGCTTTCAGAACTTAAGATCATACCGGCATGCCGAAATTCGGCAGAGGTCTTAGCCGGCAGAATGCAGAAGGCCGTCATCCTCGGTTCATTACGTCTGCTCAGGGCACACGATTCCCGGACCCAGTAGTCACTTACCCCACGGGTGTGGGGAGTGGCTGCCGGTACTACCAGCTCCCCTCTGTGAGGGTCGGAGCCACAGAGAAGGGTGACTGGTTTTTAACAAAAAAAAAAAAAAAAAAAAAAATAATAATAATAATAATAATAATAATAATGATCTTGAAGCAGCCTGTTGACAGCAAATGCAGAATATGCGAAGTAGCAGAAGAACATGTCAGTCACGTGGTGGCAGGATGTACTACGTTGGCACCATCAGAGTACACTCATCGACATAACAGAGTGGCTAGATATCTCCACTGGGTCACGTGCAAGCACTTCGATATACCAGTGCCGCAAAAATATTATGAATATACTCCTGAGATGGTTGTCAGTACCAACGACGTCACGATTATGTGGGACGTGCCAATTATAACAGACAGAGAAATTCGCGCAAACCGACCAGACATCGTCGTACACAATAAAAAGGAGAAGTCCTGTTTACTGATTGATGTATCCATCCCGAATGACACCAATATAATGCTCAAGGAAACAGAGAAGTTGAGCAAGTACAAAGACCTCCAAATAGAAGTTAGCAGAATGTGGAATACAAAGATCACAGTCATGCCAGTAATTGTAGGAGCCCTAGGAACTGTCAAGAAGGGCCATGACCGGAGTCTACAACAACTGCCTGGTCAATCGAGCGCACAAGAAGTGCAGAAGATCGCACTATTGGGAACGTCACCCGAAGGGACCAAAAACCTGGAACGGGCTCCAACAGAGCCGAATTCCAATCGCGCGTGGAGGGATTCGGTGAATAGTTTCTAGCTACGGCTGAGAAAGTGTGCCGATGTTAAGTCTATAATAATAATAATAATGACAAAATAAGATGAATTTCTTCTCTGTCTTGTAAAGGACCATCACATACCGGTAAAAAAATGAGAAAACGACCCGTAAATAATAATAATATGTTTATGAGACCATAGCATTTACAATAAACTACTTTCACAAAAAAATATAATGCATTTTATGGTAAGTAAACATGGAAGGTTGCTCACTTAGGTAATAATCCTGCATGTGAGATTGGATCCTTAGAAAAGTGATAATATTGATTTATTTTTCTGTATGCTGAAAAATGCTAGTAAAACTTAGATTCTAGAGTTTTAGTAAAATAGGATAAGTTTAACAGAAAATAGTAAAAATACAAGAGTTTATCTACTTGGGGAAGGGTTATAAATTGAGGTCACTACTAACCTAAAATATAGAATTAACTAATTGACTTAATAATAATTCACACATCAGAGCCATAAAAAGCAGATACATTTTTCTAGTGAAATTAATTGTGTCATATAGCCCAGACGACAGAGAACATTTTATAGTGAAACCTACAAAAACTTGCAAAATTAATATATTTTTTAATGAGTTCGTGAGAGTGTATAGAATAATATCCTAAAAAGTTTACATTCCGCTCGGATGCAGAACATAAAAAGAAAGTGGAAAAAAAATTTTTTTCATCCATTTTTTCAAAATTTTGAAATTAAGTCAGGGTAAGAAAAATAACAGGTGGACAAACCACATGTTCCTGAACAAAAAAGGTCCGAATAAAATTTATCACTAAGGCCACGGTATTCCTGAAAAAAAAAGAAATTTATTTTTTAAATTGTACAAAGACTTTAACAAATATTACCGAGGAAATAAAAGTACTCAAAATCAGTTTATTCTGAAATAATTAAAAATCATAACCCTAAATGCAACAAATTTTATTACAGTATTTAAGTACTTAAATGTAGTCCTTCAACTAAACCACCACCAATAGCAATATATTTGTCAATGCGTTTTTCATTATTCCATGCTACTCGTCGCAGTTCTTGAACGTTAATTTATCTCTTAATATATATATATAAAAGTCATAAAGTTTCAAAAATTTGTAGAGATAATGAGAATAGCAAAAGTATTATTAAACCAAAAAGTTCCCACCCCTAAATAGTGTGCTTCTTCCCCTAGGACAACGTATTTTGAAGTTTTCTAGATTAGAAACGGTGCACTTTTTGATAGAAATACCTATATACAAAATTATTTCTTATAAAATTCTCTAGGAAGAACGTACCCACACTTTTTTTCCTAAAATTATAATACTTTGGTAAATGAGGCGCAAATGTAATCAGCTCAGGTCATACAATTCCGCGGAAAAAGGGGGTAGATATATACAGATTCATGTATTTTAACAAACTTGTTGATAAAGCTAACAATACTGTAATGTCATCAAAACTACCACCAACTTCTGCTGTTGCTCAACACTCAAATCACGTTTTTCACCAAACACAAACCTGGAAAAACGTTATGCTAGAAGCTACTGATTGGGGATGGAAGAAAGTCGGCGGTATATTAACCCCAACTATGACAACAAAAAAAAAAACTCCTGAATCTCTTTTAACATTAATTTCTTGTTCTTGCAAATTAGGGTGCGGAAACAGGTGCAGCTGCAGAAGAGCAGGCTTACGTTGCTTCACAATGTGTTACCATTGCCACAGATAAACATGTATGAATGTCGAATCTATGGAAAACGACGGAGATTAATTAACGTAGGTAAGTTTCTAATAATTAGTGAATTAGGCCTACAGAGGACAACACGTAAAAGAAACGCGCCAAGTACTTTACCTCTGAGGTATCGTGGAAACAAGTACAATATACAATATTCGCATTATTTTATAGAGGGTGGAAGCGGTACATTTACTATAATTTTAAGTGGAGTTTAGTAGCTACTGCTTTAGCGTTAAGCATTGAAGTTTAAAGTAGATTATAATAAAGGCTACAATTTATTGGGTTAACCGGAACCAACCCTTATGTGTAAGTCTTATTTCTTACACCACTATTAATTTTAAGAAAAAAGTGTAGATACATTCTTGTCAGAGAATTTTATAAGAAATAATTTTATATATATGTAGGTATTTTTATCAAAAAGTGCACCGTTCCCGAGATAATCTAGAAAACATCAAAACGGGGGCTGAAAACGATGTCCTAGAGTATGAAGCACACTATTTAGAGGTAGGAACTTGTCAGTTTAGTAATTCTTATGCTATTTTAACATTTCTACCAATCTTCAAAACTTTATGAATTCTGTCCGATATAAATCGTTACATTACTGAACTATTAGTAATATCCTCCGATTAAAGAACTTATACCTAGATACATAACACAGCCCCACAAAAAAAAAGTTTTTGAACTGGATGACTGACCATAGTATTCCCATGTATTTTTCGATGCTGAATCCGAATCCGAGGTCAAGAAAATTCGTATACTCCCAAACTTTTGCGCTACAGCCAAAAACAATCTCGAAAATGGGGTAAAACCGTCCCATACATCAGGATTCAATGGATGGATGTAAATGAATGGTGAAAAACATGGGAATTGAAAATGTTTTATATTCAGCAGTCACTAACTTGAATATTGACTGGAAAACTACCCTCATAATATGCTGAAAACTGCCCCTGTACAAGCATAGAGTATATAAATGCCAATAAATCGCGAGAAATGTTAAAGTTTTTATAGTTTGGAATACAGTACATGAATATTACGTGTGTCTCAAAACCACCCATATAACAGGGTGGAAACCATGTGTATGAAAACAGACTGCGTGAATACCAATAGATTGTGGGAAATGGAGGAGCTTTCCATGTTTTAATTCTAGAATAGAATCTTGGGTGACCCTGTTCTACCTTATTCTTAGTCGGCACAAAAACTACCCCTATAATAGAGTGGAGACCATCCTTATTACAGAATAAAGCACAAATGCCAATAAATCACGGAAAATAACTTTTTTATAGTTTAAGTACAGAACATGAACCTGGAGTGACTCCCAGGGAACCTCGCTTACTCGTGACCTAAATCTCTTCTATAAAGGGTGGTAGCCACCCTTATATAAGAATAAATTGCATGAATACCAATAAATCGTGGGAAATGTTGGAGTTTTCATTGTTTCAGTTCCAGAATAGATTCTTGAGTGGCGTTGATCTACCCTATTCTCACTTGGTACCCAAAATCATCCCTACATAATAAAATGTACATATGCCAGTTTTTCAATTTTTCTTCTCAGAATATCTTTTCTTGTCATCTTCAAATGATCTCTTCACCGGCTCTCTTTTATGTTCTTCGTGCGTGTCTCTTTTCATAGACCAACAGTAGTCGGCCATCATGTGGACATCCCACCTTCCTTGATACCTCTTCTCCATCTCCGAAATATCCTGATGAAAGCGTTCGCCTTGCTCTTCATTGTATTCACCCAAATTTTCTGGATGGCGGACAACTGTTGGTCCATAAAAAGAGACACACACGAAGAACACAATAGCGAGCCAATGAGAAGATCATTTGAAAATAAGAAAAAAGGTATTCTAGGAAAAAAAGATTTAAAAATTGTTCATATTCTTCAGTCAAGCTGCATTAATCTCTTCGTGCAATAAATACAGCTTGACTGAAGAATATGAACATTTTTTTAATCTTTTTTTCCTAGAATACCTTTTTTCTTATTTTCAAATGATCTTCTTTTCAAATGATCTTCTCATTAGCTCCCTATTGTGTTCTTCGTGTGTATGTCTCTTTTTATAGACCATATTTCGGAGATGGGGAAGCGGTATCAAGGAAGGTGGGATGTCCACATGATGGCCGACTACTGTTGGTCTATGAAAAGAGACACGCACGAAGAACATAAGAGAGCCAGTGAGGAGATCATTTGAAAATGAGAAGGAAAGGTATTCTGAGAAGAAAAATTGAAAAACTGGCATATGTACATTTTATTATGTAGGGGTGGTTTTTTAGGGATGATTTTGGGTACCAAGTGAGAATAGGGTAGATCAACGTCACTCAACAATCTATTCTGGAACTGAAACAATGAAAACTCCAACATTTTCCACGATTTATTGGTATTCATGCAATTTATTCTTATATAAGGGTGGCTACCACCCTTTATAGAAGAGATTTTGGGTCACGAGTAAGCGAGGTGCCCTGGGAGTCACTCCAGATTCATATTCTTTACTTGAACTATAAAAAAGTTATTTCCCGTGATTTATTGGCATTTGTGCTTTATTTTGTAATAAGGATGGTTTCCACCCTATTATAGAGGTAGTTTTTGTACCGACTAAGAATAAGGTAGAACAGGGTCACCCAAGATTCTATTCTGGAATTAAAACATCGAAAACTCCTCCATTTCCCACAGTCTATTGGTATTCACGCAGTCTATTTTTATATAAAGGTGGTTTCCACCCTGTTATATGGGTGGTTTTGAGACACGCGTAAGATTCATGTACTGTATTCCAAACTACAAAAACTTTAACATCGCGATTTATTGGCATTTATATACTCTTTGCTTGTACAAGGGGAGTTTTCAGCATATTATAAGGGTAGTTTTCCAGTCAATATTCAAGTAAGTGACTGCTGAATATAAAACATTTTCCCTTTCCATGTTTTTCATTTACATCCATTCATTGAATCCTGATGTATGGGATGGTTTTACCCCATTTTCTGGGTTGTTTTTGGCTGTAGCGCAAAAGTTTGGAGGTATACGAATTTTTTTCGGATTTGGATTCAGCGTCGAAAAATACATAGGAATACTAGGGTCAGTCATTCAGATCAAAAACTTTTTTTTTGTGGGGCTGTGTAATGTGCATTGATTTGTTTGTTGCTGAGTTAGTCGCAGTCTAAGGCACTTCAGTTGCAAACATCCCATAAGTTCCTCATTCGCTAGTCGTTCTGTTCGTTGTCGTTTCGGACACGATTGGGTCAATTCGACTATTTTAATTTCAGTTTGACGTGTCCGCCATTAATGTCAATAAATGTTTTTTGTGTTCCCCGATCAAACAGTGGCGAAGAAGTCATTCTTACACAGTTTAGTGACAATATATTTAGTGCAAAATGGTGAAGTGCTGTGCCATTTACAGAAAGCAGTTTAGAAAAGAAGAACATCGATCGTTTCATAAGTGAGTAGGTATAAACTTCATAGTTGTAACACGATGGGGTTCAGTTTACAGTTGTAATAAGGTGAATAGCAATTAAATATCACTATCCTTTCAATACATATCTCCTTCAATATCCTTCAGAAAGCAGCATGTAAATATGCCATTCAATAGTGCAGAAACATAATAAATTATAATGACCAACATTCAAATAAAAAATATTAGCAATTTAGCCATGTAAATATGTATATGTATAATATTTACCCTCTTATTATATGTAAACTGTCAGAAAGAATAGAGAAATGTAATTTTTATGAATGTTGAGACATTTTACAGATTTGTAACAATAGATATATTTCAAAGTTTAGGCTAATTAAATTTGAAATATATCAAGCATTATCTTACTGTAATATTGCATGCTTACATCACGTTGTATAAAGAGCCGGTAATGCAGGAATTGCAATAATTCATTTTAATTAAAATATTTACCTTTCTACACATAGCCGCTACTGTTGCTTATGGGATCAATGTATATCTTTCCTTTTGAATGGACATATAATGTGACTTTGTTAGGAGCAGGCAAGGCAGTGAATAGATAGCTGTTATGTATCTAGGAATAAGTTCTTTGATCGGAGGTAATATCCTTCTATTGCTGTAATTGGTTGTGAGGGATACATATATGTGCGTTAGTTTAGTGTTACATGCTTCAATATCTGGCCCTCTTCGAATGAATGTTTAAAATAATTTTATCTTATAATAACTTGTTAAGGAATTCGCTAAAATGCACAAGGTAAGATATTGTATCAAATACGCATGAAGATTTTTACACGCTGACATCATTTAAAGTCAACCCAAATTTTCACGCCACGAATATGTGAATTGCCGACTCTATCAAACATTAAATAGTCATTTTAATGTAATAAATTCATAGGAATAAATTTTAGAATGTTTTGATTACCATTATATCTCACTTAAAATTTAAACACTAGTCACTATTAATTCAGGTATTGACAATATTGATTGAATTATTTTCTGGACAGACTGTACTTCTAGAAGTTGCTTTTGGAGTATTAAACTCATTTTCAGGCTCTGTATCATAAAATGACTAGCGTTTTGTATGTACCGGAAATTGCCCTTATATAGGCTTTAACTATATTGAATCGACTGTAGCTTAGCATAAACGTTTATTACCAACACTATGATTAATCATAATTGTCCCATTCATTAACTCTATATTAACATTAATTACCAGAATTATGTATTAATAATTTAGTTTCATGTATAATTACATTATACACAGTTATCTAAAATGGGTTTCCCTGACGCAATGGCTATACTATACGTATATAGGCAGACATCAAATAATGGTATTGGAATATGTGACTGACTACTCCTACTCCTAAAGCCAATTAAGTTTGATTAATGTTATAACCCATACACGCAATATGACGTCTCTATAGGGTGGTCGTTCGTTAAGGCGCTCAAAACACAGGGAATAATTAGTTTTTCAAAAAACTCGCATTCATATTTCAAGGGATTTAAAAATATGTTAGCCTATCTGTAAAGGAGGATGTTAAAAGTCGCTAATTTTGGCCTAAGCTGAACAACGGAAATGAACACGGTTCTTGATAGCATTTTTCCCGTTGAATGCGATGACGTATTCGGTTTTGTAAAAAAATGGCAATAAAATGTGGAAAAGTTAAGAAAATGCAAAGTCCTGTCTGAGATATTCACAAGTTAAACTTTTAAGATCCATTAGTATTTTTCTCGTAGAATATGACTCTTTACTTCGCTTTGTCCAAAAATGTGAGGAAAATGCGGAAACATTTAGAGAATGCCCAAAAATTTACATATTCGAGTCTGTGATATTCAAAATTTAAACTTTTTAAGATCCATAGCTTATTATAGCAAATTCGGGTGGTTTCTTGTAGTATCGTTTTCGTAGGATAACTCTTTTTTACGGGAAAATGTTGGGAAAAGGCGTAAAAATTAAAAATATGCTTGAAAACTCAAAATCTAGCCTAAGATAATCATAATTTTAACCTTTTGAGATACAGAGTATATAACTAAAGATTGAGGTGGTTTTTCATAGTATTTTTCCTTTGGAATACGATGATCTACTCAGTTTTGCGTTAAAATGCCGGAAAATGTAGAAAATCAAGAAAATATCCGATGATTCAACATATCTTGGGGAAACGTGAGGAAATGGGGAATGAAAACAATAAAAAGAAGGAAATGGTATCGACAGAAAATTATAGTCCCAACAATGTAAACACATATTTTATCAATGTTACATCAGACATAAAGTGTGACAATGTAGAAGAACGCACTACCGGGCGTCAAAATGACGCGACACCAATTTATTTCTCAGGAGGCGCCAGTCGCGTATTACCCCGTTCTTCTACCTCCCAGGCGGGTTCGAGATAAGATGCACTTCGGTAGCCGAGTAATGGACCAAGGCTGCACTACCACAGATCGGAAACTACGCTCTCTCTGGATCTGAATTCCCTCGTTAGGGTTTTAGGCACCTCTTAATTTCCTGAATTTTTGCATAAAAAAATCCCAACCGAAGAATTTCTCTGCGGAGGGATTAGTTTTGGTACGCGGAAATCACGTTTTGGTTCATTAATAACGGAATATATTTCTCAAAAAACGCATAAAAAAATCCCTATCAAACCTCCGTAAAGCAACCAGAAGGTCGAACGTCAATGCGAATTAACTCGACACATCCGGTTTTCTATACGAAAGTTCCAGGGATTATAGACCGTCAACAGGCCTCAAGATCAATTAAGAAACAATAGTTCAAAGAATCCGTTTATTTAACAGAATTGGTTATACAAAATTCTCAAGATAAGAATCGTGCCTTCCCCAATCAAGGTAGTGACTTTCAGACCATACAAGCGAGAGCGCTCACGCTAACGATCGATTAGGTAGAAAAGATTCATACATACCTTCTCAGAATCAAAATGCGAGCTTTTAGAATCATTTCAGACTCTGGGTAAATGAATAATTAAGGCTGACTGAAATTAACTTAAAAAAGTTTTACTAAATGAATTTAGTTTCGCTAGAGACTACTTAGCTTTAAAGTTCTTGTATCGTGGAGATTCACGTACTCAAACACATTCAGAGGACTTATTACTGCATCATAAGTTGAGTGGCGTTCGATCAGTCCACGACTTATCACAGTCGTTCAATATTATCGATTTGGCAGCATCTCACCTTCGAGCGACTTTTAGGCAAAATTGAATTTTTGGATTTTTATGCACAAGGCGTTTTCCTTTATAACTTTGTCATTTGAAAAGCCCTGTTATTGGCTTTTCTACCATTGCTTTGTCTGGACCACTCAACGCGCTCGACCAAATTGCGAGCCGCTGGGTCAATTCAAACTCTTTCTATGCGAGAAACCGGCCTTGTACATGTGCATTGATTTTTATCAATTTTTGCTTATCGGCACTACGCCGGCTTTGACAAAATCTTCTATTTTGCCTTTCGGATGCAGTGCATCGTTAAAATTTTATGCTCATACTTTAGAATTGGGCTTTCAATGACCGTACCTTAAAGGCCAATGTCTTTGGTTGAGGAATAAAAATAAAAAATAATTTAAAGTATATTTTCGTGGTACTTTTTAAACTGACTTTGTGGTACTTTTGAAAAATCCATTTTAAGACCAATTTTAGCGTACTTTTGAAAAATCGATTTTCGAGCCAAATTTCAAGGTACTTTTGAAAAACTAATTTGCGGGTGATATTTTGGCGTACTTTTGAAAAATCGATTTTCAAGCCAAATTTCAAGGTACTTTTGAAAAATTAATCCGCGGGTGAAATTTTGGCGTACTTTTGAAAAATCGATCTTCAAGCCAAATTTCAACGCAGTTTTGAAAAATTAGTCTGCAAGTGAAATTTTGGCGTACTTTCGATAAATCGATTCCTGAGCCAAATTTTGACGCCCTTCCAAAAATATTATTTTTCAAAGTCCAATTTGTGGTACCTTTGAAAAAAAGTATATTATTCATAAATCTTTGTCATTATATACTTCTACTCTCATATTCTGAACCAAAAACATTTTTCCTAAGTGAAAATTCGGTGTTTCTTCGAATTTTCACCTGGTCATTTCCAACGCCTTATAGAACCCAAAAAGGTCCTTATGGACTGATCTGCGCCTCTGCAGACTCCCAAAAATGTCTTTAAATGAAATTTTTGCCTAAGTCGAATTTTGATTATGTCTTCAACTTAGGACGATTTTGCAGAGTTCTACAACAATAACACCCTAAAGACATCATTTCTTAATGACAGGATTGAGGAGAGAGAAAATTTTAAATTTCAATCAGTTAGCACTGAAGAAGTTGAGAATTTCCTATGGGGAATAAAATCCAATGCCTTGGGGCTGGATGGTGTAACAAGTCAGATGTTAAAATTATGTCTACCATACTGCCGAAATGAAATATGTCATATAATTAACTATTCCCTAGAAATAAGTAAACTACCGCTTTGTTGGAAAATAGCAAGAGTAACACCCCTACAAAAAAGGATAATTCGCATGAATTAGATAATCTCCGTCCTATCAGCATCCTACCACCTGGCTCTAAAATCCTCGAAAAAGTTGTACACCAGCAATTAACAGAATATTCAGAGAAACAAAAGATACTACTCCGAAGTCAATCAGGCTTCAGGAAAAATTACAGCACCACCACTGCTTTACTAAAAGTTAATGATGATATCATCACCAGTACAGAGAAAGGTATGATTACTGTGGTAATACTATTGGACATGTCAAAAGCTTTTGACAGTATAGATCATGAACTACTGCTATCCAAACTACATTACTATGGCATCAAGGACACAGCAGGGAAATGGTTTAATCACTATCTCATTAATAGATCGCAAAAAGTTGAACTAGAAGATCAAAAAGGAACCAAACTTTTCGATGATGCTGTAATTTTATCAGGAGCACCTCAAGGCTTGTTACTGGGTCCACTGCTTTTCAACATATTCATCTCTGATATAGTCAAGGCAACTGATAAATGTACACTACACTTTTATGCAGATGACATACAATTTCTATACAGTTTTTACCCAGTTTTTACATATGTGATTCAATAGAGATCATAAATCAGGAACTAAACAACATATTCATATGGACAACAAAAAATGGGCTTAAAATAAATACACAAAAGACCGTCGCCATGATTTATGGAAATCAACACTCAAGGAAACTATCACACACCATACCTAATATAAAAATGAACAATGACTCTATTAACATAAGTCAACAATCTAATAACCTGGGTCTCCTCATGGATGATCAACTAAGCTATGATAAACATGTTGCCAATTTATGCAAATCAGCGTACATAACATTAAAAGGTCTCTATCAAGTTCGAGATTATATATCACAAGAAGCTAAACTTAAATTGTGTGAATCACTGGTGCTGTCGCGCTTAAATTACTGTGATGCAGTGTATGGTCCCTGTCTAACGGTGGAATTGTCAAACAGACTACAAAAGGTTCAAAATGCATGTATTCGCTACTCTTTAAACTTACCATATAGAGAACATTTAAGTCTTTATCTCAAGCAATTAGATTGCTTAAATATGAAAACAAGAAGATGGATTCATCTCTGTTGCATAATATATAGTGTAATTCAGCTTAATACGATAATATATCTTAGACAAAAAATTGAAGAAAGAGCAACAGCCCATTCAGTGGAAACAAGAGATCGAGATACTACATTAAGTGTACCTATACATCAAATGGAGTACTAAGGCAGCTAACATATATAACCAAATTCCCAAAGAGCTAAAGAATAATAGTGTCGCTAGTCTAAAAATGAAGATCACACAATTAATAAAAAATGGATCATTTCAAATAGTTTTTTAAATATTCAATTTCAATCGGTATATTTTTATTTTTCTTTCATACACAAAAGTATACCAATATCCTTTGAATTATATCCATATATAGATAATGTCTCACCTTTGTAATTATAACCATTTTGTTCCGTAGTTATGCACATTACTCTCTCGTTTTGGTCAGGATGAAAACAAATTTTAAATAGACTCCATGACCTTTTTATGTAAAGTAAACGTGTATGTTTTCTTTTCATGAATAAATGAATTTTATTATTATTATTATTATCTAGTCTGAGTTATTCCTAAATGAAATATATTAGGAATCAACGTTAATAACCTGAGATTTTAGTATAGTGGGGCAGCTTAACGTCGAATTTCGCGTTAATGTGGACACTACCGGACAAAACCACCAAATTTTTTGCAGATACTAGTTAGGTACGTAGCTTTCAATTTTTGGTAAAAACCAACGCCTCCGTCAGCCACCTTGGATTTTATAGCGGCCATTTTGAAATATAGGTGTATTATCAATATCTCGGCTTCTAAATCACTTGGGACCACAAACTTGGTGTCTAAATATACATATTTGGGGTCGGGGAATACAACTACACAATTTTCAAATGTATATATTTATTATGTATTTATAAGTATGTACTAATTACAAACTCTTCACCGATGGACTGTTCTGTCCGGTGTGTCCACATTTTCTATTATGTTTTTTTATTTTCGTTCAGATTGAATTGCAATACAAGATGGATTGGAACAAGTGCATATTTTGTCAGAAAACAACTTCAGAAAATCTAAAATGTCCACTCGATGAACATGGAATTGAAGACAAGACAGCACCATACCGGTCTTTCTTGAAAAATATCAGTGAGTTTAGAAGCTTGGAGTCATTGCCAGTAAAACTAAATTTTGGAAGCGACATGAGTGCAGAAAAACTTGTCCCAAAACCATGGTGCATGGTACAAATCTTGTTACGTCAAGTTCAGCAGTTTGAATTTGGATAGAGCTAGAAAGCGGGGAAATACTGCAGGAGGCAGCACAACTGTGGAGAAATGATACCGACGTGACGCGAGTGATAAAATGGCGTGTTTTTTATGTCGTGGAAGCGATGAAATCCTTCATGAATTTCGAACATTAACAGCTGATACGAGCATACGAAGAATGGCAACAGAATTGTAAGAAATCCAGTTGTTGGCAGCATTAGAAGGTGGTGGTCTCATTGCCCTTGACGCTAAATATCATCTGCAATGTTATACAGCACTACAATTGCAATTCCTGTGCGCACTAACTTGGCAGTCTTAGCTAACAACAGGACATCATGTTCGTAATCACATGACATGGCCCGCTGCAGCATTTTCCGCATGCCTTCTTCAACCACCAAAAGTTTATACTTTCCATCACTTTGTTCTTGTGCTTGTGGACAGTAAGCTAGCACTTTCTCCTTGAATCTGATTCTATTAATCTTCTTCTCAACGCCAAGGATTTTTAATCGGTTCTCATACAGTTCATGCAACTTTGAAAATTTAAAGTAGAAAGTCTCATCTTCCACACAGTTCTCCATATAAGTATAAAGTTGCACAAATGCTGTAGCCTCTATCTGACTTTCCTCTATAGATACTCCCACCAAATCCTTCTCTGGTTTCCTTAGATGAGACCGGTAGTGATTTCTCAGTGCTGTATAACATTGCAGATGATATTTGGCGCCAAGGGCAATGAGATCACCACCTTCTAATGCTGCCAATAACTGGGTTTCTTGCAGTTCTGTTGCCATTTTTCGTATGCTCGTATCAGCTGTTAATGTTCGAAATTCATGAAGAAGTCCATTGCTTCCACGGCATAACAAACACGCCATTTTGTTACTCGCTTCATGCCGGGATCGTTTCTCCATAGTTGTGCTGCCTCCTGAAGTATTTCCTCGCTTTTTGGTTCCATCCAACATCAAATTGCTGAACTTGACACAACAAGATTTGTGCCATGCACCATGGTTTTGGACCAGTTCATCCGCACTCATGTCGTATCCAAAATTTAGTTTCAATGGCAATGACTCCAAGCTTCTAAATTCATTGTTATTGTTCAAGAATGATCGGTATGGAGTTGTCTCGTCTTCGATTCCATGTGCATTGAGTGGACATTTTAGATTTTCTGAAGTTGTTTTCTGACAGATCATGCACTTGTTCCAATCCATCTTGTATTACAATTCAATCTAAAGCAAAATAAAAAAACCTATCAGAAAATGTGGACACATCGAACAAAACAGTTAATCGGTGAAGAGTTTTTAATTGGAACATATATTAGTGAATAAATATATAGTGTGATATATTTAAAAATTGTGCAGTTATATTCCTTGACCCCAAAGACACTAAGTTTGTGGTCCTAAGTGATTTAGAAGCCCAGATATTGATAATATACCTATATTTCAAAATGGCCGCTATAAAATCCAAGATGGCCTACGGAGGAGTTGGTTCCTATCAAAAGTTGAAAGCTACGTACCTAACTAGTACCTGTAAAAAATTAGGTGCTTTTGTCCGCTGTGTCTTCATGATAAGCTGCCTTACTAGTAGTTTCTCGTACTTATTCAGTGAAAAGAGAAGGTTAACTATGCGGGAAAACCCCGGGAAAATTCGGAAAAATTAAAAAGTGCATAATAACTTACAACTTTTGGAGTTTATGAAAATTTTTTCATTATTAACTGAAATACAATGAACTAAAATTTTGTAATTTACAATTTAACAATTTACAAAATTTCAATTCGATGTATCTCAGTTAGTAATAAAAATATTTTCATAAACTCCAAAACCTATTGTTGCATTTTTATGAAAAGTAAAATGTATATGACAAAAAAGAATAATTTTAAACGGGAGTCTTTTGGCTCGGGGGCACTCGAATTTTAAAAAAAATTTTTGCAAACTGCTTTTTCAAAATTTTTTAGGGGTCGTTAGAGGAGTGCTTCTCTAGATGTTATTTCCCATATTTCGTATGGGTCCCATGCGCCACAGACGAGAAAAAAATTATTGAAATTTCTAGATCCGCCCTTGGGCCAAAATTAGCCACTTCTTAACATCCTCTTTTGCAATCAACATAGATTGCTAAACAGTGATTCATAACAGCCATAAAAAAAACTGTAAATGAAAAACCTAGTATTACGCAACCTCACGTACATCATTTTAGAGGGACAGTTGGAGAGCATTTTATAAATCGTTACACCACGAACTGCGAAATAAGCTGCTTGATTATTAGACGACAGCAAGGCGTTTGACATTATGATCCCAACATTTTGTGTAATAAACTATCATATTACGGCTTCCTCCATAGTTTTGTCACCCCAATTAAGAGCTACTTACACAATAGGTGC
The DNA here is from genome assembly GCA_936432065.2 of Rutpela maculata. Classification (NCBI taxonomy): domain Eukaryota; kingdom Metazoa; phylum Arthropoda; class Insecta; order Coleoptera; family Cerambycidae; genus Rutpela; species Rutpela maculata. The sequence goes on from OW386289.2 coordinate 65,006,100, forward strand.
CAACGTATAGTATACGGTAATAACATTTTGATGTTGCGGCGTGTTAATTTAGGTGTTCCTCGGGGATCCACACTTGGACCTTTGCTGTTTTCAATATACATATTAGACTTTTATGAAGTCACCAAAAATTGTAATATAAACAATTATGCGGACGACACTTATTTTTGCTTTACCGTTGACGATAGTATAGCTGATATGAATTTAATAAATAAAATTTAGTAATATAATATATATATTCGAATAGTTTCTTTAAAAAATAACATTTTAAAATAAATACATGTTATTATTGTTATTCGATTAGATTGTTATTATATATTATTTTGTTTTTTCTTCCGGGCCCTTAATTACTTGAGCCTGGGGTGTGTGACTTATATTTACCCAGCAAGTGAACTGATCGCCACAGATAGCTTACAAAGTAGGGAAAAATTCAATAATGACTTAGTTCAATTGGTTGATATATCGGCAGCTCACAAGTTTAACGCTAACAAATCATCTCTTATGTTGTTTGGATCAAAGTATAAAAGAGATTATGTAAATCCATTTTTTAAAACACAATTAAATGAGGAAACCTATATAGCTCTATTACCTAGCTTAATTATGCTACAACCTACCCATTATAAATGAGACGAAAAAAAATTAGGCCTGTGGATTGACTTAAATATGTGATTTACGAAACACGTAAATTATTTATGTAAATCCTCATATAATATAATAAAGCAATTTTATCCTCACGAATAAATTTCAAATTCAAAATTTAAACTAGGTATATGCGAAGCCTTCATTTTGCCAAAATTATCTTATTGTGAATATTGTGATGCGATTTACGGACTAGCTCTCCTAAAATTTGACTCCGAGAGATTGCAAAAATGTCGAAAATTCACGTTTTAGATTTGCCTACGGCATTAGAAAATATGAACATATCAGTTTTAGGATAGCCGAAACAAATAACCTAAAACTTAACAAGCTTAAAAATGGTCACTTGCTGTCTATGGTTCACAAGGTTTTGCTGTCTAAAAAACCAACATATCTATGTCTCAGATTGAACCGGTTTAGAGATATGAACAGTTTCAATACTCGCAACGAATTTACATTAGTTATAGCCTGGCATTCTACCGCCATCTTTAAACGATGCTTCACATATATTTATATTGTGTTGTGTCAATTGTTTAATATCACAGCCCCACAAAAAAAAAGTTAAGACCAGCGAACGAGACCCATGTATCCGTAAGTATTTTCGGTCGCTGAATCAGAATCCGAGGTCAAAAAAATTCGTACACCCCCAAAATCTTTAGCTAGAGTCAAAAAACACCCCTAGACTGGGGTAAAAAGAATATTAAGCTACGAGAATAGTTGTTACATCCTAATCGATAGAATTGTACAAATTAAGGTTAAACAACAGCGTACATACAATAGATATGAAACACACCCCCCAGTGAGGGGCGAAAACTAGCCCCCATTAATAATAAAATTGATCCAAAACAGTAATGACTGCTGAAAAAGCTCGAAATGTCTAAGTTTTGTTAAAGTGATAAGAAACTGCCCCTATAGGGTTGAGAACAACCACCAAGTTTAAAGGACACAAAACAAGAGAAAACGTAAAATCCAACAGGATTTCTATTTTGCGTAGTACTATAAAATAGAATTTACGTACCATCAACGTCCTACATTCTGATGGTATGAAAACTACCCGCTATGTAAGATTTATCCATAAAAAGTTACAGTGACTTCTATAAAAATTTGAAACACCTGCGTTGTGTCGAAGTGAGACTATGTTCGACGCGGTGCTTGAAAACCACCCCCACGGGGTTGCGAGATGCCATCCTTATATCCATAGGATGCTGAAAAAACAGAGAGAAACTAACCAGATTTACATTTTTATGGATGCTATGATTAGAAAAAATCGTGATGCACACTTCCAGCGTCCTACGGATATAGGGGTAGCATCTTGCAACCCCATGGGGGTGGTTTTCAAGCACATCGTCGAACATAGTCTAGTTTTTTCTCACTTCCACACAACGCAGGTGTTTCAAATTTTTATAGAAGTCACTGTAACTTTTTATAGATAAATCTTACATAGGGGGTAGTTTTCACACCATCTGAGGGTTGACACTGTAGGGCGTTGATGGTACGTAAGTTTCTAGTTCTATTTTAGAGTACTACGCAAAATAGAAATCCTGTTGGATTTTACGTTTTCTCTTGTTTTGTGTCCTTTAAACTTAAGGGTGGTTGTTCTCAACCCTATAGGGGCAGTTTATGAAGATTACGTCGGATTTGATGCAGTTTCTTATCATTTTAACAAAACTTAGACATTTCGAGATTTCTCAGCAGTCATTACTGTTTTGGATCGATTTTTTTATAAATGGGTTAGTTTTCGGTCCTCACTGGGGGTGTGTTTCATATCTATTGTATTTACGCTGCTGTTTAACCTTAATTTGTATAATTCGATTGGTTAGGATGTAACAACTATTCTCGTAGCTTAATATTCTTTTTACCCCAGTCCAGGGGTGTTTTTTGGCGCCAGCTAAAGATTTTGTACGATTTTTTTTGACCTCGGATTCGGATTCAGCGACCGAAAATACATGGGTCTGGTTCGCTGGTCTGAACTTTTTTTTTTTTGTGGGGCTGTGTATTCTTTATAATCGAACCTAATTTTGTGAAAGGTACAACTTCAGAAAATTTATCGATAGTGGATTTTTTTGTGATATACGAGTTTTATGGAAACAATTTGAACTAATTAAGTGCCGAATCCCGGAGTGTTAAAAATTTAAGGTTAGAATTTCTTTAAAATAACTTTTCTGTGGCAAATGAATAAAAACCTTTTTTGAGTTCTGAGATGTATTACTTCAAAGATAAGAGGGAAAAAGCAACTTTTGTATCCATGATAAATTAAAATCTAAATATTTTAAATTTTATTTTAGATTTTAAAATTTATAACTGCAACAGTATATTATAAATAGAAAATCATTTACATACTTACTTTAGCTTATAGCGTAGGTTATATTTTAATTATGATAAATAATAATAATAACAGCTTGAAAAGAAGAATAATATGACAATAACTCACATCGATACTAACAGTAGCATGATGCCCGTTGATTATTCCTTTATCTGTTAACGCGCATGGTCTCATATCTGACGTCACCATGGGCGCCAATTCAAAATTCCTTAACTTAAATAAGTAATTTCACTATTAAAATGACGTTAGAATGTAAAATAAAAATTCGGGTCTAATAAAATTTAATAAAGTATTCGAATATGAAATTAAAAAAAAAATGGTCAACGACTCTATTTACCAAGAGAAGCAAGTTCCCCGCTTTTTGTCGTGATGTGAGCGTTCCCACAGTTAGAGAATACGCTATTTTGGTTTTCAAGAGAACTCCGCTCACTTTCTCATGAGAACGAGCTTTCATATGAATACAGAATAGCTACCCAGACGTGAAGTAAAACAATTTTAAATATTATAAGAAACGTACGTTCGTTTGTGTACACCGCAATTTACAATTCATTAACAAGATATTCTCTTTCTGCATACAAAGCCACAATTACTGTTCATAGTTTGAGTATTAATAAGTCACGTCTTAACAGTCTAGAACTAAGGCCTACCTCTTTAATTCAATTAAAAGTAGTACGTGCTGTCACTGAGGAATCTATAGCAAATTAAAATGCCTTGACTGGGCCTTTCTAATCAGTAAAAGTTCATGTTATGTTGCCGTTTTTATCTCATTCGTTTGCATAAGTTAGTCGCCAAGATACTTAATTCTTAAACCAATGTTTCACCCGTTAAAAATGTGACTCAACTTGTGTATGTGAGGTCAACCTTACCCTTAGCTTTGAATACGTCCAAACGTGTTTCTGACACAGATCTAAAAACGTTTTAAAAAGCATTATTTTCAGACAGGAATAATGCACATCCTTTCGATTTTACGTGCAGTTCTGAAAAATGGTCTGAATAGTCGAAGAAATAATGTCTAATCTGGCTGAAGGCAGTTTAAAAAAACATGTCATTCAATGATTTCGAAATTTGCCTGAAGACGTCGAAGAATCTGTTCGAAATATTGTTATTATTTGCTTCGGAAGTTTGTTAGGTCATTTGATTCATAATGGTTATGGTACGAGAGTTACTATTTAAAAAAAGGATTTTAACGGATTTGCTTGTAGTTTCATTGTGTGGTAAAGACGTTGTGTCGTTCGAAGCTTATACAAATCTTTTTTCTTATAAGAAGCAATGTAAGATATTTTATATCAAAAGCATTAAGTAGGTATTAGCGACTCTTTTTTCAACATATTAAATAAGCCCTCGTTTCATAAATTGTTAAAAAATTTGTTGGTGTCTACAAAGACTGCTTTTTACAATTAATTATTTTTTATTAATTTGCTTTCATCACGGTAAAAAAATATTACGTTAAAACGGGTTATTTTAACGAAAAAAATGCACAGGAATGAATTTATTTTATTTATTGAAAATATCATACAGAGATAAGATATTCGCTGTGAAATTTCGAATAGGATTGATTTTTATCTGTGCGCTCCAAACTACTACCTCTCTGTTCGGACGCTGTTAGCGCGAAATAGGTGAGGATAAGCTATAAGGTTAATAGGACATTTTTTATGCAGAATTTAACGACAAATTTTTTATTTCCTATACTTTTTTCTCTTCCGACGAACCGTTTACAAGATAAAAGTGAAAGACCAGCTTCAAGTCTCCGTTAGGGGTGGTTTTTTTGCAAAAAAAAGGGACGTTCCACCACCAAATTGGGGGGGGGGGGGACTTTTCGGGTATCTAATTCTAACCCTATCTAGAGGATGCATCTCAAATATTATTACTTCATAAATTATTTCTCCTATTCAGTGTTTTTAAATCTAATTTGCGTGTACTGTTATTGAAATTCAGTTATTCACAACAATAATTATTTCACCTTACATTCTATTTCAACTCTAGAAAAGTTGTACAAGTTTTTTCGAACTCGTTAATTCTCATCAGTGGGGTATAGAAACATTCATTTGTTACTTACGAGCCTATTCTTGATTTATTTTTGCAATTAATTATTTTTAAGTATAATGCGTGACCAGACTGAGGAACCAATATACAGAAAGTAGGTAATTCCATATTAAATAAAAAAAGTGTGAAGTTGTGATTTTCTTAATACCCACATAATATTTTCAAATTACGATGAAAGCAAATAAATAAAAAATAATTAATTGTAAAAATAAATCAAGAATAGGCTTGTAAATAATGAAAGGATGTTCCTATACTCTATTGATGAGAGCTAACGAATTTCTATAAATGATTTAAGTATTTTCAATATATTTTTTGATTTAAAATGCTTTGAATTAATTAAGTGTAATCGTGTGTAAATGTAATTCAATACTACATCAGTATTGGATAGAACAGTAGTTGTTTTGATTAGTTCTCCAATAATGAGAGTTTTAAAATATTTAACTAGTATATTAGTGTGACCAGATTGAGGTACCTACATACAGAAAGTAGGTAATTTGTGATATGCTTAATACCTAAATAACATTTTCTGATCAGAAAGACTGCTGTTCGATTTGATCAAAGTCTTTTGACAAATAGGTGTATATCACGTTAACCTAACTTCCGTTATCCAGTGAATCGCTGGAGACAAACTGGATTAAATAGGCTGTTTTTTACTACAGAACGTTCCTCCATAAAATCATGGTAAATAGGAATAATAGAAATTGAATTCTTAACACTAGCATAAATTATAATATACACTTTGACAAAATTAGGTAGATGGAGATGTCTGCCACATTTTCACTTTTGTAAATAGGACATACTTTTGCTAACATCTAGAACGTTTCAAAACGGAAGTGAAAAAACTGTTCAATAAGGCCAAATCCAACCAAGGCTGGGATACCTACAAAACTAAACTCACGGGGTACAAGAACGAAATCCGCTAGGTCAAAAGAAACTCATGTAGGAGGTTTTGTGCAGAGGTAAATGATCGCCCTGCAGCCTCCAGAATCCATAGGGTCTTGGTCAAGGATCGTTGTACTGTAAATGAAGTAGGCTTCAAAAAGGAAGATGAAACCTACACAGAAACACTAACGTAGAGTATCAGAGTGCTCATGGAGACACACTTTCCGGGCTCAATGATATTGCAGAGTTCGGAGGCCGCGCAATTCCCAGATCGAAGGCCGGAGCAGCCCAGACCGGCGGATTGGAGGCTGGCCAATGAGGTAGTAAAACCCAGCAAAATCAATTAGCAATTAGCAAGTTCCAACCATTCAAATCTTCTGGGATGGATGAAATTTATTCAATTCTGTTCCAAAAAGGGCAGAATATAGAACTAATACCACATTTGCGTAAAATATTCAGAGCCTGTCTGGCCTTGAAGTACATACCACACATATGGCGGAAGGTGAAGGTCACCTACCTGTCAAAAATAGGTCAATTAGATCCATAAGCCTATCCACTTGACAACTAAAAACATTGGAAAGACTACTGGACAGGTACATTAGAGACGAAATACTAAGGGAAACCCCAACTAGTGAGCGTCAGTATGCATACCAGCCAGGAAAGTCAACAGACCTTACGCAGGATGATTTTAATAGGTTACAGCGGCAACATTTCTAGACAGAAAGAGCGTTCAATAAAGCAATAACGCAATCATGAACGATGTTAATTAGAGGAGTTCCAACAGCACTCTGCCAGTGAATTAGAGCAAACCTAGAAATGAAGATAATAATAATATCCAATATAGGCGAAGCTATTATTGAGGCAAAGGTGAGTACAGGTTGCCCTCAAGGAGGAGTACTATCTCCACTTCTGAGGGCAACCCTTGTTGATAAACTCCTCCGAAAAATTTCCGCAGAAGGCTTTTACTGCCGCGATAGTAAAGAGAGCCCTAAATATTGGCCACAGGTGGTGTAGTGAGGAAGGACTTTTCATAAATTATCCAAAACTACAGGCGTCACCTTTACTCAAAAAAGAGTCTTGGAAAGCCTAAAACCCCCAAGCCTCAGTGGAGTGGAAATTCTATTTGCCAGCGAGGTTAAATACCTCGAAATCAGAGAGGGAAGGAGTCATTTTCGACCAATAGCTGACATGGAATTCCCACATCCAAGAAGTCACACAGAAAGCAATAATTGTCCTGGAAAGGTGCAGGCAGATGTGTGGGAAAAACTGGGGGTTAAATCCCTATGGTTATACGTCAGGGTCGTAAGACACATGATAATCTATGGATCGGTGGTGTACTGAACCAAGGCACTACAATTGGGAAAAATAATGCTATTAAGTAGCGTACAAAGGCTTGCTTTCCTGTGCGCTACGAGGTAATAAAAACTGCTCCCTATATGGAAGTCCTTTTAGACCTGCCACCACTACACATATTTATCGAAGGGGAAGCTCGTTCAGTGGTACACAGGCTAATGCAAAAAATAACACCCATAATGCAACAACACGGAATAGAGAACCAAAAGTTATACTCAGAGCTGCAGGCAGATTCCATTCTGGGAATGCCTATGGATACTATGGTCCCAAAGTATAACTTCTATAAAAATTTTCAAATAAAATTACCGGACAGAGTGCAGTGGAAAAACGGTCCTTCAATAAAGCCGAGAGTCGGATCTGGAATTTACGGATAAGGTCGAAAACGAAAATTTCGATAAGTCTAGGAATACATGCTACAGTATTTCAGGCTGAAGTGGCCGCTTTGCAGTGGTATGAAAAGGAATTAATGAAGCAAAGAACTGTTTTCCATTTTTTCTGGCAGTCAAGAAGCGCTGAAGGCAACCGATTCCATGCAGGTCGACTCAAGACTAGTATGGGATTATATAAATGCCCTTACGGACCTAAGAAGTAAGAACAAAGTAACCGTGGCATGGGTATCAGGACACGAGGGACAATGCAAAAGGTCTGACAGAGGATGGAATGTGCAGATTCTGTCAAGAAACCTCAGTATATGTACTATCCCATTTCATAGGCCTAGCCAGACTGATATTCCAACTACTTGGCGAGGAGAAATAAAGTGCAGATATCTATCCCAAAGAGCTTAATTATCAAGGCTATGGAGTCTGATATAGAAGATAAAGCTGGATAAAGAGCTCTAAGAAAAATTAGAATAGGAGTGCCAGAAAAGCTCCACCGGAGTCGCGGTGGTTAAGGTCAATGAACCGGCTCCACCCTTTAGTTCCTCAAATCTTCAATCTTTGCGAACTTCCTACGTTCAGGAAAGGCGGAGGTTCGTAATGCTATATTAAATAAAGTCCACAGTGGGGTGATAAACACATTTACACAGTATTTGATTAAAACACTGGGAATTGATCATTTTCCGATGTCATTTTGTTTTTTACTTTTACAATACCTCCTATATATCTAATTCTGATAACTGATCGTTATTTATAGATTACTTATGACAAAATGGCCCAGAATTGCTTAGGGTCAATAGTCAACGTTTAAAAAAAAATTATATAATTTTTTATGGGCCTCCTTGGTTTGCAATTTAATTAATGATCTTAGGCGTTTATACTTCTCTGATATATTTTCATCGTTGCATTTTTGTAATTTTTTCGGTGCCTATCTCCCAGCTTATGTACTTGATCATTTCAGGTGTATATTATACAGGAAAGTTTTTTGTTTGTTTCTGTATTTCGGAACGTGCCAGTCAAAAATTGAGTAAAGCTTTTCATAGAATTTATCGCATGCATTAATGATGTCTTTAAAGTTTTCTAAAAACGTCCAATTAAATGATTTAGATATAATAACGGTAAATATACTTCACATTTTGAAGGGCTACACAGTAAATTGTCTCTTTTTACAGTAATTTATTAGAATTTATTATAGTGGCATTATATTAAGAAATAACATTGTAAAGAAATATTACAGTCTACCATAAAGATAGAAGCTTAATAATGCCAAGCCAAGGAACTTAACAACATTTTAATTTAAAATATGTCTCCTTGATATTACAAAGTTGGCTTCATGGAGTTTCAGCATGACCTTTTCCGGTAGGTGTAGATTATATTTATGAATTTAATATTAAGTTATAATGTTTCAGAGATTACGGAGGGATAAAATAAGTGCAGTTTTTTCTAACAAACCTCATAACTTATAATTATACAAATAGTACACGCAGATCAAATTAAAAAATCATGAATTAGAGAAATAATGTATAAATAATTTATGTTTTGGATATGAACCTCAACGAGCAGAAACAAAGATACGAAGAGTTCCGACCTTATGGGCGATTCAAACATCCCTTAATTAGCGAAGAAGCAGCCCCAGCGGTGACTTCATTCTAGTTTTTCACATTTTTCTTACGAACCGTCATTGGAACGGAAAAAGAGAATAGGAAATAAAGTATTTGCCATGAAATTCTATATAAATAATCCTGTATTAATCTTTCAATCTCCAACCAACTCTTGTAAGTAACATTCAAAATTATGGGTAGTTCGGAGAGCACAGTCAAAAAACAGTCAAGTGCGTCTTTTTACAGCGATTATTTCACTCATGAACGCTATAGCCAATGAGAGCCCGTTTTTTCACAACATTGTACCAATCAAACGTCATTATTAGTGGTAATTCAAGCTAGATCTGCTTTTGACAGGACCAACATGTAAAATCTATCGCTCTAATTTTTTAGGTCGTTGCAGCGGCAAATATTGCGAAAATTTTTTGACGTTTTGTGTCGTGACATGTTTTCGGCAAATAGGACAAATCGTGCTTTTAAATGTTATCTCTAAATATCTTCTCTAGCTTATTACTAATTGTTAACGTAAATTGTAAATTTTAGTATCGTATTAATAACCTAAAAAGCCAATGCTGTGTGGAACTTATATAGGTTCGGGACAAGTTATAGGTACACAGCTTTCAATGGCTTAATACCTAACATAATTACAAAATAATTTTCACAACTAAAATTAAATATGAATATCTACGAAGCAGACAAATCAGTTATTTCATGATAAATACACAAATGTAGGTACTTACCTATGGTAATTATTATTTGGAAAATCAAAACCCTGTAGTATCACTATATACATTATAATTCGTTGTACTTAAAGTCTCTCTACTTAAACAAGTAAACCTTAACTTAACTATCAAACTTCTCAAATTAGAAACAAGGATTAAATACATAAATATATATTAATAAACACTTTAATATAATAATTCAATTCACTGTTTAGGCTAGTAACTAAGTTAAGCTAGCGTTACTAGATGGCGGTACCATACCATCTGAGCCGGCAGCCTTAGAACGTAAAAGGGATAGATTGGTAATATGCAATTTGTGTGATTTCACCGGTAATGTGATTGGTCGAAGCGTGCTTTGTTGTGATGACTAGTCTTATAAGTTACAGTACGTATGGTTTAACGTATATTGTTTTTCTTGATTGTCATAATTTCAACCTACTTTGTTTTTTATTAGATGAGTCGCTTTGGAAATGCATTTTTATGTGACGTAAATGATGAAATTGAAGATAAAGGTGAGTAATCTCTAAAAAGCAACAAGGAAACTTCTGAAGGCAATTAATTACTGAACATAATATTGAAGATATACTTAATGAATTATTTATTCGTGAAATATTCTCCACAAATACCACTCGTGCTTTAAATTTTATCTAAAAATTTTTTCTCAAGCTAAGTTGCCCCTAGTTAATATAACTCGTGCAAATTGGCAGTTTATTATCAAAGATTAAATCCCTCCCGCTAAAGCGGTCGGGATTTAATCAGATAATAAACTGCCAATTTGCACTCTTTATATTACCAGACAACACGCTTTCGAAAAAATTTTAGAATAAAATTTTAAGCACTAGTGATATTACATACGAATATCTCCATAATGGCTGAACGGCCGGTTTTACAAGAAAAATTGTTAAAAAGGAAATAATAGAGGGAAACTTCCTCTATAACGTGCATGTATCGCAATTTTTTTTACTAATAACTTTTCTATGGCAGTTGGAGCATATAGTTGAACGGTGCAATCTTACTGTAGTATAGCGAGGCCCTTTGTCGCAACCCTTTAAATTGTTTGTCGTTGCAGGAAACAGGTTGAGTTAAGGAAATAGGAGCTAATGCCTCGATGGTGAAAACAGATGACAAAATATTATTGGTTCATTTTTCAACCCCATTGCATAGGCTCCATATTTTCACCTCGCCAAGATTGGATTTGGTAAAGTTCTCGATAGATATGTTGCTATAGAGCATCAAATGTTGGTGATCATGGAATAATTGGATTGGCCAATCAACCAACCTGTTAAATGAGGTGAATCTTCGATGATTTAAAGATTTTTCACTTTGTGGTGTAAATTGTTCCCTAAACGTCGCACAGTGGGGCAGGAATTCGAAAACGTGGCATTTATTCGTAAAATGACACGAGTTAAAGAACTATGTTTTGTATGTAACTATATGAGCATATTGTATTATTATTGTTATGTAACATTAATTCTTGGGAAATAAATCTAATCTAATCTCTAATCTCTATATGAGAGCATATCAGTGTACCGTTTGGGCCACTATCTAACTTCATTCAAGGTCACCTCGCCTACCGCCACCTCCATGAAACTGTTGTTGTTAAGTAGTATTTGCAAATGATCAATGCGCTAAATTTGATAGAATTTTTAAGTGGATAAACTCGTTTATATCTGTAGTTTTTTACTTAATTAACTATAAATCCAATACCGTCAGGTATATACTCAATATATTACGTTATTTTACTATAATTGCTTAAGTTATATAGTAATTATAATTTCAAAACCAAGCCTATGGGGATATATTAATATACTACGATATATTTTGTAGCCATAGGAAAAGTTTATTTCCACATACGTCTGCATTGTGAATTTGATGTATTATTATAGGTGAACTATTTTAGTTTAAAAATTAAAGTCAAAATTAAAAATCCTATTGGTGGGTCTTCACGAATTTCACGTATTCACCACAAATTGAAGAAACCGAGAACCGAGGATCCCCTTTGCCAAATGAGCTTATGCATGAGAAATCCTCCATCAATAACTAAATCAAATTTTGGTGTATGTACGTTTGTGGCGCCGATCAGATGCATTTTTTAGAATTTTTGTCAAAACATTCAAAATGTTTTTATTTTTTTTTCGTAAATTTTGGTACAGCAGGTGGCTTTGCCTTTGTATCAGGCGAATAGTTTCCTGGTCGTAAGTAAATCCTAACTTGTTCTTTGCTTGTGTAAAGTTTGATTCAAATCGGAAATAAAATGAAAAAGTTATAAGGGTGTCTTCATTTTAAGTGAATCACGCTGTATATTTAAGGAAATGTGTAGATTTCGACAAAATATTACGTTAGTAAATATGTCGAGTATTGTAAAATAAAGATTGTTTTGTGACTGTGATTTATTAGCAGACCACGGTAAACCGCTTTGATAGAAATATTCATTCAAGGCTCCTAATTAACTAATTTATTAATTATCTATTTTGGCTGGTGAATATCTCGTAAACTATAACACATAGGAAGAAAATGAATATAGACATTCTTGTAAGAAATTGAATTATGTTTAAATTTACATAGGTTACCTTTTTTCGTACGGCGACACATCGTTTCCGAGTTATAAGCGAAGAATCGAAAAAAGAGACCTTTCCACCCCCCCCCCCCCCCCCTCCTCTGAAGCGGCTGGGCTAGGGGCGGGGACTTTTAATAGTATGTTTACCTCCTCCTAACTACTCCCAACACATTCCTGAGGAGGAAAATTCTCCCCTCCTCCATGTTCTCTACAGTACCCTTTTGGGCATTCATTGATTGGACTATAAACTTTCAACGTTATTTATATTAGTTGGGTGAAAGGTCAATAGAAGTTTTTTTTCGTAGAATTTTTTATGACAAATACCTTCTTTTCTATATTTTTTTTTTCGAACGACACGACGGTTAGTAAGAAAAATATGAAAATCCACGATGAAGTCAAAGCTGGGGGTGGTAATTCGCAAAATAAGGGATGCTTCAACTTTTGCGATCTTTATTTCTGCCCCTACTGAGAGTCCATACCAGAAATATAAATTCTTCTTAAATTATTTCTCATAAAAAGTCTAATTTAGGTGAACTAAAAATTATTAGGACAATCATTTGCCCTATAAAATGGCATAAAAAAGCTATACCTTTGAGTAAAGAAGGTATAAAACAATGACAGTTAGGAGCATAATAATTAATCAAAGCTTATTGTGGGTTAAGTTTAAATAAGTGGACATCTTTAATTGTTAGGATCAATGCGACAAAATGGTTTTGGCAAGTTTAAAGAAGCCCACTAAATATTATATTGGCTATACCTCCTTAACGATAGCTATTCGAGTAAACCATAATTTAAAAATTATCAAGTAGATAAATCTAAATTGGCACCACTTGCCAGGAAGGGTGGCTATAAAGCGAGAGAATGAAATAATTGGGAAGGAATCACAGTCCAATAAAATTAAATTAATGAAGATGAACGTATTTCAATTTATGGACTCTAAACGCGTGTGCTGTTCGTTTTTTTCAAATAATAGGATACCAGCTGCGAAATAAAATTAGCCTCACTAAAAATTAGATAAAATATTTTTACTTGCGAATTCCCTTCTTCTAGAATATTATCTGTAGTAATACAGGGTGGACCATTAATAATAGGCCACAGTTCAAGGGTAGATCCTTGGGACCAAAATATGAGGATATAACCAAACATGCTTTAGTAAATTGTTGCTGCGGAAAAAATACAGGGTGTCAAAATAGTTATTTTTTTTTTTCTTTTTTTCGCAATATCTCAACTACCTGTTGACCGATCTTCTCCAAATTTGGTAAGGAAACATTTTTTAGGCCAAGAAACAATAATTTGCGTATTACATCACGCCAGCCCGTGGAGAGCGCCTCATGAGCTATACCTGACGATGAATATTTTTCTCTTTTTTTATTACGAAACGTAGTAGCACTTTTGAGAAAATCTCATGCAAGTCATTTCTACGTAAAAAAGGTACACTTGATAGAACTTGATAATGGGCCTTTCCCACGTTTTTTTTATTGAATATTTGAAAAGTTCTCTTTAAAAAAACTCACCCGTATTTTTTCTTTTTTACGAAATTTGCTTCTTTTCTACAGAAAAAATTATTATGTTATATGAATTTAAAATTGGCGGCAATATTTCTGCACTGATGACGAAATGGGGGGGAATGACCAATCAGTATAATCTAGCACCCTTGGTAGAGGCTACATATGAGCAGATTGTACGTATAAGTGTTTGTCTCTTTCTATCTTTACCGAATTGACAGACATGTCATCAAGCTTTGTTAGTTCTAGTCTAGTGACGTGTGAAACTACAGAAACTTTTCTTTGATGTATTTACTATCAAGTTGCCAAAAATGAATGAAAAATGAAATGACATTATTCGAAAGTTAAAACTTCTAGTTACTGTACTAATATATAATAATACATTTATAGTTACAGGTATTTCATATCTGCTGAATTTATAAAACTAAATAGGTATGTACAAAAACTGAATAAAAACGTTAAAATATGATTCATTTCACTTTTGTAGTATACAAATTACAGTTAATAAAAAATATAAACAACTAGGTTTAAGGGTTTTATTTTCTTTTACATTTATTGAATAATTTTTAAAATCATTATTAAATCTAAAGATTTATCAGTAACAGTTATTTTATTTAAGTAAACAGGAATTGTCATTCACCATTTCACTGTCAATAATAGGGAGATTGTCCCTTGCTGCCTTCTCAAAATCTGTCTCCTAAATCGTAAATAAGAGAACATAACGTATCTATTTATTTTATTTCCATCATTGTTGCCAAGTGTCAGTTATTTGTTGGGAGCCAACATGTCGAAAGTGTGTTTCTTCTGTTAATTCTTATCATTTTTATTATAGGAAGTGGTATTATTCAATGGAAATTCATTATTTTCAAAAGCGGAGATAAAAAGTAGACATTCTTTAGTAAAATAATTAAAGCATTTCCTCTAACATTAAACATTCATATACATTAGGCAACATGAAAATAGTCTCATCGGCAGGTTTCCAGACGAGATGTAAAATTCAGAAACATCAAGAGGTTCGGTTAATTTTCGTATTAGGCAATCCAACGACCTGTCAAAATTATTTTTCAATATGGCGCTGAGGGCAAACATGGGGTTTATTTTAATTAACTCGCGGAAACGTAGCCAAGGCAACCGAAAAAAAACTCATTTAACGAATGAAAATAAAGGATTGCCGGATGTTTGCCCTCAGCGCCATGTTGGAAGTCACGTGGTTTGGATCGCCTAATACGGCATCTGCATCATAACCTTAAATTTTAAGTTTTTCAAGTTTATTCTCATTTTAAATGTTTGTATACGCATTTTTAGCTTGAAGCCGTACTGGCTCCAAGCAAATATTTAAAAATTCACGTAAATAATTTTTCAATATTGTTGATTAATTAAAATAGACTGCTAATTACAGGTTAGACTTTCAACCTACAAGAAGAGTCCTATTTTATTAGGACAAGATATTTAGAACTTCATAAACATTACATTGAACTAGACTTTACTTGAAAATACGGGAACCAAGCAGAAATTTTAATAATAGCTGGGTAATACTCTTAAATCTTAAGAAACACATATTTTTGAGGTTAGCTGTGATGTCACGTGCAAATGCCCTATGAATCCAGAAATTGTTTAATTTTGATTGGAGTTCCCCCCATGACGTAATTTGAGCGCGTTTATTTGTTCGAAATATGGAGTGAATTAGACAATATTTTTATTTTTAAAATATCCATTTAAAATTAAATTATTATACGATATGACGTGTATATACAATATTTATTAGCTGTTAATAAATAATTTATGACAAAATAATCATCAAGTTCCATTATATGGGAAAGGCCCATTAAAACCGTTTTCGAGAAAACTGCCGTATAGATCTCGAAATTCTTTGAAAACAAACCCAATTTGAAAAGGAAAAATTGTATTTATTGAAAAGTGTGCTTCGGTGACGTCTAAGTTTTGTCAAAATGTCAAATTATTGAAATTGTACGTAATAAAAAAAGAGAAAAATATTCATCATCAGGTATAGCTCATGAGGCGTTCTCTACCGGCTGGCGTGACGTAATACACAAATTATTGTTTCTTAGCCTAAAAAATGATATGGTTTAACGTATATTGTTTTTCTTGATTGTCATAATTTCAACCTACTTTGTTTTTTATTAGATGAGTCGCTTTGGAAATGCATTTTTATGTGACGTAAATGATGAAATTGAAGATAAAGGTGAGTAATCTCTAAAAAGCAACAAGGAAACTTCTGAAGGCAATTAATTACTGAACATAATATTGAAGATATACTTAATGAATTATTTATTCGTGAAATATTCTCCACAAATACCACTCGTGCTTTAAATTTTATCTAAAAATTTTTTCTCAAGCTAAGTTGCCCCTAGTTAATATAACTCGTGCAAATTGGCAGTTTATTATCAAAGATTAAATCCCTCCCGCTAAAGCGGTCGGGATTTAATCAGATAATAAACTGCCAATTTGCACTCTTTATATTACCAGACAACACGCTTTCGAAAAAATTTTAGAATAAAATTTTAAGCACTAGTGATATTACATACGAATATCTCCATAATGGCTGAACGGCCGGTTTTACAAGAAAAATTGTTAAAAAGGAAATAATAGAGGGAAACTTCCTCTATAACGTGCATGTATCGCAATTTTTTTTACTAATAACTTTTCTATGGCAGTTGGAGCATATAGTTGAACGGTGCAATCTTACTGTAGTATAGCGAGGCCCTTTGTCGCAACCCTTTAAATTGTTTGTCGTTGCAGGAAACAGGTTGAGTTAAGGAAATAGGAGCTAATGCCTCGATGGTGAAAACAGATGACAAAATATTATTGGTTCATTTTTCAACCCCATTGCATAGGCTCCATATTTTCACCTCGCCAAGATTGGATTTGGTAAAGTTCTCGATAGATATGTTGCTATAGAGCATCAAATGTTGGTGATCATGGAATAATTGGATTGGCCAATCAACCAACCTGTTAAATGAGGTGAATCTTCGATGATTTAAAGATTTTTCACTTTGTGGTGTAAATTGTTCCCTAAACGTCGCACAGTGGGGCAGGAATTCGAAAACGTGGCATTTATTCGTAAAATGACACGAGTTAAAGAACTATGTTTTGTATGTAACTATATGAGCATATTGTATTATTATTGTTATGTAACATTAATTCTTGGGAAATAAATCTAATCTAATCTCTAATCTCTATATGAGAGCATATCAGTGTACCGTTTGGGCCACTATCTAACTTCATTCAAGGTCACCTCGCCTACCGCCACCTCCATGAAACTGTTGTTGTTAAGTAGTATTTGCAAATGATCAATGCGCTAAATTTGATAGAATTTTTAAGTGGATAAACTCGTTTATATCTGTAGTTTTTTACTTAATTAACTATAAATCCAATACCGTCAGGTATATACTCAATATATTACGTTATTTTACTATAATTGCTTAAGTTATATAGTAATTATAATTTCAAAACCAAGCCTATGGGGATATATTAATATACTACGATATATTTTGTAGCCATAGGAAAAGTTTATTTCCACATACGTCTGCATTGTGAATTTGATGTATTATTATAGGTGAACTATTTTAGTTTAAAAATTAAAGTCAAAATTAAAAATCCTATTGGTGGGTCTTCACGAATTTCACGTATTCACCACAAATTGAAGAAACCGAGAACCGAGGATCCCCTTTGCCAAATGAGCTTATGCATGAGAAATCCTCCATCAATAACTAAATCAAATTTTGGTGTATGTACGTTTGTGGCGCCGATCAGATGCATTTTTTAGAATTTTTGTCAAAACATTCAAAATGTTTTTATTTTTTTTTCGTAAATTTTGGTACAGCAGGTGGCTTTGCCTTTGTATCAGGCGAATAGTTTCCTGGTCGTAAGTAAATCCTAACTTGTTCTTTGCTTGTGTAAAGTTTGATTCAAATCGGAAATAAAATGAAAAAGTTATAAGGGTGTCTTCATTTTAAGTGAATCACGCTGTATATTTAAGGAAATGTGTAGATTTCGACAAAATATTACGTTAGTAAATATGTCGAGTATTGTAAAATAAAGATTGTTTTGTGACTGTGATTTATTAGCAGACCACGGTAAACCGCTTTGATAGAAATATTCATTCAAGGCTCCTAATTAACTAATTTATTAATTATCTATTTTGGCTGGTGAATATCTCGTAAACTATAACACATAGGAAGAAAATGAATATAGACATTCTTGTAAGAAATTGAATTATGTTTAAATTTACATAGGTTACCTTTTTTCGTACGGCGACACATCGTTTCCGAGTTATAAGCGAAGAATCGAAAAAAGAGACCTTTCCACCCCCCCCCCCCCCCCCTCCTCTGAAGCGGCTGGGCTAGGGGCGGGGACTTTTAATAGTATGTTTACCTCCTCCTAACTACTCCCAACACATTCCTGAGGAGGAAAATTCTCCCCTCCTCCATGTTCTCTACAGTACCCTTTTGGGCATTCATTGATTGGACTATAAACTTTCAACGTTATTTATATTAGTTGGGTGAAAGGTCAATAGAAGTTTTTTTTCGTAGAATTTTTTATGACAAATACCTTCTTTTCTATATTTTTTTTTTCGAACGACACGACGGTTAGTAAGAAAAATATGAAAATCCACGATGAAGTCAAAGCTGGGGGTGGTAATTCGCAAAATAAGGGATGCTTCAACTTTTGCGATCTTTATTTCTGCCCCTACTGAGAGTCCATACCAGAAATATAAATTCTTCTTAAATTATTTCTCATAAAAAGTCTAATTTAGGTGAACTAAAAATTATTAGGACAATCATTTGCCCTATAAAATGGCATAAAAAAGCTATACCTTTGAGTAAAGAAGGTATAAAACAATGACAGTTAGGAGCATAATAATTAATCAAAGCTTATTGTGGGTTAAGTTTAAATAAGTGGACATCTTTAATTGTTAGGATCAATGCGACAAAATGGTTTTGGCAAGTTTAAAGAAGCCCACTAAATATTATATTGGCTATACCTCCTTAACGATAGCTATTCGAGTAAACCATAATTTAAAAATTATCAAGTAGATAAATCTAAATTGGCACCACTTGCCAGGAAGGGTGGCTATAAAGCGAGAGAATGAAATAATTGGGAAGGAATCACAGTCCAATAAAATTAAATTAATGAAGATGAACGTATTTCAATTTATGGACTCTAAACGCGTGTGCTGTTCGTTTTTTTCAAATAATAGGATACCAGCTGCGAAATAAAATTAGCCTCACTAAAAATTAGATAAAATATTTTTACTTGCGAATTCCCTTCTTCTAGAATATTATCTGTAGTAATACAGGGTGGACCATTAATAATAGGCCACAGTTCAAGGGTAGATCCTTGGGACCAAAATATGAGGATATAACCAAACATGCTTTAGTAAATTGTTGCTGCGGAAAAAATACAGGGTGTCAAAATAGTTATTTTTTTTTTTCTTTTTTTCGCAATATCTCAACTACCTGTTGACCGATCTTCTCCAAATTTGGTAAGGAAACATTTTTTAGGCCAAGAAACAATAATTTGCGTATTACATCACGCCAGCCCGTGGAGAGCGCCTCATGAGCTATACCTGACGATGAATATTTTTCTCTTTTTTTATTACGAAACGTAGTAGCACTTTTGAGAAAATCTCATGCAAGTCATTTCTACGTAAAAAAGGTACACTTGATAGAACTTGATAATGGGCCTTTCCCACGTTTTTTTTATTGAATATTTGAAAAGTTCTCTTTAAAAAAACTCACCCGTATTTTTTCTTTTTTACGAAATTTGCTTCTTTTCTACAGAAAAAATTATTATGTTATATGAATTTAAAATTGGCGGCAATATTTCTGCACTGATGACGAAATGGGGGGGAATGACCAATCAGTATAATCTAGCACCCTTGGTAGAGGCTACATATGAGCAGATTGTACGTATAAGTGTTTGTCTCTTTCTATCTTTACCGAATTGACAGACATGTCATCAAGCTTTGTTAGTTCTAGTCTAGTGACGTGTGAAACTACAGAAACTTTTCTTTGATGTATTTACTATCAAGTTGCCAAAAATGAATGAAAAATGAAATGACATTATTCGAAAGTTAAAACTTCTAGTTACTGTACTAATATATAATAATACATTTATAGTTACAGGTATTTCATATCTGCTGAATTTATAAAACTAAATAGGTATGTACAAAAACTGAATAAAAACGTTAAAATATGATTCATTTCACTTTTGTAGTATACAAATTACAGTTAATAAAAAATATAAACAACTAGGTTTAAGGGTTTTATTTTCTTTTACATTTATTGAATAATTTTTAAAATCATTATTAAATCTAAAGATTTATCAGTAACAGTTATTTTATTTAAGTAAACAGGAATTGTCATTCACCATTTCACTGTCAATAATAGGGAGATTGTCCCTTGCTGCCTTCTCAAAATCTGTCTCCTAAATCGTAAATAAGAGAACATAACGTATCTATTTATTTTATTTCCATCATTGTTGCCAAGTGTCAGTTATTTGTTGGGAGCCAACATGTCGAAAGTGTGTTTCTTCTGTTAATTCTTATCATTTTTATTATAGGAAGTGGTATTATTCAATGGAAATTCATTATTTTCAAAAGCGGAGATAAAAAGTAGACATTCTTTAGTAAAATAATTAAAGCATTTCCTCTAACATTAAACATTCATATACATTAGGCAACATGAAAATAGTCTCATCGGCAGGTTTCCAGACGAGATGTAAAATTCAGAAACATCAAGAGGTTCGGTTAATTTTCGTATTAGGCAATCCAACGACCTGTCAAAATTATTTTTCAATATGGCGCTGAGGGCAAACATGGGGTTTATTTTAATTAACTCGCGGAAACGTAGCCAAGGCAACCGAAAAAAAACTCATTTAACGAATGAAAATAAAGGATTGCCGGATGTTTGCCCTCAGCGCCATGTTGGAAGTCACGTGGTTTGGATCGCCTAATACGGCATCTGCATCATAACCTTAAATTTTAAGTTTTTCAAGTTTATTCTCATTTTAAATGTTTGTATACGCATTTTTAGCTTGAAGCCGTACTGGCTCCAAGCAAATATTTAAAAATTCACGTAAATAATTTTTCAATATTGTTGATTAATTAAAATAGACTGCTAATTACAGGTTAGACTTTCAACCTACAAGAAGAGTCCTATTTTATTAGGACAAGATATTTAGAACTTCATAAACATTACATTGAACTAGACTTTACTTGAAAATACGGGAACCAAGCAGAAATTTTAATAATAGCTGGGTAATACTCTTAAATCTTAAGAAACACATATTTTTGAGGTTAGCTGTGATGTCACGTGCAAATGCCCTATGAATCCAGAAATTGTTTAATTTTGATTGGAGTTCCCCCCATGACGTAATTTGAGCGCGTTTATTTGTTCGAAATATGGAGTGAATTAGACAATATTTTTATTTTTAAAATATCCATTTAAAATTAAATTATTATACGATATGACGTGTATATACAATATTTATTAGCTGTTAATAAATAATTTATGACAAAATAATCATCAAGTTCCATTATATGGGAAAGGCCCATTAAAACCGTTTTCGAGAAAACTGCCGTATAGATCTCGAAATTCTTTGAAAACAAACCCAATTTGAAAAGGAAAAATTGTATTTATTGAAAAGTGTGCTTCGGTGACGTCTAAGTTTTGTCAAAATGTCAAATTATTGAAATTGTACGTAATAAAAAAAGAGAAAAATATTCATCATCAGGTATAGCTCATGAGGCGTTCTCTACCGGCTGGCGTGACGTAATACACAAATTATTGTTTCTTAGCCTAAAAAATGATTCCTTACCAAATTGAGCGAAGATCAGTCAAGGGGTAGTTGAAATATTGCGAAAAAAAGAAAAAAAAATTACAATTTTGACAGCCTGTATCTTTCTCCACAGCAACAATTTACTAAAGCATATTTGGTTATATCCTCATATTTTGGTTCAAAGAATCTACCCTTGAACTATGGCCTATTATTAATGGTCCACCCTGTATATTAAGTGCATTAAAAATTATCGAAAATTCAGCTCATGAAAACGTGTTGCCTAGAAACTGCTTGAGTTCATTTTGATGTGATTTGACAAAAAGTGCCTGAGATGCAATCGAGGGTACTTTTTCAGTCAAATCACATCAAAATGAACGAATGCGGTTTTTTAAAGGCAACACGCTTTGAATGCTGAATTTTCAAATTATTTTTACTTTACGAAATATATTTATTATACTATTTCCAGAACAAAACATAGAACAAGAAATATTTTTTTATTATTAACTGAATTAAAAATTCAAATTATTACAATGAAAAATGTAATTGTTGTAGGTTCTAATGTGACGTTTTAGCTGTCAAGACCAGTGCAATTTCGTTGTAGTTTTATGTAAAATTTTTACTTGGAATGCAGTTTTTGCTGAAAGTTTGTTCTTATTTATTCAAATTTTCAATCGACAGAATGTGAAATACACAAGAATTATATTATTATCTAAACTGTTTATTGGTATACATTTACTTATTCAATTCTTATTTTCAATGTAAAGTGGGTAAAGATTAAGTTACAGTTGTTTAGTCAAGCAGAGGGTATTTATACTGTGAGAGTGGAGTTGGAATAAGTGTTATGAATTATTGTAATGCAGGGTACAGTGATGGATTACCATATGTAAGTACATTTGTTTTTAAAATGAAATAATTGACTTGCCTGCTCGGCACGCATTTGTATTTAATTTGTGATAATAATTATTTTGTAATTAGGTTATTATATGCTATTGAAAGCTATGTATAACTTTTCCCTAGCCTATATATATTCCACACAGCCTTGGAAGTTGTCAACTTATATGGTGGTGTTTTATGTTTATATTATTATATTACTACGTATATAATACAATAATACAATTTACGTTAATAACACAGCCCCACAAAAAAAAAAAAATTCAAAGCAGCGAACCAGACCCATGTATCCCCATGTATTTTCGGTCGCTGAATCCGAATCCGGAATCAAAAAAAATCGCACACCTCCAAAATCATAGGATATAGCCAAAAAACACCCCTGAAATGGGATAAAAAGAAGATTAAGCTACGAGAATAGTTGTTACTTCTTAATCAATCGAATTATACAAATTAAGGTTAAACAGCAGCATACATACAATAGATATGAAACACACCCTCAAGGAGAGGCAAAAACTAGCCCTCATATATAAAAAAATCGATCCAAAACAGCAATGACTTCTGAAAAAGCTCGAAGTGTCTAAGTTTCGACGTAATCTTCATAAACTGCCCCTATAGAGTTGAGAACAACCACCCTTGAGTTCAAAGGACACGAGAAAAACAAAAAAAACGTAAAATCTAAGAGGATTTCTATTTTCATGAATGCTATGGTTGGCTGAAATTGCGTAGTACTCTAAAATAGAACCAGAAACTTACGTACCATCAACATCCTACACTGTCAAGCCTCAGAGGGTGTAAAAACTATGTAAGATTCAACTATAAAAAGTTACAGTGACTTCTATAAAAATTCGGAACACCTGCGTTGTGTGGAAAAGAGAAGAAACTAGACCATGTTCGACGATGTGCTTGAAAACCACCCCCACGGGGTTGCGAGATACTACCCTATATCTGTAGGATGCTGGAAAAACAGAGAGAAACTAACCGGATTTACATTTTTATGGATGCTATGATTGCCAAATATCGTGTTGCACACTTAGAGTTTGAAAGTCATGTCCTATAAATGTTATTAAGTAACACCTCCAGAAAGGATGTAAACTACCGTAATTCAAGATGTAACGAAAAAGCTATACTGTTGCTTATTCGTCTCATTTCCATAGTTTCTTTTATAGGCGTCTCTCGACCCCGTGGGGTGGTTTTCAAGCACAGCGTCGAACATAGTCTAGTTTCTTCTCTCTTCCACACAACGCAGATGTTTCGAATTATTATTATAGAAGTCACTGTAACTTCTTATAGTCAAACCTTACATAGGGGGTAGTTTTCACACTCTCTGAGGGTTGGCACTGTAGAATGTTGATGGTACGTAAGTTTCTAGTTCTATTTTAGAGTACTACGCAATTTCAGCCAATCATAGCATCCATGAAAATAGAAATTCTGTTGCATTTTACGTTTTTTCTTGTTTTTCTCGTGTCCCTTAAACTTGGGGGTGGTTGTTCTCTAAGGGGCAGTTTATGAACATTACGTCGGACCTGATGCAGTTTCTTATCACTTTAACAAAACTTAGATATTTTGAGCTTTTCAGCAATCATTGCTGTTTTGGATCAATTTTTTTATATATGGGGGCTAGTTTTTGCCCTTCCCTGGGGGTGTGTTTCATATCTATTTTATGTACGCTGCTGTTTAACCTTAATTTGTGTAATGCAATTGATTAAGATGTAGCAACTATTCTCGTAGCTTCATATTTTTTTTTACCCCATTTCAGGGGTGTTTTTTGACTATAGCTAATGATTTTGGGGGTGTACGATTTTTTTTGACCCCGGATTCGGATTCAGCGACCGAAAATACATAGGAATACATGGGTCTGGTTCGCTGCTTTGAACTTTTTTTTTTGTGGGGCTGTGTAATTAGCAATAAGTTACAGAAAAATGTATAGATAAAATTTAAAAGCAAGAGTGAACCTATTTGCGGAACACATTTCACTAAACAAAATATGACATATATGTCAAAAAATTATCGCGATTATTTCACTCATTAACGCTATAGCCAATGAGAGCCCGTTTTTTCAAAACATCGCACCAATCAAACGTCATTATTAGTGGTAATTCAAGCTAGATCGGCTTTTGACAGGACCAACATGCAAAATTTATCGCTCTAATTTTTTAGGTCGCTGCAGCGGCAAATATGCGAAAATTTTTTGACGTTTTTGTCGTGAAATATTTTTGGCAAATAGGGCAACTCGAGCTTTTAAGTTTTATCTATAAATATCTTCTCTAGCTTATTATTAATTGTTAACGTACTTACCTTGTAAATTGTAATATTGTATTATGTAGTAGCAAACAAAAACACACCTCAATTCCAAAGCGAATCTTGTCTGAAATATATAGGCTGTAACTTTTGCCTATCTGTAACTATTTCAGTTTTCCTAGTGTTAAATCAGGTAACAATTACACACAAAGATTGTACTTAATATACCTAGCTCATAATACAGGAACAAGTCAAGCACAGCTTTCAATAGCTCAATAACGTAGTTACAAAGGTAAGCAAATCATTTATTATAAATATCAAGTACACATTCGCTCTGGAACAAACTAAAAATGTATAGTACTTACATATTATGGTAATCTACCAAAAAGTAACTCGTTGAACCAAAGCTGTGCATCAAACATTATAATTTGTTGTATTTAAAATTCTCTTTGCTTAACAAAGCAAACCTCAACATAATTCATAAACTTCGTAAGTTAAAAGTGAGGATTAAATACGTAAATATGAGTCGATGAACATTTATTTATTATGGAATATAACTTGTAGCGCTAGATGGCGCTCTCTATGTCAATCTCGGAACCATGGGTGTATATTTTATTTGGGCGAGACATCGGTACTAAAGTAGTGCTCTCTCTATCGTTCCTCGTCGTATTGCACCTCAGAAACGCCTGAAAGGTGTTAAGCCAGTCTATATATTATAATATCTAAGGTTTCAACTCGTTTTATTTACTAGTTGCCATGGAAACGTCACTAGATTATTTTAAAATATAGCGAATCTCCGTTGTTTCTACTGCGTTTGTTTCAGATTTGCTGTTTTGACAATATGAGTCGGTTTGGAAATATTTCTGTATATCAAATTAATGATGAAATTGAAAATAAAGGTTAGTAAACTCCAAAAAGTGACAAGAAAACGTCTGAAGGCAGTTAATGAGAAAACATAATATTGAAGATGTACTTAATGAATTATTTATTCGTGAAATATTCTCCTCAAATACCACTCGTGCTTTAAATTTTATCTAAAAATTTTTTCTCAAGCTAAGTCGCCCTTAGTTAATATAACTCGTGCAAATTGGCAGTTTATTATCAAAGATTAAATCCCTCCCGCTAAAGCGGTCGGGATTTAATCAGATAATAAACTGCCAATTTGCACTCGTTATATTACCAGGCAACACGCTTTCGAAAAAATTTTCGATAAAATTTTAAGCACTAGTGATATTACATACGATAATTTCTTCGTGTTGGCAAAAGCCGATCTAAGTTAGTTTACTACTAATAATGACATTTGATTGGTACAGTGTTGTCAAAAACACGGGCTCTCATTGACTATTGCGTTAATGAGTGAAATAATCGCTGTAATTTTATGTAAATTTTTCACTAGAAATGCAATTTTTGCTGAAAGTTTCTTCTTATTGGCTCAAATTTTAAAAATCTTGCTATTTCCATTGGTTCTTGTAATGTGAGGGAAATAGTCTGTATAACCGTAATTTCAACAATTACTGCTACAGCGTCGAAGTACGTAAAAGTTCGTTCTTTACCTCGCGAGGCGTTTGAACGACGGACGACCCAGATTGCTCAGGCAACAAGTTTAGGTAGTCTTCGCTGATTTTTGGTGTATACTGTTGGTAAGTGCGAATTATTTATCTGTTATTACCTTGATTGTTGATATATTTTCAGCATATTTGTTGCTAAACAATTTAGACACAATATATAGGGGATATGTGGGAGAGTTCGTACCGTGGGAGAGTTGGGACAGTGACTTTTATACCGATTGGTTGGTAGTTTGATATTGTGTGTCATACGGGTTATGTATATTTGCGAGAGAAGTAAATAAACTGCTGTATTTCGCCCGTGTGTTGTGTACTTCAAATCTCAGGTAATTTTAATTGTTTTATGTACTGAAAAGTAACTTTTTTTTGTTCAAATTACCCAATTCATTGCTTTGTGGGTGCAAGTGTTGCTGGAGAGTTATTTTACATGTAACGACCTACGTTTAGCTATTAAATGTTGGGGCCATTTCATGATTCACTTCCACCTAAAAATAAATGTGGTCACTTTTAATGACACCGAACAGTGAGGGAGAGTTGGGACGTTATTTTAAGGGAGAGTTGTGGAGGAGATACTGTGAGGACATAGAAGGAACTCCAGAACGTGCCAGACTCCACAAGATTATTTCAAAGGATCCCCAAAGCTCAATATATTCTCTGAAAATGGATAACGGAGAATACACGAATACAGGGGAGGAAACCATAAGGGAACTCCTAAAGGTGCACTTCCCTGGATCCGAAACCACCAATTTATCACCGAAAGACTACCAAAACATAGATCTGGATCGCCCTACATGGGCATCCAGAGAGGATTGGCAGGTAGCAAAGTCAGGTGATAAATGTGGACAAAGTAAAATGGGCAATAAACTCATTCGAACCATTTAAATCGCCGGGACCAGACGGCATTTATCCGGTAATGCTGCAAAAGGGACCGGATCTCCTACTACACAGGCTATGTGTGATATTCAGGAGCAGCTTAGCTCTTGGATACATACCAAAGGCCTGGAGACTAATTAGAGTGATATTCGTACGGAAACCTGGGAAGGAACAGGAAAGGGCGAAGTCCCTAAGACCGATAAGCCTTATGTCTTTTGCACTAAAGACTTTAGAAGAACTACTGGATAGACATATTCGGGACGATGTACTGGTAAACCAACCCTTACATCAAGACCAATACGCCTTTAGAGCCGATATGTCAACAGAAACAGCATTACATCAGCTAGTAAATAAAGCTGAACATGCTCTCGAAAACAAAGAGGTACTATTATGTGCCTTCTTGGACATTGAGGGAACGTTTGACAACACATCCCTACAATCTATCAGGAAAGCAACGAGGAGAATAGGGATCGATGCGACCAGCTACAGGTGGATAGACTGCATGCTTAGAGGAAGGCTGATATACACTTCTATAATGGGGGAAACGCTGGTAGCTCGGGTTGGCAGGGGGTGCCCGCAGGGAGGTGTTCTATCGCCTCTTCCGTGGAACCTGGTCATGGACGAGCTGCTAACGCTACTGGACAGAGATGCACATAAAACAGTAGGCTATGCAGATGACTTAGTCATTCTAGCACAAGGCAAATTTAACAACACAATAAGGGAACAACAGGCCCTAAATGTTGTAACGAAATGGACAGATGAGGAGGGACTAAATATTAGTCCCTCAAAGTCAACCATAATGGCATTCACCAGAAGAAGGAAATTAGAGGGGCTGGGACCACTAAAACTTCGAGGTGATCTCTAATACAACTATCGGGCGAGATAAAATTCCTGGGAGTAATACTAGATCCCAAACTTACATGGAACCAACAGTTAAACAGAACCAAAAAAGGGCAGAAACCACACTCATGCTGGCCAGGCGCACCCATGGGAAAACATGGGGACTAAGGCCAAGCATGATGTACTGGACATATATCATGATTGTTAGACCCATGATCACATACGCATCTTTGGTATGGTGGCCAAAGATGTTGCAGCGCACTGCTGCCGCTGAATTAAGCAAGGTATAAAGACTTGCCTGTCTGGCGGTAACAGGAGCGATGAAAACCACACCAACAGCAGCCATGGAGGTCCTTCTGGACCTCCCCTCCCCTCCACCTGATGGTAATGGGGGAGGGGGCGATGGGACACTTCAGGCTGCAATGCAAACCCAGTGACAAATACGCCGCGCTGGGCACAATCGAATTAGGAATCTTGTGGGAGTGACAACATCTCTGATGAGGCCAGACCATATGATCCCTAAATATACCTTCAACAGAAACTTCGAAATAAAAATAGAAGATCGAAGTGAATGGTTAGTAACCGGTAACAGCATCAGACCGCGCGACTTGGTCTGGTATACAGACGGATCAAGGACCGAGGAAGGTAATGGTGCCGGCATATATAGCGATATGAGGAACTTTCAGTTCAGTACATCGCTAGGAAAATACATTTCTGTCTTTCTGGCAGAAGTATACCCAATACTAGATTGCGCAATAGAAAACAACAGGAGAGCCTATAAAAATAGACAGATCAGTATTCTAACAGACAGCCAGGCAGCTTTAGGGGCACTGTCAAACTCTAAAGTGACGTCCAAGCTGGTATGGAAATGCCAAGAAGAACTAAGACCTAAGACCCTAGCGGACCACAACAAGGTAACCCTTCAGTGGGTGCCGGGACACGTAGGAATCGGTGGCAACGAAAAAACTGACGAGCTAGCGAGAAAGGGATCATCAGCTCCATATACTGGCCCAGGACCGGCCCTGGGAGTGCCTAAAACCACAGTACGGGGCCAAATGAGGGACTGGATCAAGAACCAACACAAAGAATACTGGGACAAAATAACCGGACAACAACATGGTATAACCTTTATTAAGGAACCATCCAGAAAGAAGACTGAAGAACTGCTGTCACTAAGCAGGAATCACCTCCGCATAATCACTGGCTTCGTAACAGGGCACTGCGCCCTGAAAGGTCACCTTCACAAAATGGGATTATTCAACGGAGACCTAAAATGCAGACAATGCAATAGGGCAACGGAGACATCCTACCACATCCTGTGCGACTGTGAGGCTTTGGATCACAGAAGACAGGCAGTATATGGACAACCATGACTGAGTCCAGAAGAATATGAAGCCAAACCAGCAATGGGGTTGTACAAACTAGTGCAAGGGACCAGAGTACTGGATTGGTTATCATAATACAAATGGGAGAATATCACAATAAGCCCAAGAGGCTGCAGTGATTCCGGAAACGTAAGTTAGACGGCTCCCATACAAAAAAAGGGAGAGTTGGCCCATCCTACATTCCATGTATGAATTAATTTTCTCATATTATTTTTTAGTTTTTAGGTATGCCGTTACGCTACAAGAAAAAAAAGAGCAATCCTGTCGTTCCAAAAAATATGGTCGAATTTCCACGTAAATATTTTTGCAATATTAGCGATTTGCGCCTGCAAATTTTTTTTTATGGTTTGTTGCAATATATTTTTGTTTTTCTTCTGAGAATTTGTCAGATTTTTTAATTTATTTTATTCTTTCTTGTTGTTTGTTATTTTTTTGCAATAATAAAATATTTTTCCATTTCTTTGTGAAGATTTAATTACCTGTCCCAACTCTCCCTCGTAAGAGGGAGATTTGGAACAAATACATGACACTAGAAAATATTTTTCCATATAGCTATTTACCATGTAAATTTAACTAATATTTGCAAGAAGTGATTCAATATGTGAAGGTATATTACTGTTTTTAATTTTTTAAAATTTTCGAAAATAAAAATTTAAAAAATTAATTTTTGAAAATTGTCCCAACTCTCCCACATCTCCCATAGTATCTACGGAGCAGTTATGTACGTTATTTAAATTGTATTGCGTGGTTACGTGAGTAATTGGATAATTTTAAAACGTGATTCTGCCGACTAGAAACCATATTTTGTCAGTTCCCCCGCGATCAAATTCTAGAACAGCGCCAGCGTCCGTTGTTTGCTAGTGTAAAATTGTAGTAACAAAACTATACCTTGTGTCTTATGTCTTAATCAAATTTATCTAATCAATTTGCAACTTATCTCAATCAATTTGAACAAATAATTGATAGATGACAATTTGTTAAAATTACTCTGTACAGTATTTATCAATTTAACAGAACATCTTTACTTACCCACCACCCATCGGAAAAAATCTGAACAGTCAACAGGCAAAAAATTAAAAACTGGAAGCAAGGAGGCCTAAATAAGGTAAATATAAAACACCCCTCGTGGAGATGAACTTTGCGTCACATCATACCACATTATATGGTGTTATTAACAAAATACAATGTTTCCTCACGTCTACCAAGCATTAAGCATAATTAAAAATGGTTAAACGTTAAAAACAGGGGAAGTACAATTAGATGTAATTACGCTCAACGAATAAAAATCTTATTTCCAAGCCCTCGAGAAAATCTGAAACAGTAACTAGCAAGAAAAGGAATTATAAATCTAACAATGCGGGAATGGGCCGAGTGGATGAACTGCGAATAAAAACCTCAGAGCTTTCCTCAATTAAATGAAATTGTACGCAATACACCATGTTGCAATTAGCGGCATTACGCTATTAAAGAACATAATAAATATCTGACATGACCATTCTATAACTTTTTTTATACAAGATTGTAATATGTTGTACTTCGTTCAACTTAAAACGTCTGAACTAATAATGTTTCCTTTCTATTTTTTGCAAATGGTTACGGAAGCGCTTAGCTGCCATAGTTTTTCTAAAACAAAATTTTTGTATAATTTACGAAAAAACTGTAGAGTGACTCCAAAAATCGCCCATTTTCGCCCTCGAATTTTGTTTCAAACTAAGTGCTAAATTATTATATTATACTCTTCGCAAAAACGAAGAGTATATTGTATTTGATCGGCACATTTCTAAAATCGTCAATATCGCTCGTAGAGAAAAAAATTTCATATGATTGTGTTAGTGAACGAATTCTGAACAACTTTCAAAATGTACGTCTGTCCGCCTGTCTGTTCGTCCGTCTGTCCGTCCGTCCGTTTCTTGGAAGCACGATAACTTAAGAAAGAAAAGTCCGATTGTATTGGAATTTAGAAGGTAAGTTAGTGTTAGCTAGAGGAAGGACCCTATTGTTTTTGAAGAAAAACCAAAAACAAACGCTTAAAATTATTCATATACAATGCATTTTTTGCAATTTTCAAAAATGATCCTTGCCCTCCTAGGAATGCTCAAACAATAACTTTCTCCAAACGACCTTGACTTACTAAAAATTTTTGTAAAAACCCGTGACATCATCGTTGGCCCACAAAAATGCAAATACCATTTTAAAATCCTAGAGATTTTGCTCGATACCTTAGGCACAACTTGAAAGTGAGGATACGCATGCGCATTAGTTTGACAGTTTGATGATTTTCCATTTTCTGGTTTCTAGAGTTTTGGTAAATAATAATTTATTTTTTATGGAAAAGCAATTTTTTTGGTGTGCTTGGAACACTTGGAGCACTTTACATGGTGAACATGACATGAAAAGCGGCCGAAATGGAGAGTTTTTAATGTTTACAGTGACGGAGAGTGAGTGTTATGGTGGAAAATTTGAAATTTTTTTTTTTGGAAAAACTATGCATTTGCACCGAAAACTGACTTCAGATTCGTATTTTACTACCCCAAATTAGTGTATCCTGAAAAAATTTCACAAAAATCCAAATTGTTAATTTTAAGCTTTATTCTTAGGCAGAAGTTTTACATTCCTACCTTTTACATTCAGCTTTAGCCAAACCGGACCTGATCCGCCCAGCCCGACACACACCACGACGCTGCGCGTCGTGGTTGTCTGGCTGGCTCCGGGCCAAATTCCGGGAAGGCACATACATGTACCTCTAATTTTAATAAACTTGTTATTGCTTGCTTGCTTTGCGTTGCAATCCAAAGGTCCCGTGTTCGAATCCCACACAGGTTGGATATTTTTTTTCATTTTTTTTTATATAATTTTCTTCACAACAAAGATGGTGTCACAAAATTTAGGATGTCCAAAAACTAACATTATTTACAAGAAAACTGTGAAGAGTATCCTATAGAATGTGTAACAATTATATATAAATATAAAAAGCTCAGTAAATTGGCGAAGAGTACATTTTTAGCTTGTTTTATTATAATTTTATGTACTGTGCTCTGCCTTATGGCAAAAACGTGTAATTTCGTTGATTAGTGGTGTTAGTTGTTTATTAATAGTGAATTGTAGATATTGTAAATATAAATGTAAACAAACCACGACGCCGTATCAGTTTAATATTTACAGTCCACTTTAAAAAACCTTTATGTAGTTTTTCCTACATTAAACAGGTTTTAAATCGCCACGTCGAATTAAGTATTGAGCAATTGGACGTGACCTTTTAACCACTGAATTATGTCCGAAATCATTGCTTGGGATGTTGTAGTTCACGTAGAGTTTACAACAGTCATAAATCGTTCTGCACGTTAGAACGTGCCTGACGATTTAATTTCCTAGTGAGTTGCATTAATAAATAAACAAGCATTTGGCGTGATACAGCAATCCAATAACTTATGAATTGGGAGAGAGTGAGGTATCGTCGCCAGAGTGCAATATTGATATCGAAGAAGTAGCAGTATAAAAATTGTCTTCCGCAAGTCCTGCATATTATGATTGTGTTAGTATTATTAGAGCTTGTAATCAAAGAAAATATGAATATTTTTTTGATTAGTCTCTTCAAATATTTTATAAAAATGTTTATTGATGTTGAGAGCATATGCAGAAAAGTCACAAAAATGTACACAAAATATATACTTTTATGATTAATAATAAATGATTAATTATTTCTTGAGCAATTTCGGTTTATATAAAAGTAGAAATTTTCGTAGTTTTTTTTTATTTGCAAGAAAACAAAATGGTGGATCGGATTTGGCCTATCTAGCTTTATTTGTAATTCATTTACAAACATTTTGATTTTTGTTAGGACTGATCC
This sequence comes from Rutpela maculata, assembly GCA_936432065.2. Lineage (NCBI taxonomy): Eukaryota > Metazoa > Arthropoda > Insecta > Coleoptera > Cerambycidae > Rutpela > Rutpela maculata. The sequence continues at coordinate 65,039,538 of OW386289.2, forward strand.
AATGAAAGAGATCCAGATATTAAAAAAACGAAACCAGAATACGTTTTACAAAATTAAAATATAAAATTAAAACTTAATTTCCAAAAAAAACTCTCACCTCGCAGACTAGACTGATAACATACAGATCACATTTCCACACACAAATTGCCCCTTTCACACAATCATTGAAAAAAAATCAGTTTTATTCGATAATTTGTGCCACCTGGATTCGTAAACAATAAAACGGCCTCAAATCTTCTTTATTTTTAGTCACTGTACTGTGGACCAAATTAGAAGGGATTTGGGGTTTTCTCTAAAACTATGGCAAGTAGACAAAAACCAATATAGGTGTCCTGAGATCGATTTTCGAGAAATGGCGCAGACCGCGATCGTCTATTTTTTTCGACTACCGAGCTACAGAGCGTTTTTGGAAAATTGGCATTTTTGGATGACCTCTATATCTCAATTACCAAGTGTCGCATCGAAAATCAAGTGACAGATTCTTAAGGCACTTTTTTGAGGAGAATCCGTTGCTGATAAGAAGAAAATTATGCATGCCTCAGTCTTCGAAATATAGACATAACTTGTGTTTTTTTTAAGTGGAACAGCCTGTAAATTATTTCATTATTCGATCACAGCATAAATTTGCTATCCAACGATATATCATGTCATATCTATCTCTAGAAAAAGTGGTTAATTTTTGAAAAATTTAATATATTTGTGAGAAGGCCATGGAAAACTATTAACAACAACAACACCTCTTATAATATAAAATAATTTTGCTAAAAATAGGAAAAACTTGCAAAGCTTTTTATGCCTAATGCAAAAAAAACATTCACATGCATACGGCAGTTAGTTTGTTTCGGAGAGCAAAAGAGAAGTGAGTAATAGAGTAAACACAGACAAACAATAGAGGCCAATAGTTAATTTAGAAATTGAAATTCTGTCAGCCAAGAAACAAAATTTTAACTGGCATATAACATGCGATGGAAAATACTGAAATTTTAACTAGTATCTTTTTAACTGTAGTACGTAATTATTCATTATGAAGTCTAAACAAAGTTTGGATGAGTGTCAAGAAATGAGAGCACTTAGGACCGGATTATCAGTGCGCGGTTAAGCACTTTATCCTACAGCTAAATTAACTAGAAGTTTAGAATGTAAAGTTGCAATATTGAAATGTTTAATAGAAGCACATTCTAAACTTCTAGTTAATTTAGCTGTAGGATAAAGTGCTTAACCGCGCACTGATAAACGGGTCCTTAGACATGGACAACATTTATTATAATTACCCAGATTGTATGTACAAAAAAATGACATTTAAGATTAATTACACTGTTGTAAAATTTCAATCAAAATACTCTAGATTATCTTGCTAGCATATAATAATAATAATAATAATAATAATAATAATAATAATAATAATAATAATAATAATAATAATAATAATAATAATAATAATAATAAATGGTCTTTTATTAGGCGAAGTTTAGTTATTACAACTATTCTTACACTTAATGCACAACTCAAATATGAATTTGAGTATGTGACAAGGTGCTTATCCTTCTCGCTAATAAATTTACTATTGAAAAGTCTTTACTAAAAGACTTTATGTGAAATTAGAAGTTGATAACAGAACTAGACTATCTTGTCCTGCTATATTATAATGCAATGCCTAAGCACCATGGTACCATGTTTAACTTTTACAGCGACATGCTTACAGAAATTCATTTGAGTACACTTGAAATCGAACTATGACTCGATAAATGATCTAATATAAAATTATTTAATTTAATTATTGTCACAAAAAAAATTAGTAAATTGGTGGCTTAAAGCCATTGAATATTAAGAAAGAAAAAACCTTGTAAATTCCAGCAGTCCGGCGAGATTCTGAGTCCTCCTCGACATCTAAGCACATCTCCCAGCGCTTCAGTGTCTCCGTGCGACATCTCCTCACAAGATTCCAGTGAACAGCTGCTACTCCAGCATAGGTGTCCCCAGATTAACATGAATAAATTTCATCAACATAACCAATAATAAAACCACGTGTTTTTTTCCAGAACATTACCAGAACAAATCATTGGATCCAAACATTCCAAACACTCGGCAATGCACAACTCAAATAAGAATTCCATTATACAAATTCTAAATAAAAAGCTTACCTCCATAGAGAGCATTACCCAACAAAAAAAAGCCAACTGAAGATTCAGCTAAACACAGGTTTCTGAACAATCTGAACATTCACGGCAAGAGTAGTTCGAGAGGACACGCTAGGACATCATCCACAAATCCATGAAAATATCACTTTAGCTACGATGCCACTAAAATTTCTCCAAAAGAAGAGCGTGTCCGCAAGGCTTCGCGGTTTTCGCAAGAAGGACGTCTTTCGGACGTTCCCCCAGCGTTACCAACATAAAACTAGTTACAAAAAAATTCCCCTACTACCTTGAGCAACAAAACGTGTTATACTCAATTTTAAGAACATAAGAGGAGTAAATTCCATAGATTGAAACTACCCTAGTAAATGAATAAATAAACCTAATCCAGTTACACACCTTTAAAATGACATCATCAAATTACCGGACCAAAAGTTTTACAGTATACAACACACCGTACCGTCAAGATGCAAGTTGGTTGCCTACCTGTAACCTGTAACTTGGTCCCTGAAAGTAAATAGTGAATGTTTAGGCGGCACTAAATCAATTTTAAATACTAAATTACTAGAAATTGTAGCACTTTAAAACGCTACAAACTAAACTACAATAAATGTTTGAATTGCCTTCCATTGACATCTATGCATATTTATCGCATTTCTAATATTTATTGAGCGGGCCATGGTAAAAAATAGAAAATCGAAAGAATCGTAAATGTCAAAAACTAATTTGTGAGTTAATTTTGAGTGAGCATTGTTAAAAATGGTTCAATTTAGTAATGGTGAAAAATATGATATGATTAAGTGTTTTATAGAATGCGGAGGAGATTCAAATTTAGCTTCTGAGCTTTATTTTAATAGGTAAATTATAGACAGTTAATCGTCAAGGATGATTTGGATTTGGTGTATGGTGTGGTTTTATTGGATACCAGATAATAGGACCACATTTTTTCACGGTAATTTGAATACAGAAAATTTTATTAACATTCTACATCAAAAAATGGAGCCCTTTGCAGACGAAATGCCTGCGAGACAATTTCAAAGATTAATTTACCAACACGATGGCGCTCCATGTCATACGTCAAATGAAACGCAAAATAATTTAAATGCTCAATTTGGGGAGGACTAGTTGATCAATGTCTAGTTAGCTAAGTTAACTAACTTGATAACTAACAATTAGTTTAGCTAACTAGACATTAATAAACAACGAAGTAGTTTAGATATTGTTTAATTTTTAGGAAATAATGGTCCTTTCTTGCGGCCAGCTAGATCTCCCGATATAACCCCTGCCGAATTTTGACTTTGGGATTATTTAAAGCAATATTTAAAATATAAAGAACATTCTAATAATATAGAAGAATTGGAAAACATAACATTAGCTGCGTTTCGGACAATAACTCCTGTCATGATTGGAAATGCAACAAAGGCTGTAAGGAGAAGGTGTCAAAAACGCATAGATGTCAATGAAAGACAATTCAAACATTATTGTAGTTTAGTTTTCATATTTTTGGCAAAATTATTTTTTATTATAAGAAGTTTTGTTGTTGTAAATAGTTTTCCATGGCCTCCTCACAAATATATTAAATTTTTCGAAAATTAACCACTTTTTCTAGAGATAAATATGATATAAGATATATCGCTGGAGAGCTAATTTGAGTTGTGATCGAATAATGAAATAATTTAATTTAAAAAAACATAAGTTACGTCTCTATCTGGAAAACTGAGGTATGCATAATTTTCTTCTTATCAGCAACGGATTCTACTCAAAAAAGTGCCTTAAGAATGTGTTACTCGATTTTCGATTCGACACTTGGTAATTGAAATATAGAGGTCATATAAAAATGACAATTTTCCATAAACGCTCTGTAGCTCAGTAGTCAAAAAAGGGGGCGGTTTGCTCTACTGTTTGTTTCTCGAAAATCGAGCTCAGGACACCTATATTGGTTTTTGTCTATCTACCATAGTTTTAGAGAAAACCTCAAATCCCATCTAATTTGGTTCACACTGTATAGCAGTTATACGATCCAATGTAACGGTCGTTTATTCATCTACTTGCAACTGTGAAGCTAGAAATAATAATAATAATAATAATATTTATTCATTTTAGAAAACTACAAAGATGTAAGTTTAAGAAATTTTGTCACAAGTGATTAATTATATTATAATATAAAAATAATAATTGATAAAAACAAAAACTATTACATAAAAACACATAAATATACATACATGTATATATATATATATATATATATATATATATATATATATATATATATATATATATATATATATAAGTCACATATATAACATATAACTAGCAGATTTAATGGCAGAAAAAGAAAACACTCTTAAGTGTTTGATAAGAATTCATCTATGGTGTAGCAATTTTTATTTAATAATAACGATTTTACAGCTGTTTTGAATTTATAAATTGTTGGTAAACTTTTTACATTTTCAGGTAAGGCATTGAAAAGCTTACATCCATTAAAAAAAGACTTCTTTGATACAGTGCTGTTTCCAGCTTATGTGGTATCAGTAGGTTTTTTTCCAGGTATTATAAAGATGTTGAGCTTTATTTTCAACAAAAGCTGCTTTATTTTTGTATACAAAACAGGAAATTTCATAAATATATACCGATATCAGAGTTAGAATATTTAATGATTTAAAGGAATCTCTGCAAGATTCATTATAACCTAAATTTGCCATGATACGTACTGCTCGCTTTTGTATAAGAAAAATGCTGTGTGCATCCGGTGATAGACCCCAATGGACTATGGCATATTTAATACTGGAGTGAAATGACGCAAAGTATAATTGCCTTATAATTGATGAACTGCACTGCTTAGATGTTAAAGCTAATGCATAGCATACCTTGGATAATTTAGTACTGACATCTTGTATGTGGTTAGACCATTTAAGATGACAATCTATCCTTAATCCTAGCATTTTTGAGTTCAGAGAGTAATTGATATTAGTTTGGCCATCTAAGACTATGCCATAATTTACATTTAGATTAGATTTTAATGTTTTAGAAACTACAATCGCTGTCTTTTCATGGTTAATGCATAATTTGTTCTTCTCAGCCCAGTTGCTGATTTTGGCATACATTAAAATGGCACAGTTTTCCGCATCAGACAGGTTTTTACATTTGATTAGAATATTAGTATCATCTGCATATGATACTATTGAACACAATGGATGTTCTAAATAATTTAACATATCGTTAATAAAAATAATAAATAACGTTGGTCCCAATATGGATCCTTGAGGGACTCCTGTATTAACAGCGGATAATGATAAAAGTGAATCCTTAATTTTTACCTGCTGAACGCGGTTTGCCAAATAGGAATTAAACCATTCATAAGCAACACCCTTAACTCCATATTTTTCTAATTTAGTTAACAGTAGAGAATGACCGACACAGTCAAACGCTTTAGAGAAATCTACAAATAGCCCCGTGGCAACTTCTGATTTGTCTAGTGCACTCACTATTCCATTTACAAAATCACTGAGTGCCGAGTATATACTTTGGGAGAGCACGTTGTTAATTGTAAGAATACTTAAAAGCTGTATATTAATTGTAGATTCAAATACCTTTGACCACACAATACAAAGTTTATTTCGTAGCTTATTCATAAACGGTGGTTAGATTTAAATGTTTCAATGAACAAGGCACTTCAGGCAGATTTATAATAACTATATCTTACGTAATAATAAACTTTTTATTAGCTTTTAAAAACCTGAATTTAGTACAAACTTATTTATCGTATACTTAAATCTATTTAGCATATCCATTTAATAACTACACTAGTAGCTACAAGTTAAATTATTTCTTATATTCAAAGTCAGCCACAAAAGGCTCTATGTGCACTTTGTTTATTACAGTTTAGTCGGTGTAACTTTCTTTTATGACTCTTATAAGGAAGTTAAAAACATACTTTATAGTTTTCTGAATCGCGAACTCGCAGCATGTTTATTTTCTTTGTTTAAAGTTAACCAGAGTAAATTGGTACTATCTTTATTTTACTACTTTTCTTATATAAGTATCGACCTCAACTGTAATGGGACGTTTAATAATACATTTTAATAAAAACAGATATTGTGAATGCATGCATGAAGACATGTTTCGAGACGCTCCTGCGAATTTATGTATAAATTCGGCGAAAATTTCATTAAATTGGACAAAATTGTAGAGGATTGAAACGTAAAAAATTCTGCACAAATTGCAAAGTTATGTTATTAGCCCAATAAACAAATGCCCAAAAAGGGATTATAGAGGGCATGGAAGGGGGGAGAATTTTCCTCATCAGGAATGTGTAGTAGGTAGGAGGTAAACATACTAAAAGTCTCCGCCCCTAGCCCTGCCTCTTCAGGGGAAAGGGGGGTGGAAAGGTCCCTTTTTTCGATTATTGGCTTATAACTCGGAAAAGATGCGTCGCATGGAAAAAAGTATTCTAGGCAAAATTAAACATAATTAAATTTCCTACAAGGTCGCTTATATTCATTTTCTCCCTACGTGCTATAGTTTCCGAGATATAGTATCATATTACTTTCATTTCATAAACAAGTGGTCGACACATGTTGATAAGGGACAAGTGCCTCGAAGGGATGTAGTGCAGTGACATTATCTACCTGACAAGGTAAGAATAAATCAGTGCAAATACCAAAAAAGGAAAACATAAACATCAGTTGTAACCATTTTATTTATGTTAATAACACGCAGATTTTGGTAATTTACATTCTAATCAGTTTTAACAATTTTTACTTTATTTTACTTTACTAATTGCTACAGAAAGAGAGTGTAACACATTTCTTAGACAAACAAACTTCAACCTGTTTATATTATCCGCTTATATCGGGTCCATAAAAGAAGGTCTAGATAAAGCATATTATAGTTAAGTCAAAATAAGATATATAATTATTTCTCACTTCAACTTTCAAGTAATTATTGAATTTAAATTAAACTAAAACTAGTCACAGGTGCACTATTGGTTTATCACGCCTAAACTGAACACAGGAACGCTGGATCTACCTCTATGGAGCACTAAGCCGCCAGCTAGAAGGAGAAAACATGCGAACCCAGCTATACACCAATGCCATGAATAATTTATAAAAACATGTAGAGGACTATATTCAAAACAACGACGAACAAATTGAAATATCCATGGACGTATCTGACGAATTAACTGAAAATTAGAGAAACTGTAAATGAGAGAATTAAAATGACATGGAGTTACAAGGGCAATTATATCGTTTATCGAGACAAATAAACCACTATTGGGCCTAATCAAGAGGATACACATACCATCAATGATGAGATGAAGTTAAAAACGGGGTAAAGACAAAAGCCAACAGAAAAAACCTGAGAAGAGAGAGATCATGCAACTAATCGTAAAAATAATAAGTCTAAAGCAACGACATCGACATTACTAGGAGGGAAAACAATTACAAAAAGGACAGAAACGTTCGGAATGAAGTACTGTTGACATGTCCAAAGAAGAGCCTAACACATCTACTGAAGAAAGCGCTAATACTGAACAACAACAAACTGAAAATAGGGAGGCCATAATGCAGATGGAAAACAATAATTGAAAGGATCATGAATAAACCAGAAAAAAATATTCAATGACAAGTGCTCTGCCGGAGTCGAAAACGGAGGAAATAGAAGACTTAGAAGAAGAAGAATTTTTGAAGTAGAAACACAAAAAGATGAGCATAAACACTGCATATTCCGACATATTGAGGCAACGCTTCTCATAAACACCTACACTGCCACATCGTTGACGTAGCCGGCCTGGCGATATATTCGAAAGTGGCAGCAATGTCTACTGTGCTCTGGTAAATCAAATCAAATAAAATTAATAAAAACAGGTATTGCGAATTCGTAATTAGATTTATGTCATATAATGAATCGTAAAATATAATGCCATAAATAGAAGGTCCGTAAAATTATAAAACTAATAAAACTCGAATTCAGAATTAATAATAATATAATAATAATATTTATTGATCCAGTGAGTAAATTACAAACTACAGGAGAAGTCAAAAAAACAAATAGATAATTAGTTGTACCACATAATTATGAACACATATACACATTTATACATACAAATATTTAATTCATAAAAAAAATCCTGTATAACAGCATTTATCTCTTATCTTTATAAATCTCTATAGTTTTGGAACTTTTCCAATACATTGACAAATGTATAAGGAATCCATTGGATATGGTTTAAATGTGGATAGGTGTACCTGTAATAAATACAATACAGTAAAGGCAGGTAAAAACTCATGCGAGTGACGGCGCGGCAGATCTGCTTCGATCCAGCGGCTATGTGTGGTGTCTGTGCATGCGCTCATAATTATATATTTTAACTATGTGCTTAACCGCGCAGAGTGACAAAGTTAATTCACTATTTTTTTCCAGGAATACCGTGGCTTTAGCGATAAATTCTATTAGGTCATTTTTTGTTCAGAAACACGTGGTCTATCCACCAGTATTTTTTATTTTTTCCTACCCTGACTTAATTTCAAAATTTTGAAGAAATGGATGGAAAAAAATTTCCCACTTTTCAGGATAATATTACATACACTTTTGCGAACTCATTAAAAAAAAAATTATTCATTTTGCAAGTTTTTGGAGATTTCACAATACAATTTTCTCTGTCGTCTATTAGTAGTAGTCCTTACAATCTTATAACAATATTTTTTCTCTATTCTTTGGATATTACTGAATTATTCGAGTATTATTTACTATATTACATCAAAAAAATAATAATTAAACTTGCCTGGGTTTTGAACACACGACCCTTAGATTGCGAGGCAATATTTTTGCCACCATTTAGTATTAATGAAATTGTTAATGAGTGTAATAGATACTATTAGTAAATTTATTGTGATTATTAGGAAACACATATTAATAAAATGCATAAAAAATAAATTACTAATAACTTTTTTATTTACCGATCTATTTTGTTAAAAAATAATAGGGTCCTTTCTGTAGCTAACACTAACTTACAGTCCAAATTTCAGTACAATCGGATTTTCTTTTTGAGTTGTCGAGCTTACAAGAAACGTGATAGACGGACATTTTGAAAGCTGTTCAGAATTCGTGACACTGACACAATTATATGGAACTTTTTGTCTGCGAGCAATATTTTCGGTTTTAGAAATGTCCCGATCAAATGCAATATACTCGTCGTTTTCACATTTGCGAAGAGTATAAAAAATAACAGCCAAAACAAATTATGGAATTTACGAAGCTTGTAAATTGGCACGCAAATGGATCTGCTATCAAGACTTTATGCTTCTAGCTGTTGAGAGTCAACACAGTACCAAAACTTTCATTACAATTAACTTAGCGGAGCGTAAACATTAAATATTTAGCTCAAAAAACTCATATCGCGCCTTCACGAATAATGTTCCCACTCGCCCCTTGCTAACGTGGTTGACGTCCTTCGAACCGACAAATTGGGGTTATTAATCATCTTTCTGCTTAGGCGGTCACTAATTGCGTCATAAATATATAACGAGTGACTCCAGTTTGTGGATGTCAAGATGAACACCCTCTCGTACGATGCTGCTTCCTATTCACCGACTCAATTACAGCGACGTTTTTCCGTTGCTTTCATAACCTGCACGCAAATCTTTTCAATCTTTACATCCTCCTTGATTGCCGTGAAAGATTTACACGTAAAAAAAATGGTTTCTTTTATATTAATAATTTTCTTGAATAGTAACTCAAACGTCTTTATTTTCTTTCTTTATACTTTCTTCCCCAGTGGTTGTGAGTTGGGATGAAATAATTCTTGTGTGAAATTTTCATATAAGTAAGTCTTTCTAGTAGAAAAGTATTTAAAAATAGTTCTCAAGGCTATCGTAGCTAGAACATGAATAATCCATTGCTATTAGACCTGAAATCGGCGAATAGAAAAAATAAACTAGAACGTTTTGCCTGGGGTTTGGGAAGTCTCGACATTCTCAAAGTCCCGGGACACGAGACATCGCAGAATCAAAGTCCCGGGACGTCCCGGGACTTCGAGCCTTTTCAAAATGAAATTAGAATCGAGTTCATTTTAGGCGAGACCTATTAATACAGTCGCCATTTTAGTGAAAAATCAACAAATATTGAATATAATGTCAAATTCTAACATTTCTAACGTAAAACGCCAGCAGATGCGAAGATCCGCAGTACTCAGGACTATCGGCCCATTGTATATTCACATTTAGGTTTTCCTGGAAAAGACCACTG